>OY284478.1:37767465-38201858 GCA_958336345.1 Dorcus parallelipipedus
GAGAGACGGAGACAACGTAGTTCGGGCGTCCGTCCGCCAGATGCCTGCGGCGCTGCTGCTATTTTCGTTAGTTCGGAAATTGTCCGCCAGATGGCCGTGGCGCTGCGTCGTCGGAGCATTAGTTCGAAAATTGTCCGCCCGGTGTCGCCACCGGCGCTTCGCTGCGGAATTTTTTCCTCCGTCCGGAGAGAGATTCGAACCCGTTCCTCGGCGTTCGTGAGGGGTCCACCTAAGCCGCTCGGCCGTTGAGTCAGTTATTCGTATCCGTTCGAGATGTGTAATATTAACGACGCGCGCGGCGAATGATGTCCTAATTTTTTCGTCGAACACGGATGCGATGTTGGTTGCGTCATTTTTTTTTCCTCCGGTTGGAGAGAGATTCGAACCCGTTCCTCGGCGTTCGTGAGGCGTCCACCTAAGCCGCCCGACCGTTGGGTCAGTTGCTCGTATCAGTTCGAGATGTGTAATAATAACGACGTGCGGCGAAGGATGTCGTTTTTTTTTTGTCGAACACGGTTACGATGTTGGTTGCGTCCGGCGGTGTCCATCTGGTGACGAATTGCGAAAGGACGATCGCCGGCGTCCATCTCGGAGACTTCGCGCCGATGGGTTTCTGTAAAAAGAACGACATGCGCGGGAGCATAGATCGTTGCATGCGGCGGCGTCGCGGAAATTTCGAAAAAATGGGTCTTCGGGGCGTGCGCATTTCCGCGAGCAGAAGCGAATGAAAACGATGCCTGCGTGCCTGCATAATTGTAAAACGTCTTAAATAAAATTCTAAAAATAAAAAATACGTTTTACTTACGTATGTATAATACAAAATGCTTTATTAACACACAATATAATTACAAATTCCATACAATTTTATTTTAATACATAATTACCAAATTACATACATTTCATTTTAATTTATAATGTCCCAACGGCAACGAATGAATATCCGTTACAAAATCGCAATGTCGTTTATCATCTTGAGCATCTAAGGCAGTTTTGTTTATGGTAACGGTTAATAATTGATGATTTATTGACCTGATGCTATTGAATTTTGACATTAATTTTATATTATCAAACAAACAGTTTTCTTATCCTCTTTGATAAACGTTTTTCTTTTGCGTGAGATATTTCTGGAATGTTAATACTTGTTGAGACGCGTCATCAGATAGCGACACTCGCGACCTTAGTACATTTTTTTGCAATTTAGAGAGAGCAGCGAGATAAAGAAAACGAATCAAGGTTGAATCGCACGCGATAAGCTCGAATAACTGAGACTGAAATTATAAATAGATACAACGAAATTTAGCAAATATTTGCAAACGGAAGTCGTTCCAGTATGCATCATGAAGCAAATTTTCTTTCAAGCTGATTTAGGAATCACTTTTAAAACGAACACTACTTAACTGTTTCAAACTGAACGTAAAATTTACTCTATTGCAAAAGCGTTGTAAATATCTGAGAAACGAAAACTGCGAAGCATTGTATTCAATTTAAAAAAACTTTTAAAAACGAACACTAATTTATATGTCCTTGCACACTGTGTATAACTGAAATCTCTTTCTTTAAATCGAGATTTCGAGTATACGTTTCTGGTTTAGCAGTTTGAAATTTATAGGGCAGCATAAATATACACAGCAGCTTCACTCTCCTTGGCGGGAAAATTCAGTATTCCGGATGAATAATCTGTCACGCGACCTGTTAGAGCGCATTCGACTGAACGCACGGAGCGTTTCTTTTTCTCACTCTTACATGCACTGAAACGCAGTCGCTCTCCCTCACACTTCTGCTCATCGCGTGCATTGAGCATTATATCGAATGCGCCCTTAAATTGCACGAATACGATCAGTGGTGTCTCGTGTAATTAGCAGCATAATATATGCTTTCATTATAAACCTATAAACAAAACGGCTTTTATAAGCAGATAGTATTAATTATTGTTCGCAATTTAAAACATACTATTATGTTGACGTAAACAAAAACACTTTAATCGGTCGAAGCGTGGAAACTTATACAGTGAGAATCTTGTAACGCTGCACATAGATGAAAATTACGTGATCAGATAATACATTTCTGAGTTATATAAAATTGCACATAGAGGCTTTAACATTACGTTGCTATGGTTACTACTCAATTTTCAATGCTGAATCATCTAAAAACTGCACATAGAAAGTATTAAGGAAGGTTTATTTCATTGCATGCATTCAGCTGGAAATTTGTCTATCCGGAAATTTGGCAGCAAATAATGCAGAGACCTCTCTCAACAAAGCTATATTTGAGAATAATATGTACATTTCGACTTTTTCGGTGGTTGTATACATTATTTTACAATAAATCAAAAGAAAAATTTAATTCAATCTGACAATTCAAAATCAGTATTGTCATTAATAACAGCACACGGTAACCATGGCGAATGAAATAAATTTGGAAATAATAATTTAATAAAGCTTCCATTGATAACTACTATGTGCAGTCTTACATGGTTCTCAGTGTATGATAATTACTAATCTATACCAGGCTCCTTTTTCTTACTAGTTTAGATAATTGTATAGGTATTTTACGCAATCTGATTGTCTGTATGCACGGTTAGTTGATAATACTGAGAAATTAATAGAATCTAACGCTGTCAAAACCATTATCCTTATACAGGGTGTCATCTATCTCGAGATATCTTTTTATATAGATCATCTAACTTCATAATTATTTCTATATACAGTATGTCCCCAAGATTGAGTTTCCACGAAAATTGTTTTCTAATTCCCCACCCACCCCTACGCACTTTTCTATCATGTATCTAAATTCCCCATACCTACATATTATTACTTAAGGATACATTGTAGTTTTGTTAGATTTTTAGACTATGTTTTTAAACGTGTTAATTGTTAATTTCACATTAAATTTATCAGTGGTCGTTTGGTAAGTTTTTTTTTTCCTTTATTTCGGTTATATTCGGTAGAATCATTCCAAACCCTCTAAAATACACTAAAATAATGGATTACGATAAACTAACTAACTAATCATACTTAAGAAATAAATTTGATTAATCGATACTATAATTTTATAGAAATTTTTTTTTTCACTCACACCTAATGCAGCAGCAAAAATAAATTCAAAAATCGTTTGATAATTGTTCAGTTATTTCATTGCAAAATATGATATCACAACAGAGATAATGCTTAAAGGTAGTAATGACTTACAGCAACAACGCTTTGTTTCGCTATCCTATAAGCACAGCATAATCAGCATGGAAACTGTTTGTCAACATCTTTAATCTGACAGGGCAAAATTTTTAATTTGAATTATCTAATCACTACTTGAAACCCTAGAGTTTAAGTTTACTCAGTCCATCCCGGCATGCATAATCGAAAGCATCTATTATGCTGTAATTACACGAGACACCACTGATCGTATTCGTGCAATTTAAGGGCACATTCGATATAATACTCAATGCATGCGATGAGCAGAAGTGTGAGGGAGAGCGCCTGCGTTTCAGTGCATGTAAGAGTGAGAAAAAGAAACAATCCGTGCGTTCAGTCGAATGCGCTCTAACAGGTCACGTGACGTGTATTCATCCGGAATACTGAATTTTCCCGCCAAGGTGAGTGAAGCTGCTGTGTGTATTTATGCTGCCCTATAAATTTTAAACTGCTAAACCAGAAACGTATACTCGAAATCTCGAGTTAAAGAATGATATTTCAGTTATACACAGTGTGCAAGGACATCAGTAAATTTCGAGTTGTGGAGGTTCGAGTTATAGACTGTAATTGGTTATTTAATATTTATTGGTATATTGGTATGTAATATAATTTTTATTAAAGCATTTTTGTTGAACGAAGAAGCAGCAGATAACGTTTCTAACGAGAATCAATATAATTTGCTCAATTCGATTGCATCTACATTCTGATAGCATAATCGTTACTCATTTAACATTTAGTTTAGTTTACAACAGATCAATCAATCAATACAGTACTTAATGATAATAAGAGTGTAGGCTTTTTTACGTTTGTCTAGGTTTTATTTTTCAGATAATAAAATACTTCCTTCTGTTCCAGTTATTTATTTATAATTCCCCAACCTACTACATCTTAAAATTAAATACACAGCTACCTATAACAAAATACAGTTACACATAACGTTCCTAGATCAACTGTTGACTGACTAGATCACAATCCTTTTTTAAATTCGCGTCGCGTCTCCCGTATTGTATTCCTACAATAGTAACATACAGAAATACAGCGTAGGGTGATGCAAGTTAAAATATTTTTACACTCATTCACGAACACCGATACATTTAATTAATTCAAACAACAAGAGATCATTCGAAAAAAATGTTTATATGAATATAGACATTTGTGTATCTAGTATTGCTTTAATAAATTTTAAATTTGTTTATATTACATTATACTTTTGATTTTCAGCGGTAAGGAATTAAAAGCCTTAAGGTCAATTACTTTAGTGTGCAATAAAATTCTCTGGCGGTAGAGAGAGCAGTGAAATGAATCAAGGTTGAAACGCATGCGATTAAACGCTATTATCGAAACGTTTATGCATTCAAGGTTGAAGCGCGCGCAAATTAAAATCATAAATGTAGTACTTAAAAAATATCTGTCATTCTGTCTACATCTCTTGTGTATGTAACTTTTCGAGCAGCTTAAACTGCACCCTGTATAAAAGGATTGACCCTGTTTAATTAAAACAATTTATAAATTATTTCGCTATTGCAGAAAATCTGTGAACATGTAGGATGTTCAGAATTAGCACAATTGAAACTTTAATTTATCTGTTCAACAAGTCTTAACATGTGTATATGTAGATATTTTATTCAGTTTGTTAGCAGAGATTCAAAGCATTAGAGATAAAAGGTGCCTTTAGACGTACACTCCATAACACAACAAAACGTCTATGCATTCAAGGTTGAAGCGCGCGCAAATTAGAATCATAAATGTAGTAGTTAAAAAATATCTGTCATTCTGTCTACATCTCTTATGTATGTAACTTTTCGAGCAGCTTCAACTACACCCTGTATAAAAGGATTGACCCTGTTTAATTAAAACAATTTATAAATTATTTCGCCATTGCAGAAAATCTGTGAATATGTAGGATGTTCAGAATTAGCATAATTAAATAAATCAACCAATCACATTCGAGGATTTCTGTATCATTTATAAATTAGTGTTCGTTTTTAAAAGTTTTTTAAATTGAATGCAATGCTTCGCAGTTTTCGTTTCTCAGATATTTACAACGCTTTTGCAATAGAGTAAATTTTACGTTCAGTTTGAAACAGTTAAGTAGTGTTCGTTTTAAAAGTGATTCCTAAATCAGCTTGAAAGAAAATTTGCTTCATAATGCATACTGAAACGACTTCCGTTTGCAATTAATTTGCTAAATTTCGTTGTATTTATTTATAATTTCATTCTCAGTTAATCGAGCTTATCGCGTGCGATTCGACCTTGATACGTTTTCTTTATCTCGCTGCTCTCTCTAAATTGCAAAAAATTGTACCACGGGGGTCCGACTCAATAAGCAAAATGTGTATCACTTAGAAGTATAGGTCAAGGGGGTTAAAGGCAAGAGGTAGGCATGCTTCTGTATATCCAATCATAGAGGTCGCTAAATGGTTAGTTATTTTACAGATTGCGTTTTCATGTTGTTTTAGTATTACTTTTAGAACCTACTTTTAGGTACAGATGGCGACATTCTTCGGCAGGGGATATGGGTAATTCCCAAAACAAAGACGCAGTATGCGTTTGAATACTGACGTTCTCTTCGTAAAACTTATTTATGTTATTTGTTCTTTTATTATTCAACGCAACGGTGAATGGTGATTTACCATGAATCGCCAACTGTGTGTAGTATGTAAAAGTTCTGTGGATAACATACAATCTTTTTGGTTTCCAAGATCAATCACCAGGTAAGTTAAATAAAAACCAAGCACAAGAGACGCAGTAGAATTAGGTATGGCGGCCTTTGTGCAATGAAAAATATGGCGCCCCAATACAGAAAAAAATGCGGATACATAACTTATATCAGGCGATCAAATGAATTTTACCTCGCAGTTTGCCATTACTCGAAAACGTATGTCTTGACAATACGAAATATGTTAATTTGTCAATTATTAATCTGTGAACAGCACTAATCTCAGACACCAAGTTTTGTTGGCAAACCCCGAGGGCAAACCCCACTAAAGGTAAAATTCAGTTGACCACCCGATATAAACATAGTGACATGTGTCCTACTTTACATTTTTTCAGAAGATATTTTTGTTTGCTTTGTTTTGTTAAAAATTTTGGTCAAAGCTTTGGTTTTTGATGCAAATTTAACAGTTTTTTGAGAAATCTTCAATTTTGTATTCTGAAATTTTCTTCAATTTTTCTTTTTTAATTATGCAAAAAATAATGATTAATTGCTTAGAATCATATAAAAGGCTCAATGCGGATTTCACAAACGTTACTTAAATTTAATCATCTGTCAAAGGTAAATGTTGCCATGGTTACATGTGTTGAAGGTATAGGAATGATTATTCTTAATCGATGATTAAAGTTAAGTGACGTTTGTGAAATCCAGCCTCAGTTTTATACGTATTGTATAGTAGGTATCGGTTGTTAATTTTACATTATTTTATATAAAGGTGTCAAGAATGGCTTACTGATCTGGGTTTGAATATGCCACCTGAAAATGTACAGCGAAAGAAGAGAGTATGTGCCAAACATTTCACTCTTGCTGGCAGAGCTGATGTTCAGGTAATTAAGGACGCCTTTGAAATGGACAAGAATGAAACAAGATTTTGATGTGTCCCGAAGTTAACGTCAGAATATTTAGGTCCCGACTCATTCGCAAAAATGAGAGTGTCATTGGCGGCACAGCTCTTTAGCCATTCTGTCGCATGTATAATTTTCTATAATATATCTCGAGGTAAGTTTAGAATCTACATATAATCTTTATAATTTCATACCCACAAATTTTAATAGAATCATCTGTTCTTCTGGCTGATACTTTCAGTAGAGTTGACTGATTCAGTGCATAAAATGTAATTATTAATGTCTTAGAACTGACAACAGATGTGTTATAAATTTTCCTAACAACATTTTTTTTGTGTGCTTCAGGTACATTGGGTAATAATGCTCTTAGTACTGCGACATTTGTACAAGATATAGACATGCTCTTCGACAGTTTTAATGGCAGTTCGTTGTATCCGACCCATGGCAAACACTTACGTGTCCACTTCTTCCAGTCATTTGCAGTTTTGGTAAACCATGAAACATAAAATTAGTAAGTTTTAACTATTAATTTCTGACATGTATTATTGCTTTAATTAATTCCACTTTTAAATATCACTCATATTAAATTTAAATTTTTTTTTTTAAGTTATAAGTGTCATTTGAACTAATTGCGGTAGATTTACAATAGGCTACCGACTATTCCATTTATTTTGGTTCTCATAGTATTAGCTAATAATATCATTTTTAATAGAGTGACCCATTTTTAAGAAAACGTTTGTACTACATTGTGTTACTCTCAAATTGTAAATATACTTTTTTTTTCACATATTAGTGGCGTTTTGTTGGCTACGCCAGTAGAACCATGCCTCCCTCACAAAAAGGCTGGTTGGCAAATTTCACGGCAATGACTGGAATCTGGTAGAAGTGTGAAACTATGGGGCTGAACCATCTACGGACAGAATATCCCCCTTGATTTGTTGCGCTATTGTAACAATCGATTTTAACTTGTATTTTACATTTTATTGAGTAAAGTTATTAAAGTGTATGCTTTTGTTTATTTTGGTAAGTACCTATACTACACTAGACACATTAACAATAATTCAGCAAATGTACTTGTATTTTGAAACACATTCCGGCAAATTATGAGCTAAATTGTTTGTGATTTGAATTTCACTTTGTGTTTCCGAATACAAGTACGTTTGCTGAATTATTAGTGTTTCTCAAAATTAAAAATTAAATACAAGAATTCAAATATGCCGCCCATAATTATATTTTTCGAAGCGCCATCTAGTGTTCTTAATTTTGCTTTCGTTCCGCTTT
The DNA here is from genome assembly GCA_958336345.1 of Dorcus parallelipipedus. Classification (NCBI taxonomy): domain Eukaryota; kingdom Metazoa; phylum Arthropoda; class Insecta; order Coleoptera; family Lucanidae; genus Dorcus; species Dorcus parallelipipedus. The sequence goes on from OY284478.1 coordinate 37,775,496, forward strand.
ATTTTTTACATTTAATATTGGTGGCGTCATCTATGATTGGATATACAGAAGCTCCTTTTTTGTGGTGGGGAAAGTATACACAAATAATAGCATTGACATAACCATCTCTCGTTGATGTGATCGGTGATTGTACTAAGGTCGCGAGTGTCGCTATCTGATGACGCGTCTCAACAAGTATTAACATTCCAGAAATATCTCACGCAAAAGAAAAACGTATATCAAAGAGGATAAGAAGACTGTTTGTTTGATAATAAAAAATTAATGTCAAAATTCAATAGCATCAGGTCAATAAATCATCAATTATTAACCGTTACCATAAATAAAACTGCCTTAGATGCTCAAGATGACAAACGACATTACGATCTTATAACGGACATTCATTCGTTGACGTTGGGACATTATAAATTAAAATGAAATGTATGTAATTTGGTAATTATGTATTAAAATTAAATTGTATCTAATTTTTAATTATTTATGTGTGTTAATAAAGCATTTTGTATTATACATACGTAAGTAAAACGTATTTTTTAGAATCTTATTTAAGACGTTTTACAATTAGACAGGCACGCAGGCATCGTTTTCGTCCGCTTCTGCTCGCGGAAATGCGCACGCTCCGAGGACCCATTTTTTCGAAATTCTCGCGACGCACAGTGGTCATTTTTCATTATCTGGCGCGGCAAAAACCCTAAATATAATTTCATATTTAAAAATTGAAACCTAGGAAAACGTAAGCCTACAACCTCCCTAGTACAGTATCCAAAAGAATTCGACTGATCCGCAAGCGTAGAGTCCGTCCCGATAAGGATTATAATCTTATCGGATTTAATAAGTGCGGTGGTCAACCTACGTTTTGTTCAGTTTTATGTGGTTTTCTCTCAGAAATCCAGATGGGTCAGTAAAATGTGTATTCCCTTTTAAAATTTGATGTAACTCTAAATTTGAGTAGTTAAAAAAAAATTTCAGTGTACACTGAAATAATGTGCAATAACCGGCAATCTCCAAAGTTATGACCTTTTTTTCAACTTTGTAGCTGGTATCACTAGGTGTGCCATATTTACTTTTCCTTATATGACCCTATAAAATTCTTATGTAGATATTCGTAAAAAAATATACACTTTTGTAATTCATTATAAAAAATAGGGGTTTCCATTTAAAAAAATTAAAATTATTTTTCTACTCCAACGGTACGCCACTGTATGCATAAATCAACTAGTCTAAAATATGACAAATTTATAGTAATATTCGACATGTGACAACATTTTGCAAAAAGAAAATATTTTAGGAAATATTTAAGGTGTTCCAAATTTTTATACACACTGTATACAGTGTTTCTTACGTACTGTATTTTTTACATTATATGTTACATAGTTACATAGAACAACATAGCTACATACCTAGCTGTTTATTACATAATAAACTATTCACTTCTGGCATATTATTTTTTGGGTATTATTCAAAGAAACCTGTTGATACCCTAAATCTCAATATGCCACAAAAGTTTAGAAAAAATACCGAATATTGCATGGTATCTATATTTCTTTATCTATAGAATTGATATGAACAACTCAAAAATATAATAGTATATTATTATACAAGTTTCACAACAAGGCTTATTGTAACACGAGTGGGGTTGGGGCACGACTAACGAGGCGTAGCGAGCTAGGAGTGGCCCAACGGAACGAGTGTTACAATGCCTCTTGTGAAACGTGTATAATATACTATTTTTTCTACTTTGCGTCATTTATTGAACAAAAATATGAAAAATATTGGATCTTCTTAGTATATGGGGAATTTTAGTTGTAATGCGTGGCAACACTGAAAACCTTTCGTTTTAATCAAAAGTCACATTAACAAGTTATTAATTTTTCTTATCCAGCTTCATTGTGAGTATATTGTTAAGTAACAAATAAATACTGAGCTATTTTGTAAAATCTATTAAATATTTTCAATTAAAAATTACTAAAATTTCCCCAAAAACAGTGTCACAATGAGCTTCATTGTGAAACTGTTTTTGGTGTCACAATGAATCCATTGTGAACGCAAAGTAGAAAAAATAATTTTTCCGCGCCAAATAATTAAAACTGACCACTGTGCGACGCCGCCGCATGCAGCGATCTATGCTCCCGCGCACGTCATTCTTTTTACAGAAACCCACCGACGCGACGTCTGCGAGATGGACGCTGGCGATCATCCTTTCGCGATTCGTCACCAGATGGACACCGCCGGACGCAACCAACATCGCATCCGTGTTCGACGAAAAAAAAACGACATCCTTCGCCGCGCGTCGTTATTATCTCGAACAGATACGAGTAACTGACCCAACGGTCGAGCGGCTTAGGTGGACGCCTCACGAACGCCGAGGAACGGGTTCGAATCTCTCTCCGGACGGAGGAAAAAATTCCGCAGCGAAGCGCCGGTGGCGACACCCGGCGGACAATTTCCGAACTAACGCTCCGACGACGAAACGCCACGGCCATCTATACATTTAACTCCGAACCCCTAACCCCATAATCCTATAACCCCATAACCGATAACTCCAATAACCACGTTACTCAGTAGTTTGACTTGATCTCTCATCACGGTATTTATCAAGCCTCTATAAACAGAATATATTAAACTCTATAATCCTCCAGCACCTAACTCCATAACCCTCTAACTCCATAATACCATAACCCCGTAACCTCGTAAACAATAACCTCTTAATCTCATGACCACGTAACCAATAACCCCATATCTATTTTTTAAGGCTGGGTTTCTCAGTCCTAGTTTAACTTTAAACTCCTGTTTATTTTCATAGGAACAATTGTTCTTATAATTGCTACCATGGGAATAAACAGGAGTTTAAAGTTAAACTAGGACTGAGAAACCCAGCCTAAATGTTGATCGTTTGTTTTCGATAAAAAAAAATAGGACCGTGCGCCGTCATTAGAGTTACCCGATGTACACCACGAGGAGGTTGCGCGAACTGATTTCGTATATCATTCAGCCCTTAAAAAGGCTGTTTGTAATATAAAGTCAATACGGGAATAAAAATTGTTCACTCATTTTCTTTTTACAGCTATAACGGGTTCCTTTTTCTTCGAATGATCTGTGTAAAGGATTTTTTTTACGTCTTTTTCTTTTTTTGGTACATCAAACAATCGAACTACGCGTAACGTGGTTATTGGAGTTAAAGATTATGGGGTTATAGGGTTATGGGATTTTAGGTTTTAATATATTCTATTTATAGAGGCCTGATATATCCCATGATAAGAGATAAAGTCAAATTAGTGAGTAGTAACGTGGTTATTGGAGTTCTCGGTTATGGGATTATAGGGTTATCGGGTTAGGGGGTTCGGGGTTAATTAAATATATAGGGTTATAGGGTTATTGTGGGTGCACAGCTCCCTTTACAGGATCGTTGTGTGTAACAGGACTTGACAGCTTGGGTTATAGGGTTATATGGGGTTATTGGTAAAACCTGACGTGATGGAGTTAAATGGATCGCGGATTCGGATTCAGCGACCTCGAAAACATGTAGTAAACATAGTCTGACCCCCAGATCTGAATTTTTTTTTGTGGGGCTGTGTTATAATTAGTAAAACAATACAGAAATGAAAGATTGATACACACTAGGACTTTGTATACAAACATATGTGCAAACAATTGCACCACAAACTAGTGGGAATGTTGCTATATTGTAAAATTTAATATTTTACTTTCTCCGGCTTCTAGAAATTTAACATACGCAATCTTGCTATACACTCTGACACTTCTTTAATAATTTTGCTTTCAGATGCTTTGCTCGCACTAGAAAAATCACCAACTGTTTATACCATGTTGCCAATGGCATAAAATCGCATAGTTAATAATAAATTTTGTCAACGGTGTTATAGCATTATTTCTAAAAACGCAATATTTATATGTTAAGCAGCAGCATAATAACGGAAAAGAACCTAACTTTCTGTGGGAGATTTAATATTGTCACGATGTCATTATCTGGGAAAATAAGTAAATTTAAATTCATTTCGTAATTATTGCAATCATGTGCATTTCAAAATTATGCGAATCAGCAACCATTGAAGTAGATCAAGTCGCGTTACACTTACTCGCATGAATGCAAGCTTTGCGGAATGCGAGCGTGTTGTTTACATGTGCCAATTAAGATCGAGGCAATTAGAACGCTTTAAGAAAAATAAATTTGGCAAGGATCAATTGTTGCTGATGCACTTTGTACTTTGAACCGAACCCCCAGCCATCAGAGCAAAGGAACCAATTGTGACGTAGAGATAGGGATGTATAAAAGATCGACCCGCAGGTAGAATCGAGGAGAGTAAAGACAGTAAAAGTAGTATTAGCAGTATTAGTCTCAGATTATTATTTTAAGTGGTTAGAGTCAAGTGTTGTGAACGAGTGCGCGGAAGCAAGCGAGTGACCTCTCCACGAGCGCAGGGCTGGCCGCCTCGGACCAGACCCCTTTTCGCCCTAAAGTAATTCAAAGTAATTAAGTAAGTTGATAAGTTTAAAATAAGTGAAGTATTAGTTTAAAGTAAAGGGAAGAATTATATTTAAAATAATTATAATGATTAATTAAGTTTTAAAGTAAAAGGGACTTAGAGTAAAATTATAATGATTAATTAAGTTTTAAAGTAAAAGGGACTTAGAGTAATTTATAATAAAAATAATCGAAAGACATTTCTCGTAATTTTAATTCGTAAGTTAATTACCGCTAGTTTTCTATCACGACAATTAATAACGAATTAGTTTTTAACGCGACATGGTGGAGGACGCCAAAAATCCAGTGCGTGTCATCGTGCGCGTACGTATAAAAAAAAAGAGGGCAGTATACAAGAACCATGCCACGGTGTAGGTTGTGCGCGGGAACCGAACAAGTAATATACATGTTCGACAGGCGTCTGAAGAGGCGGAATCTGCTACAAGAATGCTTGTTGCTATACGCAGGCATCAGGATCCGCCCTACAGACGTCTCGAAATTTGTATGCGCGGTTTCCCTGGCAAGGGCCATTCATCACATTAGAGTAAGAGCACCAGCGGGTTAGAAACATCACCATCGATTTAAGTTAGGATTAGTTCACATCACAAAAAAAAAAAAATTCCCGAAATTTGTTTAATAAAAGTGTCCGTCCCGTGATTTTCGCGAGTGCCACCCAGAAGAACCGGACCAAGACTGGAGGTACGAGCAGGATCACGAGGATTTTCCGGATTTCATGGGCGATGTTTCCTTGGTACTGAGGAGGCGCAACCCAGCATCTAATGGGAAACATCGGCCGAGAAGACGGGGACACAAATTATCAAATCGTTGTCTGCAAGATACCCAATGCTGTCTGAAGATTTTAAGGAGTAACTGAAGATTTAAGAAGTAATTGAAGATTTAAGGAAGTAATTGAAGATTTAATGAGTATAAGTAGAAAGCATGCTATTCCACGAAGGAAGTAGTGGACAAGATTCAACCCAGCATCTCATCGAGGACAAGACCCTCTGGATCATGCCATGTCACCCTCAACACGGAGATGGGGAAGAATCAAAAGTTTTAAGTCATACCCAAGGTGGGATGACGTAGTTGGGACGCAGGGCGTACAACTAAGAGGTTCGACACCCCAGGATCATGCCGAGCCATCCCTGAGGGAAAGGATGTCGACAAAGCTGCAGGGAACCCGGAGAAGGACGTCTTAGGGATTCTACCAAGCGTCTCTGGGAGCAGTCGAGCAACAGGAAGGGGTATCAGACAAGACAACGGTGAGAGAGAGAAACATCCAGACTTAGACTTAAATTTTTTGGCATTTTCAAATTCAAAATTAGGGAATTAGTACATAAGTTTTTTTTTTTTTGTAAACGTCACACTCGGAGTATAGTTTGCTCTGGGACGAGCAAATTTGGAGGGGAGGGTAATGTCACGATGTCATTATCTGGGAAAATAAGTAAATTTAAATTCATTTCGTAAGTATTGCAATCATGTGCATTTCAAAATTATGCGAATCAGCAACCATTGAAGTAGATCAAGTCGCGTTACACTTACTCGCATGAATGCAAGCTTTGCGGAATGCGAGCGTGTTGTTTACATGTGCCAATTAAGATCGAGGCAATTAGAACGCTTTAAGAAAAACAAATTTGGCAAGGATCAATTGTTGCTGATGCACTTTGTACTTTGAACCGAACCCCCAGCCATCAGAGCAAAGGAACCAATTGTGACGTAGAGATAGGGATGTATAAAAGATCGACCCGCAGGTAGAATCGAGGAGAGTAAAGACAGTAAAAGTAGTATTAGCAGTATTAGTCTCAGATTATTATTTTAAGTGGTTAGAGTCAAGTGTTGTGAACGAGTGCGCGGAAGCAAGCGAGTGAGCTCTCCACGAGCGCAGGGCTGGCCGCCTCGGACCAGACCCCTTTTCGCCCTAAAGTAATTCAAAGTAATTAAGTAAGTTGATAAGTTTAAAATAAGTGAAGTATTAGTTTAAAGTAAAGGGAAGGATTATATTTAAAATAATTATAATGATTAATTAAGTTTTAAAGTAAAAGGGACTTAGAGTAAAATTATAATGATTAATTAAGTTTTAAAGTAAAAGGGACTTAGAGTAATTTATAATAAAAATAATCGAAAGACATTTCTCGTAATTTTAATTCGTAAGTTAATTACCGCTAGTTTTCTATCACGACAATTAATAACCAACTAGTTTTTAACGCGACAATATTAGCTTCCATTTGTTATAATATTCCTGTAACTGTCTGTCTGTTTAAGTCTGAATCTTATTACGAAATTAAGATCGTCTAGTTCAGTGAAATAATTTGTTCTTTGATGATCTTTGGTCGACGTAACCATTTATATTCTTCCTCATCCGACTCGTCGAACTGAAAAACGTTTACATTAAATAATTCTCGATCCATTTCAAAACCTATTTCTGTCACACCTAACCTCAATTTGTTTATGTTAACTACAGAATAATGTACTATTCGGAGATGGATTCGCCAGTTAGTTATTCTGACATAATTATCTAACAGATAGGTTATTAGCACCTTATCAGCAGATTGTGGAACGCGATAATGTTATTTAACTGTCAGATTGCGCTTACCAAAACATATCTAGACATTAGGGATTTTCTGCCGAGCTAACTTTTCTTAACCACATCACTACAGTTACTCAAGTAATGTCGTAATGAATTATCTTTTTTGACGGAGTTGGACAAATTGTGGTTATGTTATGGTTCAGGCATGGCCGACTACATTAATAAGCTAACGCTTATATGGCCATTTTCAATTCGCCTAAAATTCGGTTCCGAGAAAGCATGCCATGATATACGGTGACCAACGTCATCTATGAAAGTCACTTTAAACTTAAACTTAAATTTCTTTTGTATTAAGGAAAAGCAGTAAGCTTGTTTGTTAACCTGCACTGATTCAGACTTTTTTTTACGAAATATGCTTTAATGAAGCCTAAATTTTGATAATGTGTCAATACGAAATCATATATTGCATTTTTCTGTTATTTCCACGAGACAGTTTAAAATCAGCGGTCTCGTGATGATCACGAAAGGTGCGTTCGGCTTCGAACTCTTTACACTCCGAGTACTCCAAAATCATTCGGGTAACTTGTTAGAGTTGAAAGAGTTTATCTTTCTGCGTTCGGCTTTACTGTAGGGTGGCCAGATGTCTTTAAAGAGAACATGTCCTCTTTTTGGACACGGATCTTTCTTTTTCTTTTTTCTGTGGTCAATGTTCTCTTTTTTCGTAAGTAGGCATGTTAAATGAATTGTTAATTTTTGATACTTTTGTCGGGTCTCCGGACTCCCATAATTTAAATTTGGCGCCACTTCGGAAGTACATTTCGCGCATGCTCTCTTTAGTCTCTTTACTTCAATTAACGTCATGTATTTCATGTACAGACTTTTACAATAAAATTAAAAATGATAAGTCATTTTTAAGCAGTATTAGAAGTTCTGATAAATATAAGTATACTGACAATGAGTTAAACAATAGCAGTAGCGAAGAAGATTAACTTTCTCTTGAAATTTAGAAATTGGTTTTTTTTTTGTTTTATATATTTGTTTTGTCATTTAAGTATACATATCGAGGGCGCAGGGCCGGCGCGAGGCGGGTTCAACGCGTTCCCCGGAACCCCGCCCCGCGCTTAAACTTTGTGCTGTTGTATGCAGTTGTAAATACATTTTTATAAACTGGATTCATTCCTAGGCGATTTTTCATAGCTGTGTTACGCGGTAGATATGTATAATAATCTGTTTATAATAAAAATAATTTTTTTTATTTTTTTATTTTTATATTAAATTTTAATAAATTTAAAACGGTTTTTTTTTTGGCCCCGCGCAATTTTTGAACCCGGCCCCGCGAAAGTTTGCGCTGTCCCTGCGAGGGCGTCATATCAGAAGGGCGTAAGCGCCATTATAATCCTATGCTGATACGCCCTTCAGACATGACACCCTCGATATGTGCAAAAATTATGCTTATAAATAAAATAAAAATGCAAAATAAGTCCCACTATCATTTATTAACCACTGCCACATTTTAATTACATGCGGCAGACACAGGTAGGATCCCTGGGTAGGACAGTGGTGAGAATTTTTTTTCATCGTGTCCTCTTTTTTCATCTTAGGAATCTGGCCACTTTAGGCCATCCATCTTGGAGTAGAAAGAGCTCACTCCTCAAGCCCAACCTCCGTAAGCTTGGTTAAGAGAGCGTGCATGCGCATTGACCATCGAGCATTCCCGCCGTTCTCGTTTGTCGACCGTCGGGTTGATCGGTGATTCCCGCTAGTTTGTAACATATGATTTTTATAGGTTACGTTAATTTTGCAGTGAAAGTTTATCACGAAATGGACATTAATTTGAAAAACTGCACTCCTGTGAAAATTGGAGAAGCAATTATATGTGAAAATAATTCGGTATTATTGCAGAATATACAGAGTAAGTTTAAATCACATAACTCTGATTTGACATTTCGCGGTCGGGATAAAGTTTAGGTGAGTTCGACTTGGTTACTCTTTTGACTAAAAAAAATTCCATATTTTAATAAATGAGTTACAGGTTTACAGATCTTAGGGTTGCTACAGATACGAGCAGAATCGACACATTAATGAGAAGTATTCAGAAAATTTTAATAAGGTTAAAGAATTAAAGGAACAATTGGATAAATAATCTACTAAATTAAATTTTATTCATTATATGGAGAATATGTACCACTTCTTTCAAGTACACATTAGGTCTGTTCGTACCGTATTTCTGACTAGTTTGAAACTGTCAAATATATTCGGCGCATGCTTCTGACAGTTTTGGACTAGTCAGAAGCTATTCAGCTAATATTTCAAACCGAACACTATATTCATTCTTTGAATAGTAGTGTTGCACCATGTTGATGTTACAGATGAAAGATTATATTGGTTAGAAGTCACATTGCAACATTACATTGATGATATCCAAAAAAGTTCAGCAAATGCAGGTATTCAAGGACTGTCTACAAAAACGGCCCTTGGTTTACAATTTACAACCTCTGTATTAAATTTCTTTTGCAACAAATTAGATTTTATTATGTATTGACATATTCATAGTTCAGATGCAGTGGAACCCATATTTTCTCATGTTCGTCTTAGAAGTGGTTCAAATGACATGACTAGAGATGGCATCGATTAATCAAATTTCCATTATAATCGATTATTTCTTTTATAGTAATCGATTAATTATAATTAATTTTGGGACATAATTAATCGACGATTAATCGATTAATAGGTAATAAATCAATTAATTAATTAGTTTTGACAATAATAAATAATGAAGACTTGGTAAAGTGTATACTGTGTTTAAAAAAATATAAATCATCGAAAAATACTACGAATATGCTGCAGCATTTAAAACTGAAGCATCCTAGCAAATTTAGAGACACTCAGCATGATTGTCCTGATACGAATAATCCCGACACGGTAAGTTTAAAATTTTTATTTTATGCAAGTACAACTGCGGAATCAAAAAGCGGGACAGTATAATGTCGTTAGTTTAATTGTTACTTCTTAATTCTGGTAACTATATAGTAACTTAACAAACTTCATAGTTCATAATATACAACCATTTTGTTTGTACTTAAAATTCATATCGTATATATAAAAAAAAAATTAAACAGTGAAACAATATTAGTTGAATGCCATATAAGACTTGTCCTGCTTTATGATTCCGCAGCTGTACTATCGCGGCCTTAAAATTTCGCACAAATTTTCTGCTGTAAATATGGCTTTCTTTGACGGCTTGTCAAAAATAATAATTTTAAATTTGAAAAGTCTGAAAATCATCAAATATTTCATTTTTTTTTAGAGAATAAGTTCACCGTCGACATCTTTTACAGTAGAAAGTGTTGCGGGGCTCGGGTTAAGCGGAATTTCAACAAATTTCAAAGTACATTCTTCTCTAAAGTAGTAGTAAACTAATGTTTTTTTTTAGTAATTTTTAATCGATTAATCGATTAATTTCATTCGACTATAATCATGTTGTGATTACGACTAAACAATTAATCAAATAATCAATTAATCGATTATTGGAAAAAAATTGCCATCTTTAGACAAGACTGAAGTCAGAGCAGCAGAATTTGCACTTCAGCAATGTTGCGGATTCGTCAAAGCTTTGACATCTGCCAATATTGCTGATAATATAGATTACACGAGTCAGGCAAATTACAAACCAGTACCTACAGAAGAACAAGAAGTTAAGGAAGAGTTATCTCATATTTTAAAACTTCAAGTTCGAAACGTATCTTTAAAAATATTACCTAATGACAGTAAGTATTTACTTCACTTCTGTGGTATTCTTAGCTGGTTAGATAATTAAAAATAGAGACGACAAATTTCACTGCAATACTTGCTTAGAACCTCTTCTTTCTTTTCTGATTCCTTGATGAAACTTATTATGATTCAGGACAGAGGAAGTTTAAACTATCCTAGTAATAAATTTGTCGGAATTATTAAGCAATTAACAGATAATATTCCTGAAATGTTACCTCTCTTGGAAAATACAAAAATCTGTGCAAAACTATTTGAAATTCTATGTCCTGTACTCCAACAAAATACAATTTTTGCTTGTGACAATCACAAAAGACAAATATGCAACAGAAGAGAAACCTGTTCTCGATAATACAAGTAGAGAGAAAACAGATTTTTTGAAGAAACATGTTCGAATTTAAACTTACAAGAAGAAAAATTCTGAAACTGTTACATTTGACAGCTCACTGAACTAACAATTTTCGCCAGAGAGTCACCGTATGAATCTGTAAATTTCCTGGAACAATTTCAACAATGAAAAACCGCCAATTGAAACGGCCATATAAGCGTTAACTTATTAATGGAGTCGGCCATGGTTCAGGTGTATCTGTCTATGCGAAACTGGAACTTGTGGTATACCAACGACAAATTTTGCATCCACAGGACCAAGATGGGTTTGCAAAGACAAATATGTGGTAGTTTAGAATAGTTCAATATTTAAATTTTAAATTAATATTCCATAGATCCTAGTAAAATAAAAGTATAAAAGTTATTTTATTGTCTGTTTTAAAAACAAATAAAATCCTTAAAAAACCTATGAAATAGAGCTAAGTAACTAATTACAAAAATTGATTCTACTCTGATTCTACTTTTTGGATGTTCGCACACTTTTGTCTGGCTGTGCTAAACTTTTTAAAACATTTATAAGTTCGCCGCGCTGTTCGATTTGTAGGTGCAACAGACGATTTTGTTCATGTAACTCCTCTTTTAAAATATCGAAGTGTCGGTTTTGCTGTTCAGCATGCTTTTGGAATAAGTTTTCTATTGTATTGGTTAATGCGGCAGTTTTCGGGTGGCGCACACTCTAGCATACCCTAGAAAATCGTGTTTGTTGGACATGAGAAGCTGTGTCATGGTGATGTTGGATTGGTGTAGTGGGAATCTCCCTTGATGTAGGTGTACTGGGGGTTTCTGGTTGTGGGCTGATGTTCAGTTCAGGTCTATTTGGAGTTGAAATTTTACCGGTACTTGGTACAGCATCTATTAGGTTTTGTAATGCAGATGTTGAGTTGCTAGGTAAACCGTCTTGTATATGTGGGGGTGAACTTTATGGCTTCCACCAAGAATTTCATGCAATTTGTTGTAGTGGGGTGGTGGGTTTTTGTGTTCTCTGCCTGTACTGTTTACATGGTTCACGAAGGTGATGTATGCTTTTGTGAGATTGGCTAACTTTTGCCGCACTTTGATTGCTCCCTCCTTTCTCATTCCCATATGAAATTCAGCATCGTTCATATCATGGGCAATTTTTGTCTAAATTTGATTTTTCGCTGTTTTTTTTTTGTAACTAAGTATAAAATTCAACTCGTTGCTATGATTACCGATCATTGCCATGTCTGATGAGAGGGACAATTTAGACTTGCTAATTCGAAATTCGAGAAATTTAACATTAATGTTGGTGATTTGGCGAGCGTGTACCAAAAAATATTGTATGTACCACGTACGCAAAATGGTTTTAGGGGACTCATCTCATTAAGTACTCGGTTCCTTCGTCGCCTCGTCCTTAATTACGATTCGTCCCTTGCGTACTTGATACATAAACTACTATATCATGAACCTGATGTCTCGTAAATCCATTATTTTCAGTACGATCTTTGCCTATAATGAAAATTCGTTGCAATGAACACGTCTTACAAACGTCTAACAATATGAATTTTACTCGAGGTTTTGCCAAGTAGATGTATTCTTCATTTTGTTGTCCACGCTGCTAGTTTATTTGTACTACTAATTACAAAACTTGAAAAAGCTAGTAACATGGACACTGAATCGTCAATAATTTAAAAATGGAGATACATACACACATGACGAAGTTGAAATATTTTATTTCGTATGTTCTTGGAAATTAAATAAAAACCGATATACAGGGTGCCCGTTTTTCGAGCTTCACCATGGGGATCTCAGTCATTTGAAGAGATACGAAGTCGATTAAATTGGGGCAAAATTGCGTATTTTTATGCTGATTAATGAGCTGTCATTTGATGAAGGAGCATTTTGGAGAAGAATGGCATAACAGGGAAGACCTTTTATGGTATAAAAACTCGTTAGTCTGTAACGGAGAAAGAAACGAGGATATGTTAGAAAACAATGCAACCCAAGAAGATGAAAACGAGCTATGCGACTGTCTGCACGAGGAAACTTCAATACATGTTTAATTTTTGTTTTGTTCATTTTGCTACTACATTACCTCCATCTTGTATTGTTCATTTCGAGAGAAATAAAATTATTTTTTGGAAGAATGTCTCACATTTTTGAACAAAATCGGAAATTTCTGCCAATAACACCGAATTGTTTACTTCTTTTTTACAAAAAAATATACATCAATCAGTTGGTTGAACCCATTAGGCTAAAAATGTTTTTTCAAAATAGTATTTTTTTAAGTGAATATGTGAGGGTTTTTTTTATCTCCTGAAAAATTTGTTAAAGTGGATATATCCGGTTTTGCACGTGAGCTCCTCAATTACAGCTATCACTCCGGGAAAGCCACGTGAACGATATATAAAATAATGTGTAATCATTATTAATTTGTATGTACCTGGAAGCATTCTCTACTCTAGACATTCTAAAGTTTTCAATAAATAAAAAATAAATGTACTGTGGAATTGTTTCTTCCTAATAATTTGAGTTTCTTGGAATTTCATTCCTTTCTCCTGCATGCTTCATTTCATTTAATGTTTCTGCTAACTCAATAACGGCATTTATCACCGCATTGTTTACAAAGGGTTCTTGTAGTTCTGCCAGAGCAATAGCTTGTAAATTCATACCAATCAATATAACAAATATTGCTATACAAATAATGAATAAATCAATTGAGATCAGATTAGTTCAGATCACAAGTTCCGATCACTTATGAAACGAAGATGCCTAATTATTATAATGACGCTTACAAATATAACCTCTAAATTAGAAATTGTTATATCCGCCATTAAACTCAACATGTTCCAGAAAAGTAGCATAGAAATATTTGCTACAAAACATAGCCGACTGTTCCGGAAGTAGCGGAAATGTAGCGCTTAATTTGTAAGACATATCGGTAACTGTTCCGCAATTGTTGGTTCTTACGAATGCGACCATTGGCTCCCTGGCAATATGAGTGGGAAGAAGATCTAGGCCCGGTTTTACAATAGGGATTTTCTACCGAGCTAACTTTTCTTAACCACAGCAAACCACAGTCAACTTTCAATTTCTACCGACTAACTACGTGTAAAACAAAAACACAACTTAATTTTAGCTAGTAAGTCTGTAAACAATTTAAATATTATTTTCTCAAATTTAAAAACAAAAACACCGATATTAAAACAACCTAATGTGGTTTATGAAATTAAATGTTTAAATTGTAATTCATGTTATATAGGAGAAACAAGTCAAAATTAAAAAAAAAAGTCTTGACCAACATAAATATCATATCCAAAAAAATAATCAAAATCATTCAATGCTTGTTGAACATTCGTTAGAAAATGACCATAATTTTGATTTTGAAAATACTAATATTTTATATTACGAGTCCAATATTTTCAAAAGACGTTTTATCGAAATGTGTAAAATAAACATGTCGTCGAATTCTATTAACAGACGTACTGATTTTGCAAATTTAAACGATACATTTTGTAGTTTTCTCGATTCCTTAAATAGAATATAGATCTGTCAGTTTTTTAACATTTATTAAAATAAAATATTTATTATATTTAAAATTATTTTTAGAATATTAAAAAAAATCAAGTTACTTTTTCAGTTTCCGTTGACAACCTTGTATATTTTGACAACATGTTTATATTTTTCACTTCTGACGAAGCTGTCGAAACGTTAAGTATTTGTGCGCTATTTAGTGTCCGGGTTAAAGATTTTGTGATATAAGTTTATATCCTTTGTTATATTTATGTAATACATCAATTTTATCTGAGTAGGTGTGATTATTGTCAAGAAGATGCTCTGCAAAGGCGGAACATATTAAATCCTGAACATATTAAATCATTCCTAAATAATAATAATAATAAAACAGATTCCACCTTTGCAAAGCATCTTCTTGACAATAATGACATCTACTCAGATAAAATTGATGTGTTTACATAAATGTAACAAAGGATATAAACTTAATCTACTAGAATCTTTAGAAATTCAAAAAGCAAAACAAAACCCCGAATTCTCCGTACTGAACGAACAACTTGACCTGATATATCCGTCTCTCCTCGCCATCTGTGCAACTTAGAATAAGCCGCTATTTATGACTTACCCTTAATATTTTAAGCAAAAGTAAACGTAAATTATAGTTAGTTTGAAAATGACAATGTTATGTCGAAACTAGTCACGTCTCAATAAAATTAGTGTTTTTATTAAATATTCTCCATCTTTTTAAATAATGTTTTTCTTTCTGACTACAATGATGTAGCACACTGGATGATTTATAGTTGCAATTTATATAGAGCATCAAAAACGTCTAGATAATTATCTCATGAATTCGTACTGAAAATTTGAGCTTATAATTTACAATGGTTGCTCAGAAAAACTTTTTTAAAAATTAGCGCTTGGTAAAAGGTCTCTTATGGTGCTATTCAGAAATATTTGGATTTAACGATTTAAAACTTTAAGAATTTAAGTTAAAGAGCATTTTAAAAGAGGAAGTTAAAGCGTTACTTTTAGAGGTATTCTGAAACAAAGTATTTAAGAAAGCGCTTAAATCGTCGTCACGTGATACATATTTATGGGTGGCTAACTTCAGATAATTGTTGTCACATTTATAGTTTATTTCCAATTACCTATTTAGCTTCAATAATAAATGCCTTTATTACTCTGAAACTTTCAGATCTTCCCTTAGGTATAATTGTGATGTTAACACAAATGCAAAATTTTATTTTTATATCAACTTTCTGTTACCTTTCAAGACGGTTTTATTGCATTGCATTGCTATCAGCGAATTAATGGTAATCAGTGTCGAATTATTTCACTTTCTTCTTATACATTTTCAAGAAACTTGTTAATTTCTGGTATTTAAATATTTGTTATAAGCCTCAATAGCTCTCTTACTGATGGCTGATTCATGTTACTCGGGGTATTTATTATTGCCTAGAGAACTTTCACGTGAACTACTGAAAAGAAAATAAAATGTATACAGAACCTATACATTCATGTGCATGTACAATTCGTTTTGTAATTTGTGATTGACCTTCTAATGCCTCTTTCTTTATTATCAATTATTATTAAAATAATAATCATTTAATTAATTTGCAAGTGACAGAACTCGGCACATTTTTTAGTAATCATTTGAAACCATAGAAACAGTCTAGTTAATCTAGAATTTAAGCTTTTATGGAGGCGATTTTGTCAATGTAAATCTTAAAGCGTTATTTAAGAAATTTACAGTTAAAAGTATCGTCCAAAATCACATTTTCACTTTAATTCTTTAAATCTTAAAGTTTAAAGTATTAAAGAGTTAAAGTTGCTTAAATTTATGTTCTGAATAGCACCATAAATCTTAAAGCGTTATTTAAGAAATTTGCAGTTAAAAGTATCGTCCAGAATCGCATTTTCACTTTAATTCTTTAAATCTTAAAGTTTAAATTATTAAGGAGTTAAAGTTGTTTAAATTTGTGTTCTGAATAGCACCATTAATCGTTTGCGAATTCGACCCAAAGTCTACTAGAATAATGCCCCGTTCCTAGAATCATTAGATAAAGTTATACAAGTTACATTTCTATAATTCTAACGTGTTGCTGTGATATTACCCAAAATACTAAAAGTTTCCTGTATAAATGAAGAAAATTCAATTAACTATTCATCAATCCACATAAATTTATTAAATTGTTCACATTTCCAAATACACCAAAAACAAAACATCTGAAAAATAAAAAAATATTATCAAAATTATATTCACAGAGAGTAAAACATTTAAACTTACCAAAACTACAAAAAAGTTAAATTCTTTTAAAAAATTAATGTAGAAAAAAGGGGGAGATTTCAATCCACATCAAAGATGAAGAGGTGGCGTGGGTCCAGGAGTTTGAAAAGAACATGAATTGGAAGGAATTCTGTGAATACATGAAAACACATACAAGAAACAAATACAAGAAAACCGACACATCCACTTACTTCGAGATTTTGGCCGATCACGAAAAGAACCAACAACAAAAGAAGAAGGAGGCTAGTGTATCTTGCAGACGGAAGGCGCGTGCGGGTGAAGATGGAAGTGGCAGAGGACGGTTTAGATTACCAGCAACTTTTGGACCAACACCTAAAAGTATAAATTTTAGTTTGGACTGTCAAAATTATTCAGGGGTTTACTTTTCTTTGGGATGTCTGTGTAGAAATGTTGTGTTATATAAAAAATTAGATACATGTAGATTGAATTCATACTTATAAATTGTGAAAATATTAAGAAAAACTTGTAACAAATTTACACATTTTCATTTGACATTGATTAACGTCAAGATTATTTTTGAAGTTTAGTAAAACGAGATGAAATTAAAAGTCGATTCGAAAAAGCTCAATATGTTGCCATATAAATGGTTACCATGGTGAATAATATTTATACGAGCTATAATTAAAGCAAAAAGAATCAAAATTGGCATTCATTATCAAGACTCTGAATACTCAACAGCTAAACTTTCATTCCTCCATAAAATCCTAATTAATTCTTTACGCTCAAACATTCATTCATATCTCAATATATCTGTTTCCGTTCATTCTAGTTTCTCGTTCCCGTTCACATAATTTTGACGTTAATAATTTAATTTTGACATTTAAACTTTTCATTTAATAAAAACTTATTTTCGTTAATTCCATCTATTATTTTGAATAAAAGGAGTATTTAAAAGGAAAAAGATGTCACAGTAAGTACCCAAAGAAAGTCTAAATTAATGTAATCATTAACATAGAAAATTTGTACTACTGTCTAAACCTAATAGAAAAATTTAACTCAATTAACGAATACTATCGTGGACGATACGAGGTATTCAAACTTATTGGATAAAATTTATAGTAATATTGAAATTTATTTAACGGATGTGTGCAAAGACGATTCGCGATTATCGTAATTGGGTCATATAAATCTAATAAATTTCTATATAAAGACAAATACCTGAAATTTCTAATTAAAGGTAAATTATTTACGATTCGCGATAATCGTAGATGAATTATAGAACATATTAGAAATTACAGTACACACACATTTCAAAATTCTTTTTTAAAAGGACTTTCTTAACTAAAGAACCTATAACCTGAGTAAAGCCTCAACAAATTCAGAAGCAAATTATACAAATAAAAATTAAATTAGCTATCAACATCAAAGTGAAGCTAAGAAGAAGAAATAAAATAAAGCTAGGAATTATAAGAAAGAAGTAAAATCATATGACTACATAATAAATTGTACCACTACAATGTGTAACCATAGCAATGTTTACTTTATCACAAAATCTTTTAAACGGACACTAAATAGCGCACAAATACTTAACGTTTCGCCGTCGTTCGACAGCTTCATCAGAAGTGAAAAATATAAACATGTTGTCAAAATAAACAAGGTTGTCAGCAGAAACTGAAAAAGTAACTTGTTTTTTTTTTTAATCGAGAAATAATTTTAAACATAATAAATATTTTATTTTAATAAAAAAGTCGGCATCAAATAGGAAAAATTTTTATTTCTGATTTTTCGAAAAAACTTTTTACGTCTATAATTTGTGCTTGTCTGAAAACCTGTTTAGCCCCTATTAGATATACGGAGTGATTTTTACTTGGTTAGAAAATAGAGTTTTCGAAATTGCCAAAATCTTAAAATTGCTATTTCTTGGAAATTAATTGAGATTTCAACGAGACTTTTTTACTGTGTATTGGTTTTAGCTTACTGAACAATCTCAAGACCAGAAAATAACGTTTTTTTCTTTAACTTCGGCAAAAATTGAATTTTTCAATTTTTGAACTTTTCACAAAATTTCACATATCAAAACTTAATTTTAAATTTTAAAATTTTAAATAATTTTAGATAAAAACTTCAAAGATTTGTAATTGCAAAGAAAAATAGAGAAAGCTATTTATTGCTTTAGATATTTTATTATTTACCGAAAAGTAATATTTGTACCTAACCGCGACGTTTTGATGCAATATGCTTTTGAGGAGAAATATTTTTTAATGATAATTAACAAGTGTTGGAATGTCTTCTAAAAACTCTAATCTCCTCCTATTAATGAATTCCTGTCACAAAAAACCCCTAAATGTTCTTTTACAACGACCTAAATGAGGAGAGTTTTTCCATAACATTACCTGACATTAAAACAATTCATAGTCATAAGCTACATAAGAATAACTCTTACATTAGATTTGCTATAGACTTGCTATGGTCATTCTAAAGGTGTTCCAAAAAGAACGCTGATTTTGCAATAAAAAAATAATTTAAAAAGAGATGATTTTTTTATATCAGTATATTTACTGCTGGTGCTTAATTGTGAAACACAATGTCCATCACAACTGTTCCTGCTGACAGACTTTTCACTCCTAGCACAATACTTTACACCGAAATGAAAACATCACTTTACATAAATGATACTATGTATTACAAAATTAAATTTGGCACTCTTATCAAGACACTTATTAATTTTAAATAGAATGCATCTATAATATTACAACTCAAACATTTCATTCCTCAGAATGGAAAAATATCACCAATGTAATTTTTTAAAGGGGCAGCTTATAAGTATGCGACCACTTTAAGTGCTACAATTTGCCAGTAAGTTGTGTGAGTCTTATAACAACACAGGTATAAGAGCAGGAGTAGCATTTTAGGTAAGCAAGACTGTATATATATTATTTATTATCCAGTCGTCATAAAATAGAATCTTAGATTTTTTAAATATGAATAAAGACAAAAATGACTAAAGAAAGTTTTTATTGCATTTTTATTTAAATTATGGTACATAATTTCTAATTTCACATTCTATTCATTCATTTAAAGTTCATGCAAATAGAAACAAAACAAATTGAATATACAAGAACATAAGAAAATTTTAAATATCACATAAAATGTAAATATATTCACTTATTATTACTCCTTGTAGGCGCGTGTCTTAACCAATTTTTAATACTGTTCACCACTTCTTGTTCGGTACAAGCCTCTTTTTTCTGGACTATGTCTATAAAAATTATCATTCAGAAGTTATCTGGTTGCCTGTTGCAACAAAAAATAACTTACTCAGAATAATTGTAGAAGTCAGTTTTGAAAAAATGTGCTTTTTCTTTGCCCCTAACCAACTGAATTTGGCAGGAAGTTTATCAGTGAATAACTTTTGCAATAGTAATTTTGTTCGATTATCTACCCCATGGCCACCTATTTTACCTAATTTGTCAATCTACAACATTAAACAAAAATTGTTATGTTAATAAATTTAGAAATAAGCCAAGTTCCAGCTTTGCTTATTTTTCAATCTGCAACCAGAAAACAAATATATTGTTACATTATGAGAAGTAAATTCTATTTTTATATACTGGTCGCGCCACCTGTGACGCAGACAAGATTCTAATCTATTCTAGACACGCACCGAATTTACTAGAAAAATCTAGCATTATTCGTCCCCATTCTCAAAGAGCGCTGGCTGGTATAAAACCCAGCCGGAGCGCGATTTTTAAATCAGTCTTATTTAGAAGGCGATGTGTAGCAAGCGAATTTATTAACGTTTAAGTGTTACTTTGTCAGAGTACAAATAGTTGTGATTTGTAATATTTAGCATGTAATAATGAGTAGGCCAATGTAAACAAAAAAACGATTTCGATGTAAACATTATAAAAAAAAGAAGCTATGAGTTTTTTCGAATAAAGCAAATTTATGGAATAATCGTCTTCATTTTTATCGCAAAAATTCGTCAAGATTGAACATTGGTCCATTACGAGCCCGATTCGACGAGAATTTTGAATAATTGGTTCAAATCACAAAGGAAAAATTAAATTGAAGACATATCGTCATATTCAAGAAGCGGCGGCACGTCGCAGAAATTAGTAAGTTACTGCATATCAAGTTAAAAAGCGTCGGCACGACACGAAGACTAGAGTGACAGCAAGTCATTAGGCAAGTCATACACAACAAGGCATCAGCCAAAATCCTAGGCCACGGGCGGCGGCACGTCGCAAAAGGCAACATTTTGGCAACAAGTATCAGGCAATAGGAAGCAGTTAGTGTCGGCGCGGCACAAGCAGTACCAGGCGTCAGCGCGGTATAGAAGACAAGAGGCAGCGGCGCGTCACATTGAAATTGAACATCACCACAGCAAATTTGGATTCATCAGATTAGTATTCATTTAATTACAGCAAGAGTAGGTACATTCAAAAAAGAGTTACTTACATTTGGAGGAATTCATAGAATAGTTTTAGAACGCGCAAGTTTATATTGTATTGTGTTTCATAAACAGTACTTACATTTCATTTATGATATCTGGTTTTTACAGTTTATTCATAAATCGCTTGCTTAATAGTAAAAATTAGAATGGAGGAATTAGAGCAATTAAGACGTAAAAGCATCAGAGTCAGTTAACTAGATTCAAAATATTTTTAGACAAATGTCAGGAAGATCCATCAAAAAATATTGAAATTCCAATTCGCATTGAACGAATTGAAACTTTATGGAATGATTTTGATAAAGTTCAGACAAGAATCGAAATTATTAATGACGAAACAGAGCAAGAAGATGAACGCGAAGAATTTGAAAATAAATTTCATTCATTAATTGCAAAAGCCAGATACATAATGAATCCAATTGTTAATCAACAAGTTACTAACCCTAATCTCAATTTTCAATCTAATGTGCTTACTCAGCAAAGTTCAATCAAATTGCCTGTTATAGAGGTTCCTAAGTTTGATGGAAGTTGGGAAAAATGGATGGCATTCAAAAATATTTTTATGTCACTTATACATGAAAACAAAATGCTAAATGGGGTACAAAAATTACACTATTTGAAATCAGTGTTAACAGATAAAGCGGCAAAATTAATTGAATTTTTTTATCTGTCAAATGAAAATTATGAAGTTGCGTGGGAATTAATTAAAGGTAGATTTGAAAATAAAAAGGTAATTGTGCAACATCATGTTCAATTCATAATAAATAGACCCCACATAACAAAAGAATCACATGTAGAATTACAACATCTATATGACTCTGTTCAACAACATTTAAAATCATTAGAGAAATTAGGGGAACCAGTTTATTATTGGGATACTCTTTTGATTAATATATTATTGCCTAAATTTGATGTTGTAACTAAGCGGGAATGGGAATCTAAAAGAGCTGATAAGCATTCTTGGAAGCTCTTTCTAGAGCAAAATGTGGTAACTTCAGTAAGTTTAATCATGAGCCAATGAAATTAGCTGGAAGTAAAAGAATTATTCAAACAGGATCGTACGTTTCTTTAGGAGAACGCACATGTTCAATTTGTAGTGAAAAACATAAAAAATTTTATTGTTCTCAATTTAAATCATTAAGTGTGCACGACAGATATGCAAAAGCAAAGGATTTAAAATTATGTTTCAATTGTTTAAAGCCATTCCATGGTATTAAATGTCAATTTGGTTCATGTAAAACATGCGGAAAATTTCACAATACTTTATTGCATTTCCATAATAAAATAGTTAACTCTAACGCTGGTTTATCTACCAAAACACAAAAAGAAAATCTTTCAAATGTATCGGTCTCATTAGCTCGCAATGAAATAAATTCTGAAAAAGATAAACGAACTTCAGAGGAACCAGAAATACTTTGTTGTTCAGCAGGTGAAATTTCGCAGGTATTATTAGCAACCGCTGTTGTTTTAGTACAGATAAATTTGGTAAATTACATAAAGCTAGAGCCCTGTTAGACTCCGGTTAGCAGGCAAATTTTTATCAGTAAAGATTTAAGCAAACGAAATCAATTAATACAAGAATCAAAGGTATAATTCAAACAAACACATTTTCTTCAACTCAAGTACAAACGTGCATACAGTCCAGATTTCAAGATTATTCCATAAATCTTTTTTGACATTAGACAAGATTACAGACAATTTGCCAACAATGAGATGAATTTAAAGGTATTAAAAATTCCAAAATCAATAAATTTTGCAGATCCTGAATTCTATATTCCTAATAATATTGATATTCTTTTGGGTGCACAGATATTTTGGGATTTGATGTGCACAGATCAAATCAAGAAAACAGCAGGACATCCAGTATTGCAAAAAACAAAATTAGAATGGATCATTTCAGGATCAATTTGCACATCAAATGAAGTACAGAATGAGGTTGAATGCTATTTTAATCAAGACGCGATGTTACATGAAAAAATGGTAAAATTTTGGTTATTGGAGGAAATTCCAAACACACAGCATAATTCAAGTGAAGAAGAATATTGTGAAGTACACTTTCAAAGGACGTATTCGAGAAATAAAGATGGTAGGTTTGTGGTAGAATTACCTCTAAAAGATGAGTATATTAATTTAGGAGACTCAACAGAAATTGCTACAAAAAGGTTTTTGGCGTTAGAAAGAAAATTAAATGGAAATTTGGAATTAAAGAAACAATATCGTGAATTTATATCAGAGTATCTTAAATTGTAAAGTCGAATCTTCTACATTTCCTACATATTTCTTGCCTCATCATCCTGTAATAAAAGAAGAAAGTACTACCACTAAGAGAGTTGTATTCTACTGTTGTATGCTTCATGTAAAACAAGTTCTGATATATCGCTCAATGATGTTCTTTATGTAGGTCCTAAAATTCAACAGGAACTTTTCCACATTGCTGTGAGATTTAGACAGCACGCATTTGCTATGTCCGCCGACATATATCGACAGGTGGAACTTAAAACGGAACAACGAAAATTGCAGTGCATACTTTGGAGATGGGAACCTACACAGAAAATCGAAAGATATGAACTTGGAACAGTTACGTATGGGGAAGCAAGTTCTTCATTTTTGGCGATAAGATCTTTGCATCAAGCTGCTATCTCAAATATCTCAAAGAAGATTATCCAAAAGCGCACGACGTAATATTACAAGATTTTTACGTAGATGATCTTCTGACTGGTGGTCAAACTGAAGAGGAATCGTTATTATTGAAAAAAGACATCACGAATGTATTGCAATCTGCACAATTTGAATTAAGGAAATGGACTTAAGGAATTAAGGAAATAGTAAATCTATATGTGACGACTCTAAACAAGTAAGTCAACCATCAATTACGATTGGACAAAGTACGAAAGGTTTAGGCTTAAGATAAAATCCAGAATTAGATATTTTGAATTTTAAAATTGATATGCCTGATATTCCGTTGAAGGTAACCAAAAGATCGATACTATCATCTATAGCACAAATATTTGATTCATTAGGATTGCTTGGACCGATAGTAGTAACGGCTAAATTTATTATACAGCAATTGTGGCAAGCAAAGTCACATTGAGATGAACATCTGCCAAGAGAAATTCACGTAAAATGGATGGAATGGTGTAATGAAATTAAAAGAATTAATGATTTACAAATTCCTCGTCCAGCAATTTGTCAAAAATTTTTATTTTTAGAAATGCATGGTTTTGCGATGCATCCGAAGCTGCATACGGTGCATGTATTTATTTGAAAAGTGTAAATAATTGCGCTGTTAAATATCAAACAACATTATTATGTGCAAAATCGCGAGTAGCACCTTTAAAGAGGATCACATTACCTCGATTGGAATTATGTGGTTGTTTACTTTTAGCCAAGTTATGTAGAGAAGTTTTAGAAGCATTAACAGGTGTACATTTATGGACAGATTCAAAAATTGCTCTTGCTTGAATAGAAGGTGAACAAATAAATGGAATACATTTGTAGCTAACAGGATAGCAGACTTACAAAGATTAATACATACTATGCACAGCAGTCACGGAACCCTTGAATTTATTATCTAAATTTTCTTCTTTGAATCGATTGAAACGAATTACCGCATGGATATTCAGATTTAAAAATAATACTTTACAACCGAAAACCAAGTTAGTAGGTTGTTTAACTGTAGAAGAAATTGATCATGCCATGGAAGTACTTATAAAAATGTCACAACTAGATGAGTTTAAAGAAGAAATTCTGACACTGAAGTCTGGGAAACCTATGTCTTCTAAAAGCAAAATCTTATCACTAAATCCATTTATTGATTCTAAAGGATTATTAAGAATCGGTGGTACACTTCAAGAAGCTGTACTTGATTATTCTCAAAGGCATCCTATAATAATTGGTAATAAATATAATCTCACTACTTTAATCATTAAGGATGAACACTTAAAGAATTTACACGCAGGACCACAGGCTGTTTTGTGTTCACTTCGCAACAGATATTGGCTCATTTCAGGAAAGAATACTGTACGTAAGGTTTTACATAAATGCATTGTTTGTTTTAGAGTTCGCCCTAGAACGGCTGATTTTCTTATGGGTAATTTGCCTGTAGAACGAGTTCAACCGGCGCACAGTATGTCGAAACAGTAAAATAGTGGACATTCCACAAAAACAAAAATTTTGAAATTCGAAGGAATTTTTATTCAGATATTTAGAATTATGTTTAAACTTCATAAAAATGACAATAAAATTTCTGGTAACGCACTACACCGGTTACTTTTTGTCGAATGAAAATGGTGCTTTAGAAACGCGCTAGATGAAATAAACAGGCACCCACTTTGAAATCGCATTGTTTCTTCTGGATATCATTTTTAAAGTTAATTATTCTAGCGTTTATTTGTCCAAGGTTTAAGCTTTTAATTATCGAGGTAACAAAATAATAGCTTATCGATTTTTACATAAAACAAAATTTTGAATGTATCAAAAAATTTTAGACAAATTTTCAATTTACGTTGAAATTTAAAAAAATGTCCAAATTTGTCCAAGTGCATATTAATATACATTGATTCTCTAATATCTTTGCTTCCTATATTCGGTTTGAATAAGTGCGACGAAGCGCGACCAAGGAAATTATTTAATTTTTTTTCAGAAAGAATCAAGTAGCCGAAATAACATTGTATATAATTTCACTGACGTTTATTTAATTTCGCATATGTCATTATCTCTATTAAGGAAATAAGTGCAATTTTTTGCTTGTTTATAGTTATTTCAAAATTAACTAACCAATATGGAAAATTTATTTACAAATCGCGACTTATTTAGTGTCCTTAAATCAAGAAACATCGATCTCAAAGATCATAAGCAGTTGTGCCACATTATTCTGAGTAAATTTGAAATTATTTTGACAAACAAAAACTTAGAAATTCTTCACCAGTATTTACGAAATTTTCGTACTAAAGTACAATTGAAATGGATTAACTGTTGTCGTAATGAAAAGCGTTTCATGGACTGTGAAAGTGAATGGTTAAATCGACAATTTATTTGGCCCGATTGTGTTTTAGTCGCAATACTCGGACGATCTCCAACAACTTCTACTGAACAAACAATTAAACGAAAAGCTTTTTGTGAACTAAACAACAAACAAAAGAAAAGAAGAACTGAAGATCTGAGTACACTTTAGAAGAGTTAATTTTTGCGTCAAAAGAACAATTAAAAGCCAATGGACATTACGAAATTTCTAAAATTTTGAATAATCTTTTCCAAAATCCCGAAGAAGTACCTAAAATTAACAAAATCTTATTTGATCCGGATGAAAAACGGTCGGTCTTGTCTCCAGATAAGCTTTAGCACTGGTGACTTCTGTAAAACTTTCTACATGGCAGTATTTAACTCTAAGACGAATTGCTATTGATGAAAATTCTTGTCATTATCCATCTGATTATCAACTGAAAAAAGCAAAAGAAAGTTGTTATCCTCCAAAAGAAACTATTTTGGTAACGGACAGAATGGCAAAAATCAAAGTTCAGTCTATTCTAGATATTACTGCCAAGCGAATTTTATTTACCTCTGAAAACCAACTTTCCAAAATTAATCTGATTTTAATATCAAAATGGGGCTTTGATGGAGCTTCTGGGCAAAGTATATACAGGCTGTCCCAGAACTCGCGTACAGGCCGTTAACCACGTGCTCTGCTCTCTCTGTTGAAAGGAATTTCTTTATAAAATTTTTATTTAATCCTATAGTTTTTAAACTACGGTAATTTTAAATTATCCAATCACAGTAGAAAAATTGTAGGTAAAGGTAACCTGAGCTGTTGTTCTCATGATAATAAATTTAATATGAAAAGAACAAATAATTTCAATATTTGTTTGGTCCATCACATCATCACATTAATGTCACAGTGACAAAGTCAAAATTTCAAAAATTTTAGCTGCATTACAAAAATGTTTACTGCTGAAGAGTACACTGAAATGATAATAATGTATGGTGAGGGTGGAAGAAACGCTAAAGCAGCAGAAAGGCTGTATCGGGAACGTTTTCCAAATCGCCAACATCCTAGCTCAAACGTCATTTTGAGATTAATTAATAGGTCAAGAACTAGTAATTCTGTGGTGCCCGTCAGAAAAGGTGTTGGCGGTGTCGACCGGACGGTACGTACTCCTACTAATGAAGAAAATGTACTTCAATCTTTTCATGAGGATGGAACGAGAAGCATTAGAGATGTGGCCAGTATAATACCATGAATGTTTCGAAAAGTACTGTGCAAAGAGTTTTACGTGATAATAGGATGCACGCTTATCATTACACCAAAGTACAGCATCTACAGCCTGATGACTATGCACCTCGAGTCGAGTTTTGTACCTGGTTACTTGAACAAAATGAAGAAAACACTAATTTTATTAGAAACGTTCTATTTACTGATGAATCGTTTTTTTGTCGTCAAGGGACTTTCAGTAGTCACAACTTCTATGTGTGGGCTACTGAAAATCCACACGCAGTGTTTATTCATGGTTTTCAACATCGTTTCAGTATAAATTTCTGGGCTGGTATTCTCGGTGATTCTCTAGTAAGCATACCATTTACGTTTTTCCGTTGTCAGGTCAAACCATATTGTAGATTGGACCCTTTGAACTTCCCCCAAGATTAAATGGTGAAAATTACGGGCAGTTTTTACAAGAAAATTTACCTAATCTGATAGAAAATGTACCTTTAGCAAATTACGTAAACCAATGGTTTCAACACGATGGTGCGCCGGCACATTTTGCGAGAAATGTTAGAGACATTTTGAACCAGCAATATCCAAATTGCTGGATAGGTCGTGGGGGCCCAATAAATTGGCCGGCCAGATCTTCCGACCTTACATCATTAGATTTTTTTCTTTGGGGGCACATAAAAAACACTGTTTACCGCGTACCCGTAAATAATGTGGGCACATTGCGAAATAGAGTTATGAATGCTGTAGCAATGGTGACTCCAGCTATGTTGCAAAATGCAAGAGACAACTTACTAGGACGGGCAAGGCTGTGTATTGAAAAGTTGGTGGTGGTTCTTTTGAACATTTACTTTAATAAATCGTTAGTTGTTTAAAGTGTTTTTTTTATGGTTCAATGTCAAAATGACAGTACTATAATTAAAAGTTGACCAAACATTTTATCAAAACTTTATAATTATTTTTAATCAACAATACCTACAGTCATATCCTAGGAAATACATACATTGAGTTAATTTTCCTTCACGGAAGCGTGTTTGATTGGTTAAATTAAAATCTTTGTAACTTAAAAACTAAAAGGATTTAATTATACTTTTTTGCAGAATCCATTTTAGAATAAATGTTAAAATCTGGTGTTAACAGCTTGTACGCGAGTTCTGGGACATCCAGTACTTACAAGGTGGTAAACGCTTCACTAAACTCGATTTTTCAAATGCGTATAACCAATTACTCTTAGATGAAGAGACAAGTAGACTTACATATAAGCAAAAATTCACTGACAATGATAACAATAACAACGATTCTGCTATTTTCATGTCCAGTTTTGTACCAATAAAATTAGAGTAACATGTGATAATAAAATTATTTGGGAGAATCCATGTCCGTCCTCTACTCATTATTGTCGACCCATTAAATTTGAGTTTACAAAAGAAACAGACTATATAATCAAAAATGAAATGAAAGTCTTACAGGAAGAAATTGATCATTTAATGAAATTAGTATTACACATCAAATGGTGATGACGATGATTGATGGCAAAGTTAGCACTGTAGTTTCAGATACTCCGTCTTCTTCAACATGTATAATCTGTCTTGCAAAATCTACAGAAATGAATAATTTGGAGACTATACTGAAAAGAAAAAAAAACAAGATGACATATTCAAATATGGGCTTTGAACACTGCATTTATGGATCAGAAGTCTGGATTGTTGGCTACATATAGCCTATAATTTGGACTTTAAAAAATAGATGGCTAAAGGTGATGAGAAAATTTTGAAGCAAACACGAAAAGAACGAATACAAAATGATTTTTGACGCGAATTTGGAATTATGATTGATATAGTGACACAAGGTGTCGGTACTACCAATGACGGAAATACTGCTAGACGCTTTTTTCATAATTATAAAAAATCTGCTACAATCACAGGTTTAGATGAAAATTTAGTAAAATGATTTGCCATTATTCTCCAGTCAATATCCTCAGGAAAAAGCATTAATATCGACGCTTTTCAAAAGTATACAATAGAAACTGCAGAGTTATACGTGTCTCTCTATAGATGGTATTACATGCCCTCAAGCATACACACTTTATTGATACACGGGGCAGATGTATGTAAACATTACTCCTTTATTCCGATAGGGAAATTATTTGAAGAAGCATCAGAAGCACGTAACAAAGAGTTTAGAAAAATTTTGAGAATCACATTCAAGAAAATGCAGTCGAAAGGATAAAAATGAAGATATTTTGCATAATTTATTAATATCTTCTGACCCATATATCTCATTTTTACGTCCTAAATAACTATATTAAAGAGGAAAAAGATGATATTTTTCCAGAAACTCTAAAACTAATAATAGATTCATGAAATATTGAAAATGAGAATTTGTTAAAACAGAAATGACGAAAAAAATTAAGTTTTAGTCAGTTTTTAGTTTTATTTTGTTTTGTGTTAATTTATTTTTATATAAACATATTGTTATTTATATGTCATATATTGTTATTGTTAGTTACCGTTAGAATTGCAAACATTTTTCGCAGCACATTTTCTTTTTGAAATAAAAGTTTCAAATAATACCTGCTATTATTTTAAAATATACCAGAGGTACAGTATGTCCACGGATTGACTTTACAAGAGGGGAAAAATTTTAATTTTACAAAAAAATTATAAAGAAAAAAAATTTGTTTGATTCAAAAATCCATTACAGTTAGGGAGCTACGATACAGACTTAAATTATGTGCTGAAAAGAGTGGTGGGTTAATTGGATAGTTTAAAACGTTGATTTTCTTTTTTTCGATTTTAAGAACACACTGTATTAATATTACAGTTTTAATTACAGATATGTTCATTATAAATCAAACAATTTCTTTTCCCTTTGGCATTTTATTGTAAAATTAAAAATATATTTTTCACTCTTGTAAATTCAATTCGAGGACATACTGTATATTACGTAATACTAATGCACATTCTCAGCAATATTCAAGTATACCTGTAAGATTATTTTATAACCACAGAATTTCAAATTCGGCCCTAACGTTTGATGTATCTGAACTTAAATTTCATTATTCTCACTTATTTGGCCTAGGTGATGACAGATTTTTGGAATAACTTTCTATCTCTTTCTATATAGTTTTCTTAAGTAATTTCCTAAATTGAATTTCGGCTACGCTAAATACGTATAATATACGGCTAATTTTCAGAAATAACTACACATATAATTTTGGTAAAATAATGAGTTATTATATAACGCCCTGTACATTTCTTAATTTTAAACCTAATACTATGCAGAAGTGTGTTTAAAAGGTGTATGGAAAACGACTGATATAAAAATTAAAAACAATATCCTCAAAAAAATAGCAATGTCCACTGTTTTCTCATTTCGACACACTGTGCGGCGCATCCAATTAGTCATACCGGGTTGGACTATGCTGGACCTTTTTCGATTAAATTAAGTCGAAATAAAACTGGAAAGGCATATATGTGTGTTTTCATTTGCCTAACAACTAGAGCGGTTCATCTTGAGCTAGTCTCAGATCTAACCACTAATATGTTTCTTAATGCTTTGAAAAGATTCATTGCTAGACGGGGCAAGTGCATCAGTATACACTCAGATCGAGGAACTAATTTTGTAGGATCTAATAATTATTTATCTGAATTTTACAAATTCATACAAAATAATGAAAACGAAGTTCATGATTTTTTATCAAAACAATCAATTAAATGGAGTTTTATACCCCCTGCATCTCCTCATATGGGTGGCATCTGGGAAGCTGCCGTCAAATCAGCGAAATTTCACCTCAACCGAGTAATAGGTTTAAGATTATTGAATTTTGAAGAATTAAGCACATTATTAACACAAATTGAGGCATGTTTAAACTCTAGACCTTTAATAGCATTAACAAGTGACCCTTCTGATTTAACCGCATTAACTGCCGGACATTTTCTAATAGGACAGCCCCTCACTTATATTTCCAGTGAAAATATTGAAAATACGCCGTCAAATCGCTTAAATAGATTTGAACTTTTAGAGCAAATGAGGCAAAGATTCTGGCGTCGTTGGTCGACAGAATATTTGACTCAATTACAACCAAGGCAAAAGTGGAAATCTCAAAAAGATTCTTCCATTAAAATAGGCACTTTGGTTATTGTAAAAGATGATAATGTAGCACCTTTGAATTGGCGGTTAGGTAGAATTATTAAAGTTCATCCTGGAAAAGATGATAAATCGATGAAAAGATTGAAGATCTTAAAACACAATTCGGTGAGGAAGCTGATGGAAAGATTGAAAATGTGAAGAGACAATTTGAACACGCAATTTCTTATCAAATTGAAGATGTAAAAACTCATATTGGTGACATAAAAACTGAATTTGACTGCAAACTTGATGAGAAAATCGGAGGAATAGAAATTCAGTTCCACGATAAATTTGAAGACTTAACCAAACAACTGCATAAAGTAGGACTTGGTCGTTCTATTGCACCATCTGTATCGTCAAGCCAAAAACTGAAACCACCCAAATTTGAAGGGGACTTACCATGGTCTACTTTTATTAGACAATTTAAAATCGCAGCTCATGTAAATGGCTGGAATGATTGCGATAAGGCAGCAGCATTGAGTGCATTACAATCGATTCCCGAAGAAATTCAGAACAACTTTGATCAACTAGTAGAACACTTGGACATGCGATTTGGTGACGCACACATGAAGCAGCTCCACACTATCCAACTGAAAACTCGTACTCAGAAGAATGGTGAGTCATTACAGGAATTTGAACTCGATGTCGAGAGATTGGTCCGAATGACGTACGGAGACTTCCTGCCTGAACCTGTTTTCCACCGGCTGGCCATACAAGCATTCATTGACGGTATTAGAGACCAAGAGATGCAGCAAGTGTTGCGACTGGGTAACTTCTCCAAGTGCACAGATGTACTGGCCCGTGCTCTGGAATTCGAGGCAGCCAAGCAAGCCTCTAGAAGCCTAGTACGAGTGCGAGAGGTGAAAGCTGCCGACGACAATGCACTGACTAAAACAGTTGGAAGAAAATAAAACCGCAGCCAATGTCAAGCGAATAATGAGTTGCTGGAACCGTGGTCAGCAAGGCCATCTGTGCCCCAACTGTAGGCGCAAGCGGCCGCGCCACTACAACGATACTGATTCGTTAAACTAATTCCAGTCAGCAAGAAGGGGCGCATGCTGACTGATTCTACGGATAGCCCCAAGATTGTCTCTATTTCTAGAATAAGAAATAATGAAAATAGTTTGATAGCAAATGGACAAATTGGCAAAAGATCCTTCCAATTCACAATTCACGCATTGGAACAAAAGAGATACCTCTCCATATCCCTGGAAATTCACCTACCGTATTGAGAATAAAACTGAAAGAAAGTGTGAACATTCCAGCCTTAACCGACAAGATAATCTTGGCAAAAATGGAAGGCAATCTTGGTAGATATCCTGCTGGGATCATAGAACCAATTGAAACCAACTGCGCCAAGAAGGGAATTTTACTGGCTGGAACTCTGGTGAAGATTCAAGAAACAGTTCCTATTCGTCTTGCAAATGTCAACAGTTACCCAGTTACCATACCCAGCGGAACTGTAGTGGGCAAGTGTGAAGCAATTGCTTCTATAAACCATATTGAAGTGAACGATGCATCCGTTCGGCATCAGTCTGACACGCTACCACCACTACTAGAGAAATTGCTGGCAGGTACATCAACATTGCTGAAACCCAAAGAAATAGAAGACGTACGAAAGCTGTTTCGAAAATTTAAAGGAATCTTCACTTATACTGATGATGACTTAACCCGGACAGACATTGTACATCACCGTATAAACACTGGCGACTCGAATCCAATTCGACAACCCGCGCGTCGCCTGCCGTTGGCAAAAAGAGAAGCCGACAATTTAATTAGGAAGATGCAAGACCAAGACGTTATAGAACCATCGCAAAGTCCATGGGCATCTCCCGTTGTACTGGTGACTAAGAAGGATGGCAGCACGCGTTTTTGTGTGGACTATAGACGATTAAATGATGTCACGAAAAAGGACAGTTATCCCTTGCCCAGGATCGATGACACAATATCCGGTGCGAAATGGTTTTCGACCTTAGACTTGAAAAGTGGCTATTGGCAAGTTGGTATGCATCCCGAAGACAAGGACAAGACGGCCTTTACTGCTGGAAATGGTTTATGGCAATTCAAAGTGATGCCTATTGGTCTTTGCAACGCCCCAGCTACTTTTGAACGACTCATGGAATTGGTATTGCGCGGACTTAGCTGGAAAACTTCCCTCGTATACTTAGACGATGTGATTGTTGTTGAAAGAACTTTTAAAGAACATCTTGCAAACTTAACAGACGTCTTCCAGAGAACAAAAGAGGCGAAAATGAAACTGAATCCTGCCAAATGCGAATTCTTCCAAAAGGAAGTGAAATATCTTGGACACGTCATATCAGAAGCAGGAGTCGCAACGGATCCAGACAAAATTACAGCCATTAAGGATTGGCCACCACCAAAAACTGTGCATGAGTTGCGAAGTTTCCTGGGATTATGCACATATTACAGACGATTTGTGAAAGACTTTGCAAAGACAGCCAAACTTCTGCATTCGCTGACGGAAGGAAAAACAAAATTTTTTGGAGTGAAGACTGCCAAGAAGCTTTTAACAATCTGAAGGATCTTCTAATGTCTGCACCGATACTGTCCTATCCACGACTAGAGGGCCAGTTCATCATTGACACTGATGCGAGCAATCACTGAATTGGGGGCGTGTTATCACAAGTGCAGGACGGGGAAGAACGTGTCATCGGTTACTTCAGTAAAGTTTTATCCAAAGCTGAAAGAAATTATTGTGTAACCAGGAAGGAGCTCTTTGCTGTGGTGAAAACACAAGTACCTTTATGGTCGACAATTCTATCTTCGATCAGATCATGCAGCATTGAAGTGGTTGCTCCATTTCAAAAACATAGAAGGTCAGCTTGCCAGATGGATAGAAAACTGCAGGAGTATGATTTTACAATCCAACATCGTCCAGGTCGTGTCCATAATAATGCAGATGCACTCTCCAGAAGACCGTGTCCTGAAAATTGTCGGCACTGCTTGAAATTGGAGGACAAAGAAGGAATAATTCCTATCAAAAGAATACGTGTCACAAACAAGCAATGGCAACCGGAAGTCATAAGCCAAGAGCAACGCCAAAAGGAAGACATAAGGGATATAATCTCTTGGAAGGAAAAAGGACAACGTCCAACTTGGACCGAAATATCGGACAAAAGCCCGATTTTCAAAAGCTACTGGGCACAATGGGACTCTCTAAGGTTAGAGAACGGAATTTTGAAAAGAGAATGGGAGTCACCTGATGGGAGCGAAATTAAAGAGCAGTTAGTCCTTCCAAAAGTTAGAATTGCCGAAGTTTTGGAAGAAATACATGGTGGTACATCAGGTGGACACTTGGGCATCAATAAAATATTGGCAAAAGTCCGAGATAGGTTTTATTGGGTGAAATGTAGAACCGATGTAGAGAATTGGTGTGCCAGGTGTATTACCTGCAAGGCAGTGTCTGGACCTACGAAAAAGACTCGAGGAAGACTACATCTGTATAACGGCGGTGCACCCTTCGAGAGAATTGCCATTGACATAGCCGGCCAAGAACTGAGCCGGATGCTTGGCATTTTAAAAACGCACACTACCCCGTTACATCCGTAATCAGACGGCATGGTAGAGCGATTCAACAGAACTCTGGAGAGACATTTGGCAAAAGTCGTATCCACAAACCAACGCGACTGGGATCAACATTTGCCTATTTTTCTAATGGCATACCGTTCCGCATTACA
Organism: Dorcus parallelipipedus; assembly: GCA_958336345.1. Lineage (NCBI taxonomy): Eukaryota > Metazoa > Arthropoda > Insecta > Coleoptera > Lucanidae > Dorcus > Dorcus parallelipipedus. The sequence continues at coordinate 37,810,858 of OY284478.1, forward strand.
TGACACTACTAAGCAATCGCCGTATCGAGTTTTGTTTGAAGGAGAAATGCGTTTGCAATGTGACCTGAAGTTTGGACGTTTAGAAGCTAGAAGATCTGAATTGCACGAATATCTGCAGGACTTCGAGAATCGATTGCGAGCACTCATCAATATGTGCGACGAAACATCAATCTGGTCACCGACAAAATGAAGACCCGGTATGATAGACGAGCCAATCAAATGGGATTCCAACCAGGGAACCAGGTCTGGCTGTACAACCCCAAAAGGACTCGTGGACTATATCCCAAACTGCAGGCACCTTGGGACGGCCCTACGAAGTAATCAAGAGAATTAATGACGTGGTATACAGAATTCGGAAGCTACCCCGTGGGAAGATGAAAGTGATCCACATAGACCGTTTGGCTCCATATTCTGCTCGGGACGAACAGAATTAAGGAGGGGGCAGTGTTATATTATGAGAAGTAAATTCTATTTCTATATACTGGTCGCGCCACCTGTGACGCAGACAAGATTCTAATCTATTCTAGACACGCACCGAATTTACTAGAAAAATCTAGCATTATTCGTCCCCATTCTCAAAGAGCGCTGGCTGTTATAAAACCCAGCCGGAGCGCGATTTTTAAATCAGTCTTATTTAGAAGGCGATGTGTAGCAAGCGAATTTATTAACGTTTCAGTGTTATTTTGTCAGATAAGTGTACAGCTCGATATTATATTGTACTTTTATTGTGTGTAATGATCGTAGACATTAAAGTGTTTTCAAATAAATAAATAACGTTTAAATTTGTGAACCCGAAGTCGTAACAATATTAAGAAGGATTTTAGTGATTATGGAATAAACAAATTAAGCAAAATCTGAAAATATACGAAATAACAGCGCTATTCATTATTTGTTTAAATTAATTGCTAGACCGAAACAGGCGAACTTATACAGAGTGATAATAAAATCCTGCACCAAGCTCATAATTTGTTTATTTAATGTTTTTTTGCGAAATCCTGAAACAACCTGAAAATCCTAAATTTTCACTTTTAGTCCAAACCTCTTTTCTCGGTCGGCATTTGTTTTTCTACTGTGATGTCATTATTAATTGTTTTAAATCTTTAAATGGCAATCCTAACTTTTTGTTATAGATTTGCATCATTTTTGTGAACTATTGAAACTGTTCCAGAACGAATTGGTCCGATTTTCATTGCAGCATAACATAAATTTCATGAAACTGACAAGAACGATGATCAAAATCTGCATAAAAGGTAGGGTTGCACTTAAAAAAATTAATGATAAATGATGACGTCACGGCGGAAAGATTTTTGCACTAAAATGAGTCTTTTAAAATTAAAAATTCACGTTTCAGAATTTCGCAAAAAAAAAAAAACATTAAATAAATTATAAACTTGGTGCGGGACTTTATCACCTCTCAGTAGTCATGCGCAGTGCGACGACTTGATAATTCTGTGACCCATGTACCACAAGGTTTTAAATATGAGGTTTGCGTGAAGGAGGTGCATTTTAGATGCGCATTAATCCTGCAATATGTCGTCTTCGTCAATGACATCTTCATCTTGTATATGATGCTTCTTATTTAGAGCATCTACACCTTGTGACAATTTTATTAGGTGCATTTTAATAAAAGATAAATCTCTTTTAACTTTGTCTTGAAATTCTGAAACTTATACATAAGTACTTTTGTTGAAAAAATAAATATAATATAGTTACCATCGTCTGCTGTAGATTTATCTGGTACTATTGAATTTGCTACTCAATTGAGCTACTGCTTGATTTTGAAGTAATACATTCTGTGTCCACACGTGATATTTTATTCTGTTCTGTTGGCTGTGTGACATTCTCTAAAGTATATTCTGTATCTACAAGTGATGTTTTAATCTGTTTTGTTGGCTGTGTGACATTCTTTGAATTCGTATTTAAGCAAGGAGTTGGTGCTTGTGGAAATGGCTTCAATCGTAAATGAGTAGGCTCCATTTCGATTTTATCTTCACTTGCGTCGCTGCTCGGCTGTCTCTTTTTTCTGGATTTTCTGCTTTTCTTTGAAGCTTCACAATCTCAGCTGTTCTTCAGCAACCAGTAACTTCTTTCTAGCAACTACATATGAAGCTAAACAATAAAATATTTACATTAATACGGTTAATTTGAAGGTTCAAAACAAGCAGACAAATTATTAGAATCATTATTGTTAGAATTATATAGTAAATGAATTTCATGTACTTACAATAAGTTTCTAAAATACTCATTTTATACATTGGCCAATCTTCCTGCGGTTCCTCAAAAATTTTCACTGCCCGACGGCAGTAATACACCCTGTATTAGCGTAGGAAATACGGCGTACGTGATGATCGTCGCATTGCACCATATTTCACAATATTGCGTGAGTTGAACTATCCGCTGTTACTTCAGGCAGACTACATATCTCCGTCTCACTCATTTCCCCGGCAAACTGTCTTGAACTGGGGCTATGTCGCAAACTTAAGCTTCGACTGGAAGCCTATACTCGAACTAAAACTCGTACTAAAACTCGTACGACAAGCCTGTTTCTTATTTCGACAGGCTTTGGAAAGCTGTTTCACAAGCTTAAAATTCTCTCCACGTACGATAACAACAGATCTCGGAATAATCCGGTTCCGCCTCCTTCACAAAAGTCAGTGAAAAGGGGCACAAAGGAGCTATACTCACACATACAAAATAAACGAAGCGAACGGGAAAGCTTGCGATATAAGACTGGCTGCGGATGCATGTCGCGTTCTTCCCCCCAACACCGGTTCAGACAGGAGTCGTTACTAAAGAAGCACAGTTTAATCGGGGAAACGAGTGAGACGGAGATATGTAGTCTGCCTGAAGTAACAGCGGATAGTTCAACTCATCCAATATTGTGAAATATGGTGCAATGCGACGATCATCACGTACGCCGTATTTCCTACGCTGATACAGGGTGTACGGAAAATTATTATGAATAACTTGAATGGATATTTCAACCGTAACATGTTCGCGTCACGTAACTACATTTTTAGTTTTAACTCATCTTTCGCTTCATAGCAGAAATTAATTAAAATAAGTTCTGAGCTTTGTTTTATCGAGTCATACATAACTTCGTTAATCTAAATTATTAAAACTACTTTCCATATGAGAAACTGAGAGTTGTGCAATATCGGGAAGACAGACCCTAACCAACCAGACAAAAGTATTGTTAGGGGTTCACAATTTTGATTAACGATTTGCAATATGTACTACACCAGGTTGCAACAATAAATATTTTATTAACAAAAAAAAAGAACAGTGTGTTTAAACTATCAAAGTTTACAACAAAAAATTTGGTGGCAGCTGTGAAGATAAAGAAAAATTTATTAAAATTTGAGTGAAAAACCAGTGCTAATTTCTGAAAGTTAAATGAAGCCGATGTTCGACTTAATCAAGTTACACAAAAGTGTTGAACTTCGAAGTTAATAAGCAACAGTTTGTGCAAAAATAAAATTGTTGCCCAGAAGCGAAGAAAATTATTCCTAGAAGCGAAGAAAATAGATCCTGTGGAATACGAGTACGCCGGAGCCGAATTCTACGTTCTCCTGAAAGGAAGCATCACCGAGCTGGATCCGAATTGCAGCCGTTGAGTTACCTGTTTGTGGCCGTCGGACAAGAAAGAAAATTCGTCATGCAAATTCGTAATTGCGCAATGGAAAAGTAAGCGAAATTTTGTATTTCTATTTTAGGAAATAATAATAATTTCTTACTACTTTGCATATTTTGTTTTTATTTGTATTAGCTCTAGAAAAATAATTTTATAAGATGTCGTTAGAAAATATTGTTGATGAGATTGTACCTGTAGCTGTTGAGAGGCCTTATTTAACACTTGATACTGCAGTAAAATTAATTAAAGAATTTGATGGCAATAAAAGAGGATTTGTAACTCAATTTATAGATACTTGTGACATGGCTATAGAGTCAATAAATCCGCAATTCATTGATATAATTTTTAAAATTATAAAAACTAAAATTACTGGCAAAGCTAGAAATTTAATTAAATATAGAAATTTTACTAATTGGACAGATTTACGTGACCATTTGGAAGAAATATTTTCAGTAAAACGTTCAGTTCCTCATTGGCAATTAGAATTAAATTCATGTAAACAAATTAAAGGTGAATCAATAGAAGATTACTCTAATAAAATAGAAAAATTTTTGTCTAATCTGATTGATGCTTCAAGTGCAGGCAAATCTTTGGAAGAATCAGCTATAATTTCGGATGTTCTAAAAGTACAAGCGTTAAATATTTTTATTCAAGGCTTACAAGAACCGATAAAAATTCACGTAAAATCTAGAAATGCCGATAGTTTAGAAGATGCTATAGAATTTGCTAGATCAGAAGAAAGAGAATTATTGAGTAATAAAGATTCAATGAAATTTTTTAATTATAAAATTAATGAAAATACACCACGAAAGTGTTTTAAATGTCATACCTCAGCTAATTGTTATACAAAATGTTCAAATTTTAGTGCGCCTTTAGTTAAAACGGAGATTTTTAGAACGAATACTGAAAATGTTACATGTTACTATTGCAAAAAATTAGGGCATCGTATTTCTGAATGTAGAAAAAGAATTTATAATGAACATAGAAATTCTCAAAATCAAGATACAAGTCAGAGTAATAATAATCATGCTAGAAATCAGAGTGTTAGCGACCGTCGTGTTTTTGTAATCAAAATAAAAATCATTCTGATCCGAATCATCGTTCGTTTGCGAATGCAAGTGCGTCTGCTGTAACGCGATATGCTACTGCCAATTCGGTTAATAGTGTAAAGCAGTCAGAAACGCAAAATTTTCGAAAAGACATTACTAATTTTAGGAAAGCTCTTCATCGTAAGAATTTTGTTTATTCAAATAATGAATCAAATATATTTCCTGAGAATAAAATTCAGTTGTATTCAAGTTATGTTGGTAATAATAATTGTGAAAGCGTTGTAGGATTAGTTGATAAGACAATCTAAAAATAGTAAAGGAGACTGTGGTTTAAGGAATAATTGAAATTTAACTCCGCCCACAATAATTTTATATCCGTATATACGTATTTCGGCAGCTAAGCTGCCATCTTCAGTACAATTTAATATTTATATAAAACTACATTGAAATCTAACAGCTACCTACCTACCTACCTGATCATATTGTCTATACTACTAATACTATCTAAAAATAACAAAATTAACACTAAAAAATAGTAAAAGAGAGACTGTGGTTTAAGAAATAATTGAAAATTACCTCCGCCCACAATAATATTAACAGTCAAAACCCACCAAAAATGCAAATCAAATAAAACGGAAATGAGTATTGGTCTAATAACCGAAAACGGTTCTTATTCTCCCGAATAAAGAACTTCTGTAAGCATTTAATTCCCTGTTATTTGATACCGCTTGAATTAATCCCTGAAAAGAAATTATATACCTATATATGTATATGTATGCACCTATATATATATATATATGCACAAATCGCCAAAAAGCAACCTACAGATTAGAGCAGATCACACCCACACACCACAAGTTAAGAGCACTTTACGATATTTATCTCGGAGAATCCTCTCCTTGTCACATATCCAGTGCAAATGCGCTTAACTGTCTCTAACACCCCTTTATATAAAATTTAAGTCGCGACCTCTTGCGGCTGACTTTTGACCTAACAAAAACGACATCTGGCGGCCGATTCCTGACTAAAACACATATATATATACAAACACATAAATAAAAATATATATATATATATGCACAAATCGCCAAAAAACAAGCTACAGATAAAAGCAGGTCACACCCACACACCACAAGTTAAGAGCACTTCACGATATTTATCTCGGAGAATCCTCTCCTTATCACATATCCAGTGCAAATGCGCTTAACTGTCTCTAACACCCCTTTATATAAAATTTAGGTCGCGACATCTTGTGGCTGATTTTTGACCTAACAAAAGCGACATCTTGTGGTCGATTTCTGACTCAAACACACACACATACACACATATATATATATATATACATAAAACCTACAAAATTAGAGTAAATCAAACAATGCGGAACTAGGTATTGGTCCATTATCTGAATTCATTAAATTGTTTTTATTTTTTTGAATAAAAATACTTTCGTAAGCATTTAATTCCCTATTATTTGATACCGCCTTAATGAGTTTTAAATTATCTTTAATAATACTGTGTCCAGTATTGTAAATATGTTGGGCAACACTTGATTTCTCAAACCTATTGTACCTATAGTGACTTAAATGTTCCTTAAAACGTGTTAATATATTTCTTTTTGTTTGTCCAATATATTTATTAGCACATTCATTACATTTAATTTCATAAATTCCAGATTTCTGTTCAACATCAACTTTATCTTTCGGGTTTCCCAATAAATTCTTTATAGTATTGTTAGTAGAAAAAGCTAATCGTAAGTTTTGAGTTTTAAAAATATAATTTAAACCTTTAGTGTAAAGTGCATCAAAAGGCATTTTAACAAATTTTTCTAGAGATGAAGTTGCCGTTAGAGTGCTAGAATTTTGGACTTGTTTCCTATGGCTAATCTTCCTAATTATATTATCTACTATTTGGGGAGTATAACCATTATGAACCGCAACATTTTTAATATATTTAAGTTCTTTGTCATATCTTGTTCTTACTATTTTTTAGTGTTAATTTTGTTATTTTTAGATAGTATTCGTAGTATAGATAATATGATCAGGTAGGTAGGTAGGTAGCTGTTAGATTTCAATGTAGTTTTATATAAATATTAAATTGTACTGAAGATGGCAGCTTAGCTGCCGAAATACGTATCTACGGATATAAAATTATTGTGGGCGGAGATAAATTTCAATTATGATAAGACAATGAGAGACAAAAATACGAAGTACATGTTTGCACACCGTGAATCTGAAAAATCTTTTGAAATTGCTAATACAGTTAGAGTCAATGATAATTTTCAGACAAAATCGGATTCTGAAGAAAGTAGAGAATCAATTAATCTTAAAAAAGATATTCGTGTTATTGATATGAATTTTGATCGTCACTATTTAGCGCGACGTGTATATATTGATATGCCAAGTTCAATCACAAATAAAAGGTTAATTAGAATGCTATTGGATACAGGTTCCGATATTTGTCTTTTAAAAAGTGATTTGCTTTTAAAAGATACCATTATTGATGATCCGTATGTAGAGATCAGAGGCATTACTGTAGAATTTATTAAAACGTTAGGAGTTGTGCAAAATTCGAGTTTTGATAATTGTGTTATGCATTTAGTACCAGATTCGTTTCCGCTTGAATGCGATGGTATTTTAGGCAACGATTTTTTGACAGAACATTGTGCTACCATCGATTACGAAAATAAATTATTAAGAGTTAACGGGAAAGAGTATGCATTAATTATTGATAATAAAAGAATAAATATTCCAGCGCGAACAGAAATGTTAGCTTTAGCTGAAGTCGAAACTGATTTCGAGGGTGAAATTTTTATTGAAAAATGTCAACCAACGCCGGGTATATTTGTAGGAAATTGTTTAACGGGAGTAAAAGATAAAGTTTGTGTGGTATCGCTAATAAATGTTAGTGAAAAAGATATTGAACTCTCGATTCCTAAAGTTAATTTTACGAAAGTCGAAGTCAATTGTAATCAATCGTATAATTTGAGATCAGATCATAAGCGTAATTGACAAATTAAATAGTTTAGTAAGGCTAGACCATTTAAATTTCGAAGAAAGAAAATCTATTTTAGAAATTTGTGAAGATTTTAGTGATATATTTTATTTAGAAGATGACGATTTAACTTATACTGACGCAGTTACGCACAGTATACCTTTGTTGTCAGATACAAATCCAGTTAATCAAAAGCCGTATCGTTTACCGCAGCTACATAAAAATGAAGTTCTGAAACAAACAAAAGAAATGTTGGATCAAGGAATAATTTCTAATAGTTCCAGTCCGTGGAATGCACCATTAATTGTAATACCAAAGAAAATGGATGCTAGTGGTAAAATAAAATATAGAATTTGCGTGGATTACCGGAAATTAAATGAATATACAATCGGTGATTCATATCCATTACCAAATATTGTAGATATTTTAGATCAGCTAGGAAATTCTAAATATTTTTCAACATTAGATTTGGCTAGTGGGTTTCATCAGATTAAAGTCGATCCTAAAGACCGTGCAAAAACAGCATTTTCAACTCCTTATGGACATTTTGAATATAATCGAATGCCTTTTGGTTTAAAAGGAGCGCCTGCGACATTTCAAAGATTAATGGACACTGTTTTAAGTGGATTACAAGGAATTAATTGTTTTGTCTATCTTGATGACATTATAATTTATGGAAACAATTTGATAGAACACAATAAAAAATTAATAGAGGTGTTTAACAGACTTCGAGAAAATAAATTATTGCTTCAACCTGACAAGTGCGAATTTCTGCGCAAAGAAGTTCAATATTTAGGTCATGTAATTACTTCAGAGGGTATTTATCCAGATCCAAATAAAATTGATGCAGTTTTAAATTATCCGAGACCAAACTGTGCAAAAGATGTTAAAAGTTTCTTAGGTTTATGTGGATATTATAGGCGGTTTATTAGTCATTTTTCTGAAATAGCATCGCCATTGAATCAATTATTAAAAAAGAATGTAAAATTTTATTGGTCAGATAAATGTGATAAAGCTTTTGAAGATTTGAAATTAAAATTAATTTCACCTCCATTACTTCAATATCCAGATTTTCAGAAACACTTTATTTTGACTACCGATGCTAGTGATTTTGCAATTGGTGCAATTTTGTCACAGGGCACATTAGGTCAAGACAAACCCATAGCTTACGCGAGCAGAACTTTAAATCCAGCCGAAAGAAAATATACGACTACAGAAAAAGAACTTTTAGCTATTGTATGGTCAACGAATCATTTCAGACCGTATCTGTATGGTCATAAATTTGATGTTACAGATCATCAAGCACTAAAATGGATCTTTAACTTGAAAAATCCGGGTTCGCGATTATTTCGTTGGAAATTAAAATTAGCAGAATATGATTTGGATAAAGTAATTTACAAGCCAGGAAAAATAAATTTAGCCGCAGATGCTTTAAGTCGGATCCATATTATAAATCAATATAATACTGAATCAAAATGTAATAAATAGTTATGCCAAATTTTTAGAGGAAATTCAGCAAAAAATAATGTTAAATTCCCATGAGAAGATACAAGTATATCTGTTGATAACGTAAATTTAAAATTTATTCCAAAAAATATTAATACAGCTCCAGAAGTTATAGACTTACATTTAAATAAAGATTTAGAACTTTACGATTTAATTGAAGTCGATAATGTGTTTTATTTCGTGGACAGAGAAAACTATTTCGATAAACTTAATTATGAGAACTTTTTTGACAACTTGTGTAAACTTCGAAATGCATTACCTGAAGATAAAACAATCTTTTTAACCAAATTCGGAAAACGAGATAATTTAAAATGGGATAAACTTAGGACAATTTTACGTTACGTGTTTAAAGGTATTTTATTTGATTTAGTCATAATTCATAATTAATAAAAATATTGTCCAAATTACTGATGAAGATAAACAATTAGAAATTTTGAAGCAGTTTCATGATTTACCATTAGGAGGACATCAAGGTGTTAATAGAACCTATGACCGTATAAAAGAAGTTTATAAATGGGACAATATGAAAAGTTACATTACAGATTATATTAAGAAATGTAAGCATTGCCAAAAAAATAAAACATTTAGTAAAACATATACAAAAATGCCTTTAGAAATTACAACTACAGCAAGTAAAGCTTTTGAAAAATGTTTTCTAGACATCGTCGGTCCATTAACTACTACAGAATCGGGAAATAAATATTTATTGACTTTCCAAGATGACTTAACGAAATTTTTAGAATGCATTCCTGTTAGAGATCAAGAAGCAAAGACTATCGCTGATAAATTTATAAAAGAGATCATTTGCAGTCATGGAATTCCTGAAACAGTTTTAAGTGATCAAGGGAGTAATTTTTTGAGCGAAATTTTTAAAGACACTTGCAAATTATTGAAAATTAAAAAATTACAAACTTGTGCGTTTAGACCTCAGTCAAATGTTACATTAGAAAGGTCAAACAGAACGATCAAAGAATATCTTCGCCATTACATAAATTCAGATCAAAATAATTGGGATGATTGGATTCAATTTGCAGTTTTTACATATAATACGACACCTCATACAACTACACAATTTACACCTTTTGAATTATTATATGGTAATAAACCAATGTTACCAACATCAATTACTTTGCCCCCTCAAATCTCTTATTCATATTACGATTTTGTAAGTGACTTAAGACAGAAACTTAGAAGTTCTAGGGAAATTACCAGGCAAAATATTTTAAACAAAAAACATAAAAGTAAGGAACATTACGATAAGAATATTAATGAAGTAAATTTTGAAGTAGGAGATAAATTATTGTTACATGATGAGTCGATACGTAGAGGAAAAAGTAAAAAGTTGAGTCCACAATGGATAGAACCGTATACAGTCGTATCAGTCGATACAAACGTAAATACAACAATTAGGCGAGGTAGAAAAGACATAAAAGTTCATAATAATAGATTAAAACACTTTTTTTATTGAAAATATCTTTATTTAAAGTTGGTTCTTTGTTACAGAATTATATTTTTCGCCAGTTTCCTATTTGGTGTTTACCAAATTCAAGCTGTTACTACGAACACTCACCTGGAATTTACTACGAACGATTAGGCACTATTAGATTGTATAATGATAATTGGAATTTAGTTACGTATATTGATTTGGATGATTATGATGCTAAGTTCAATCTTTTATTAAAATATAGAGAAAAATCAATTAAGTATTGTAATCATGATTATAAAATAGTTAGTATATGCAATTATTTTGTCAAAACAACTCAAGATATTTTAAAAAAGATAGAAATTGAAAGGTCTACTATTAAAGAACTATTGGGCATACACCGAGCTTCAAAAAGAGGATTATTTAATATAATAGGATCAACTGCTAAATTTTTATTTGGAACATTGGACAACGATGATGCAGAATATTACAATTCTAAAATTAAGGAATTTAATGAAAACGAAGAATCATTGTTAGAATTAGTCAAGCAGCAAGTAACTATACTAAAATCCACAATTAGCAACTTCAATAATACAATTGGTGATTTAAATCATAACGAACAAATAAGGATTAAAAATATAGAGAAAATTGATAAGTACGTTAACAATCAAAATTCGGCAATAAGTTACATTGAATATAAGACCACAATTGAACAACATATTACTGTTTTTTCAATGATGTTCCAACAGTATCAGTTAGAAACATTAACTTTGATTGATGCCATCTTAGCTGCTCAGATTGATTTGTTATATCCAATCATTTTAACTCCTCAGAAACTTATTCAAGAACTAAATAAGGTATCACAACATTTAACTAAAGGTTTAGATTTTCCTATACCCATGATAATCGATAACTCCCAACTGTTGTTGAAAATAATAAAGGTACATTGTTATTGTAAGGATAATGTTATTGTATACGTTATAGACATTCCTATTTCTGATAATAAAGACTATGATATTTTTAATTTGTTACCATTACCTGTATTAGTATCTACTAAGTATATGTTTATTCAACCTAGAATTAAGTATTTAGCTGTAAGTCAAAATAAGCATAATTACCTGACGTTAACAAAAGAAGAATTTTCAAAATGTTTAAATTATGATTCAGTTAACTTTTTATGCAAACAACAACAACCAGTTCATTTAGCTTATCAAAATGAAATATGTGAGGTTAAATTGTATCACTCAGTAAAAACTATTCCAGAATCATGCGATAAAAGGATTTCAGAAGTTTCTGGCTCAATTTGGACACAATCGTCAATTTCAAATTCGTGGTTATTTATTCTTCCAAAAACAGAATTAGTTACTTTAAATTGTAAAAATCAAAATCCTAAAGATATAAAATTACAAGGAATTGGAAAATTTACAGTTTCAGCTACTTGTAAAGCTTTTTCAAGTTCAACTGTTTTAATACCTCGTAATAAATTTTCGAGTTCTACTAAGCGATTGCTAGATTTTTTACCAGACGTATCTTTAGATTTCGAGTGCTGTGAGGAATATGGAAAAGATAAATAAAAATTAAATATTTCTGAAATACAATCATTATAAAATAATTACTAAATATTTGGAAGACCTTAACCTAGCAAGTCATAAACTTGATATAAATAGAATTGCCGATGATATGGAAACAAAACTTATTAATGAAAATTATTTTCGGAAACATTCTTTCATCATTTATATTGTAGGAATCTTATTGCTTTTATTATTTTTATATTGTATTTTTAAGAAATATTGTAGACGTAATTGTTGTAATTCTGGAATTTGTATAAGAATGAAACAACATTTTGATTCACGAAATCGTAGACATGCAGATACTTCAGTACATTTTCGCTCTGATGAGCAACCTTCAGTTACTTTTGAAAATTCTCCGAATGAATCAGAATGTTCACCTAAACCTATCGTAAAAAATACATTTCTTAGTGCTCTTAAGAGACCTTCAATAAGTGGAAGACGTGTTTTACGAAAAGATTTGTCTCAATCTTTTTTTAAGGGGAAGGGTGTTGTAATCTTCGATGATTGTCTAAATTTGATTTATGTGATCATGCAATTGATTTTAATTTATAAAGTAGTTTCTCATGCGGATATGTTGGTTCTTAGAATTATTTCCTTTTATCTAAAGTTTATCTGTGTCACTTAATATAGCTCTAGCGTTCGCGTCACGTAACTACATTTTTAGTTTTAACTCATCTTTCGCTTCATTGCAGAAATTAATTAAAATAAGTTCTGAGCTTTGTTTCATCGAGTCATACATAACTTCGTTAATCTAAATTATTAAAACTACTTTCCATATGAGAAACTGAGAGTTGTGCAATATCGGGAAGACAGACCCTAACCAACCAGACAAAAGTACTGTTGGGGGTTCACAATTTTGATTAACGATTTGCAATATGTACTACACCAGGTTGCAACAATAAATATTTTATTAACAAAAAAAAGAACAGTTTGTTTAAACTATCAAAGTTTACAACACTATTTCTACCAGTAGTTTCAATGTTTAATGAATTGGCATAATTTATATTATCATATTCCTCCTCGTCTGACTGACATTTTACTTCTTCAAATGAATTATTATGAAATTCATTATGGAGTTCTTCTTCAATGAAAACTGAATTCTTATTGGTTTCCACAATTTCCTTTAATATATTAACTTCTGGTTGTAAATGAAGTTCTAAGCGCTCGGAATTGAATTGGGATATTCTTGTATTTCTACTATCTTTAAAAATTGACCTACGCAAATGTCTTCTAGATATATTTATTATATTTTTCTTCTTACGGTGCATCCTCATTCTCATTACTAAAGAAATAACAGGGTGTTAATGTCTCATTTTATAGAAACTAAATTTGAAGTAGCCAAATTTTGTTTGACAAATATAATTTTACTAGATTATTACGAAATCTCTACAAGTTTGAGAAAGATATCTGGAGATTTTCTAATTACATTTTCGATTGACTGCTCTAGACAAAGCCGTCTCTATCTCAAGCCGTGCACTTGTAAATTTGGCAACAGAGCAAGTAGTCCGACCACGAGTTTCACCAGTTTGACGTAAGTTGTACGAGATAATGCTGTAATGTAATTCTGTACTTATCAATCAAATTTTATTGTTTATTATAGTATTGGTGACTAAAATAACGTTTTAATTGTTATATTAACAATCAAGGTAAGTCCACAAAGCCTAATTCTGCTAGATAACCGTTTTCCTTTATTTGCTTTTATTTCATACCAATGTGACATTTTTCGGATTTTCAATGGTACAAAAAGTGGAACTTTAAAGTCCTAGTACTTAATTTAAACTCGTTAAACGTCTAGTTTGAAAGAAAATTTCATATTTACCTCGAACGAAAATTGACTTTAAATATATATACTTGGAAGTAATTACAGCCTCGGCTAAACAACTTGCTCCTAATTACTTTAAAACTTGACTTTTCGTTGTAGGTAAATAAATAACTATTCTTTCTGAATTATTAATTAGGTTTATGTTGTAGATGCCAAGTTCGATTAGGACTACTTTCGGGTATCAATGCGACGTTGCCAAGCGTAACAGCACGGCTTGTTAGATAGAGACGGCTTTGCTCTAGAGCATTCTCAGAATATCTCCATCTCTTACTATTACATGAGGATAAAATATAAGATGAGACTATACTCTGAGAGCGCTCTAGAGCAGTAGAAAAACGCTATAACTTATCGAAATCTCGAGTGGTATTCGAAAAATTATTATTTAATGTTTACATAAAAAATAGAACTTCTTAACAGTGACGCAAAACTAAAGCGCTTGTGATTCATTTTTTTCTACATTTTTACTAAACTTGACATAACATTCATGATAATTGTTATGCAGTTAAACACTTTTTATTTACATACAGCCTGTACCATTACAATAAATAATTTTTGTTATCAAGTATTTTCAGTTTTTGAAAAAAAGGAAATCACGTAAGTTCTAAACAAAAGACGTTTTCCAATTGCACAGAAGAGCTACTCAGTGCTACTCGGAAGCTACTCCGGAGCTGCTCAAATGCATTCCGATTGCACTTTGAACAGCTCGAAGTAACTCGTAGTAACAAGTAGTTCGTTTGTGCAATTGGACAAAAAGCAAATCGGACCTATGTCGATGGGATGTTTTATTCATAAAATTACATCTACTTTCATTTGCCAAAGTTTGTAAAGAGGCTAACGAATCACCCTGTATTACACAAAACGAAGACATAAACACAAATGGTCGTTATTAACACATGAAATAGGTAAACATAAAAACAATAATTCTGTAACTTATTCTTGAGGGTTATAAACAAGCTCCATAATTTAACGCGCGAATATTTAATATCAAACGAATTATTTTTATCTTTTGAAAACCAAACAAGGGCTCATCTTTACTGTAACATCTTGGATAACTACATGCATTAACATAAAATAACTTACCTTAAAAATTGTCAACCAACCAACTTAGAACTTCCGAAACGAAACACATACACGATACACATGGATACACATAACCTATCGCATTGTACAACATTACGAAGCACACGAATGTTGGCGATTATCCTCGACCAGATACGATTCCATACAAATAATAAATTGAATTGTTTGTGGATACAATAATAAAACATAATTTTTACGTTTTATTATTTCATCAACTAGAATTAACAGTTCTGTAATAAATATGTTTACAAAAATTCAATTTCAACTAAATATTCTTTGTACATCTATCATGTATATCCAAAAAATATCTAATGTATATTCACTGTACTGTGGACTGGATGCAATATACACGGACATTGTCCAATTATGTTTATCTAAAAGATTTCTAATGGATATTCTCTATGGACTGGATACGAGATAGATTTTATGGACATTTGTATGTCCAGTTATGTATATCTAAAAAATTTCTAATGTATATCCATCATGGTTTGGATATAATATGGATGTAATGTATATCTAATGTATGTACAATGGACATTTTGTGCTGTGTGGGTCATACTTATCTCATATGGTATTATTTACTTGGTACTATATTTCCAAATAAATGTTTGATAAAGGTAGTCCATGAAAGATAAATTATTACATTATTTACATTAAAATATTGTCTAGTTCTTGATAGTTAAGTAAAATTGAAGTTTAATTGGCCACATTTTACAGCTTGATGTGTCAGTAACTTCAAAAACTGCTTGGTGTTGTATATTAGACATACATTTACACTTCCATGACTTACCTTTATCAAAAATTTATTTGGACATATGGTGTAAAAACGTGTGTAATATATTTTTGCTATTATAATCCTTGACATCAACTGTCAATTTTGAATTTGAAATCCGACAGATCATAGAGCACACGAGCGCGGAGCGCAACGTTTATTAGACACCAACAGTTGTAAAAGTAGCGTAGCGGTAAAGAGCCCCATAGACTTCGTTCAATTCACGCGAATTGGAACGCGCGGACATGTCCGAACGTGCTAAACACCTAGGGCCAGTTTACAGAAAATTTAATTGCAATCAAATTTTAATGACGTTGTTAATTTGACAGTTCGCAATGTAATTCTTATGGCAACTTAATCGTGAATACTTTAATTCGAAATTAAATATTTGATTTGCTTTCTGTAAACCCACCCCTAGTATATTGTTACGGTATAAATCGAAACAAGGGGCATAGCGTAGCTTAAATATTATATTAAACATAAATAAATACAAACAAACATAATTGTACAAATATAACGTAAATACTTACATCCTTAATTCACAACACAAATCAAAGTACAAGAAGTTACATGCTGTACTGACAGCTGATAATAATCTTATCTCCATATGCAGATCGCAGGGTTTTTATACAAAGCGTAAGTCGACCAATTCCGAGCTGTTACGAGAGCGGAAAGACTCGACAGAACGCGAGGTAATTTACATCCGTTTTAACTTGTTCAAGGTCTTTTCATGCAGGTGTTCCGTTGTTTACGTTGACTAGTTACATTTCCTCTTATCTTAAGTTTGCTAAATAAATTCAATGTATGAATTTACTTGCATCTTGTCACAATATTCCCCCTCGCAAAAAAAAAATAGGTATATAAGTAAGGGTAGGTTACTAAGTCCTTGTTGCGCCAAAGGGTGCAAATCTTGATGGACTTCTCCTGTAGTATCTTCCGGCCTGGTTTGAAGTTTTTACCAGGAAGTTCATGTTATTTGGGGTTGCGTTGCTCCAATTCTTTTGTAGACGTCAGGTACGAAGGCTGCTTCCATAAATAATTAGAAAGCAGATGTGGTTACATCCTATGTTCGAAGGGATATGTTGTTTGGAATGAACAGTTTCGAAAGGCTGGTGGTGTAGATCATGGAAATGCTACCAAGGTGTCGTCCATATGGATGCGTAGAAGAACTGCCTAAGAATGAAGCAGACAAGCGAAATGGAGTCGATGATGACGCTCTTGGCTTGGAGACCTTTTGAAATGCATGAAGAACGGCCATGGTTCTCTGGGCTTAGGTTGCCCCGGTTGCAAGTTCAGGACCAGCTGAGTGGTGTTGGTCAACAGTGCATGTGGGTCAGTTAGTGCGTCGAAGGTGACAAGTAGTCTCAGTCATTGTGGACGGTGATCGGACACAACTAATGTAGGGGTGTAGTCGGTGAGGATGACGTATCCATTTTGTTGGCTAACAGTTTTCTTAATGTTTCTTCGTTAGTTTCTGGTGACAGCAGAAGATGGAGGTCATTCTGGGAACTTACGAAATTATAAGTTTTACATTTTAAAAATAAAAAGTGTGAGGGCAACATACAATTTACAACGCAAAAAAAAATTACATAAGTATTTCATTAAATTACAAAAAAAATTAAATACAAATGTATAAGGTAACTTATAATTTTTATAAATTATCAATAATTAACTTAACTACAAAACTAGAGGGTAACTTTCTTGTCTGACGTGCACGTAATAAAATAATAAAATCCCGAAAAGAATTGAATTAAGGTTACGAAGAATATAGCAAGGCAGGCAAGAAGTCGAAAATATATAAGTATACAAATATTTTATCATAACCTTTAACTTTATACAAAAATAATTGATACCTAGATGATACTTAAGATTTAGAATACTTTGGAACCGGTTCTCGGGTGTTTTGTGCACAATATGAAATTTCTTATTTAAAACTAGTGACAGTAGATTATCCGAGCACGTAGCGATTAGGGCCCATCTCACACGTGGTTGGATAAAGCTTAAACTTAAAAATAACACATTATATTAAAAACTATATAAATTAATCAATATGTAATTTTAAAGTTTGCAAACTCGTAAAATTCAGCTGAATTAAATTAATAAATTATTGAGAATTTAATTCATTTTCTTCGGTATACCGTTATAAATTATGGGTTAGCAGAAATATAAACAAAATGTTTATATAAAGAATTCTTTAAATTGTTTATCGGCCTGCCAGATTTGCAACTGCATAGATAGGCTTTTGTAATTTCCACTAGTGATGGAGTTGTTGCATATGTAGATCTGAAATCATATGTGTAAAAATTCATCATTAAAAACATGTTAATTAAACGTATGCTGAGTCTGCATTGGTACATCAAGAAATTGATGACTATCGGGAAATTTCTGGAACATAAAAAAGCATAAATTTATACATGTATTCCTTTTATGTATAAATAAATTTTATTTAAGAACAAATAGTTTACTTTTGTGGAGACTGCCGTGATTTATAATACGGTCTTATTCTGCTTGCATGTTCTACATCCGTTTTTGAATTTTTATCTGGACCTTTTCGAACAATGTACTCTACAATGGTCTGTTCCTTTGGAATAAAATTTGGTCCAACCCGACGTAAAAATAATTTTTCACTTTTACCAATTTTACGTTTCGAAGTGAAATTTCTTGCATTAGCGACTTCATTGTATTCTGTCTGACGATCACATTTGTCGTACCTCATTTTAGCTTTATTTTGTGATTGTTTAACGTTTTCAGAAGCAACATTCCGAACAGCTAAATTTTGTTTTCCTAAAGTCACATCGTTTTTTCTTGGTTGTAATCGCGTCTGAGAAGACTTATAATTTGTGGAATTATTTCCTTGAAATTTGCAGTGATTTAAAGTAATATTATCCCTTTTGAATTGTTCTTTTTTTATTAAACATACGAGGTTTTTTGAAATTTTTATTTACACTTGGCTTCCCTCCCTCCTTAGCAAAATTACGTTTATAATGCGAAGGTAATGTGCCATTTTTTCATTAAACCGAATTGGCCAAAAACTTCAGAATTTGAAGTGTTTGCAGAATTTTTTGAACGTGTTTTATTTTTTGAGTTAGGTTGACATAACTTTTCTAAATAACCAACCGTGGTATTTGCAAACAATTTTGAAGGAATCTTTCCTATATTTGTCAATTCAAGCATTACACTTTGGTCAACAAAAAATAGATTTTTTGTTATTATGACATGCTTTGAAAGTAAAAAATCTTCGCGAGGAACAAAATTATACGAATTTAAATTTTTTGGGAAGGTTGTGGTTGTCGAATTTATTTCTACAAACTGCGATTCGTTAGGTTTTAACGTAATATCACTCTTAAGTGGTATTTTTATTTTAACGGTTTCATTAGGAACGCCTGAACTGCGTATGTGATGTGATAGTGGTTGGAAAAAGAAATTGTTTAAATTATTGGTATTGTTCAGAAAGGGAACGCGTATATTTTCACAAAGTTCGAGGTAATTACGGGGAAAATTAATTACTGCATCGTATTTCTTTAAAAAATGTGTTCCGAGAATTAAAGGTTTCGGAAGATCACGAACTACTAATACTTCTGTCGGAAAAATTTCTTTAGAAATTTTTAACTTTATTACCGTTTTACCGATTACTTTAATCTTTTCGTTTCCGGCCGTAACTATATAAAGCGGCTTTTTTAAAGCAGAGTAATATTTAACATATTGCGAACTAATTACGTTATTTAGCGCACCTGTATCAACAATAACATTTAATGTCTTCTTAAATAAGACAGCAGGAATAGTTACTATTCCAGACGATGGAAAAGAGTAGAGGCTACTCTTCCCATTTTCCGAGGTGAATCCAGACTTTACTGGGAAACGTTGTCTCGGTTTTAGTAACGCAACATTTTGGTTTTGTTTTTTATTAAAACGACACCGTTGCGAAGAAAAAGCTTGTTCTCTAACAAACTGTTTAGCATGCAGCCGGTTATTGTCAAATTCTCGTGAATTATTATTTATCCCATTCGATTGTTTATAATAACACGTATAAGAAAGATGACCCGGCTTTTTACAAATGAAACAGGTGGCCTTGATTTTGCGCGCGCGGTTATTTAGATTACACCGAGCCGCGAATGCAAACGATGCACTCTGTGTGGGCGTACAATTACCTTGAAGAAATAATTCAGGATTCGTTAAATACGAAGCTATAGCCCGTTTTCGCGTTTCACTTAATTTCTCTAAAACTGCTTTAAAATATTTTAATATGGGTAGTTGACATTAAAGAAAATTGAGTTATGTAGATGGGATGTAGTCCGTTTTCAAAGTAATCCAAAATTTGTTCAAATGGCATATTTGGATTCAAATCGTTACACATTTCTAAAATATCGTACATATACTTTAATACGTCTTCGTCTTCTCTTTGTTTTCGGTTTAATAAACGAAGTTTTAATTCGCGAATATAAGATGTCGCACAGAATTCTTTTTTAAAATCACGAATAATGTCGTCCCAATTTTTATTACTATTTTCGCCTGATGAAAGATAATTAATATACCAAATATTTGCAGCTCCATGAAGAAATGAACCGAAAAAATTTATTTTGTGTTCATTTGACCAGTTATTAATATTAGCACATTTTTCATAATTTTTTATAAATTCAATTACATTTGTCGTTGCTGGTATAAATATTTCAGGACTAACGAATTTAGGAAACTGTGGATTTGTATTTGCTTCTCGTGCTAAAGCAATTGTGACATGAGCGCGATTGTCTTGATTTCCGTTCATATTTACGGGCGATCGCGATATGTAATCGGATTTTTTTTAACGTTAAATTTTCGATCTGTTAATATAAAAAAAGTTACTTTTACATGTAGAATTGAAAATATTTATTAAAGTTACTGGTTACTAAAAAAAAATCGCAATTAAAATTTTAAGCGTATTCCGATTTCGTTACAGATGACTGAAATCAGGGTATTAATTGTTATTTACCCTTAGGAAAGTGAAATTTGAAATATGGTTAACGGTGCATGATTGCAACAAATATGGCATTAAAAAAAAACATTTCTTAATTATAAAAAAGAAAATTTTATTACAAAATCTTTTATAAAATTTAATATGTATATTACTAAAGAGATTTCAATACATACTTCGACAAATATTTAATAATGCCAAAAAAAAACAGTTAGTGCAATTTATTGAAACATTTGATACACGCCGTATAAGAAAAGAATTTTGCAACAATCCATTTTAAATTACTTCCTATCGCCTCATTAAATTCTTTTTAAACAAATTCGTTAATTACGGTTACGAAAAAAAAAAAATTAATAATTGAAATTTAGAACATTCCTAAGAAAAAAAATATATTTTTTTCTTGTAAATAAAATAGTGACTACATTTTGGACTTTAGGCGCCTCCACCAAAAATGTTACGGTATAAATCGAAACAAGGGGCATAGCGTAGCTTAAATATTATATTAAATATAAATAAATACAAACAAACATAATTGTACAAATATAACGTAAATACTTACATCCTTAATTCACAACACAAATCAAAGTACAAGAAGTTACATGCTGTACTGACAGCTGATAATAATCTTATCTCCATATGTAGATCGCGGGGTTTTTATACAAAGCGTA
This sequence comes from Dorcus parallelipipedus, assembly GCA_958336345.1. NCBI lineage: Eukaryota > Metazoa > Arthropoda > Insecta > Coleoptera > Lucanidae > Dorcus > Dorcus parallelipipedus. The sequence continues at coordinate 37,832,322 of OY284478.1, forward strand.
AGTCGACCAATTCCGAGCTGTTACGAGAGCGGAAAGACTCGACAGAACGCGAGGTAATTTACATCCGTTTTAACTTGTTCAAGGTCTTTTCATGCAGGTGTTCCGTTGTTTACGTTGACTAGTTACATTTCCTCTTATCTTAAGTTTGCTAAATAAATTCAATGTATGAATTTACTTGCATCTTGTCACAATATGGAGAGAAAAAACGGTACGGTTTTATCGATCTTTTATACGATCTTGTTTCGTGCGATTTGGTCCGCACGGTCCAATGTCTGTGCGGCCCTTTACAGTTGGTTCTTACGAATGCGACCAATGTGACGGCCCATTTAGGATTACGTGTCCTTCGAGTTGAAAAATGTACTTGGCCACCAGTGTACAAGCAGCAATCTGTTCCGAAATTTACAACCTGATAACATTAATCTTTAAATAAATTTTAAACAAATTCGCAATACTGCAGTATCGCCCTGCCAAAAACAGACGCTATGAACTTATGTATCAACCTAATAGTTAACTAGCACAATTGTTTATTTAATTTCACCCTCATCGATATAGTGAAGTAAAGAATGGTGATTTATATCATACTTTAAAAAACTGATAAAAAAATGAAAATAACGAACTTTACGTTTAAATTTTATTTACACAAATAATACGTGCAGACAATATTACATCGAATTCGTTCGGTTATGTAATGGTGTGGTTTTTCGATTATCCATAATACCCTCCGAATCCTCCGTATCCTCCATAAAAGCCTCCAAATCCTCCTCCATAACCTCCATAACCTCCGTAACCGTAACGAGGATAGTAGCCACCGTAACCCCATGGACGATATCCGAAACCACGCGAGCGTCTATAACCCCATTGAGGTTCGGCAACTGCAAGAACTACCAGGGCAAGGAAGATGACTAACAAAAATATCTGTAATATAAGAAAGCAATTAATGTGTGTGAGAAATTAAGAAATGTTTCAATAAATCATATTGTAATGATTCGTCGACACCAGCCGGCGTCAGATTGTCTCTTGCGTCACAGCCGTCTAGTCGACGCGCCTTAGGTGACAGCCTAGAGAATTTTGACGGCGGAATAAACTAGACCAGACAGTCCGTCGCCTCCCAGAATGTTCGCGAAAAACAACCCCGGCTTATAAAGAACGCGCCGGGGATGAGATGGAGAATTCAGAGTTAGACAGTTCGGAATTAAAGTCGCGTTATAAACTTTCGCTCGGCTGTTAAAATAAATTAGGATTAAGTTTGTAAATAATTTAGTGTTTAAGTTAGTGTTAATTAGTTTGCTTTTAAATAAATCAGTTATTAACTATTTCGTGTTTTATTTTAAAATAAAAATTAACAGAACCCGTAAAATCGTTACATTGGTGCCAGGTGTGAGGTTCGTGAAAATAAATAAATAATTAAAATTGAATTAAATTTAAACAAAGTGCAGTGTCGAAAAAAAAACAATGGCTTCAAAGAAAGTGTTGTTAAAAGAGTTAAAAGTGACCGAATTAAAAGCCGAATTAGAAGAACGCGAATTGGAAATCTCCGGAAAGAAATCGATTTTGCAAGAGAGACTACACCATGCGCTACTAGAAGCAGGGGAGGATCCAGAAGCCTTTCTATTTGAAATCTCGGGCGGTCCTGCAGATTTAAGTAAGATATTCAAAGATGAATTGCTGGAACAATCCAGAAGTTTAGACGAGAAATTTCGAGAACAATTAGGTTTACAATTAGGTTTAACACTAGGTTTAAATTAAAAAAAAGTACATCCTTCAGACATTTAAGATATTGCCAATTATACGTGTAAGTGTAAAAATTTCAACCGCTTTTTAAAATTAATTTCGTAAAAGAAAGTTTTGAATGGCCTATTTGGCAGCACTTCCATTTTAATGCAGTCGGAGAAGTCGTTTCAGAAAGGAATAATAATTCAGTAGCTTGTTTGCATATATTCGCCGGAGTAAAAAAATTAGATCATGGTTGGATAGAAGTTTATGTGTGTGTGTATTTTAGAGTTATTTTTACGAGATGAATAATATGATACCATTAGGAAAGCTTTTAGCTGCGAGGAAAGTCTGTATTTAAATGTGGACCTTTTTACACACCTAGATGACAAAAAAGGCGCGCATGTAAGTTTTACCATACGGTGTTTTTCGTATCATAAAAGGTACATAAAAGAAAATACAAATATGAATTTTTAAAGGAAAGTCTTTGTTTTGCTGCAATTAACTCGCAATTGCGTCTGAGTTTATAAACTAAAAATTTCCAGCCCAGTTCGTACAAGATTGGCTTCGTGATTTGATTAAATTATACTACACTGTGTTCAACATTGGATGAAGATTTGCATTTAAATTTTTCCAACATATTGTCAAGATTATGGAAAAATTTGGCATTTTATTAATATAAATTTACTTTCATTTCAGCAGTTCATGAGCCAAACCAGATCGATACACAGTTCCTCAGTCACGCAGAATTGTCGTTGGAACCACAACGTTGTCCATTAGGAATTGAAAAAAAAAGCAGATGATGTTGTCCATGTTCCATTACTTCCTTCCACTTCATGTCTTCAAAGACGGAATCTGTCAGGTTTTGGAAAAGGCATGGAGCATTACAGAGACCAAATGGAAGTACACTAAATTCCGGAAAGCTTAGGACTTTCTTTTATTCCTACTTGCTAGTAACCACTGAAGAGATCAAGTGTTCCAAATGGAAGTACACTGAATTCCGGAAAGCTTAGGACTTTCTTTTATTCCTACTTGCTAGTAGCCACTGAAGAGGTCAAGTGTTAGCATCGGTCCAAGTAGGTGAGAATGTTGTCTATGTTTGACAGCGGATATGTAGATTTCCTCATTACAGCACTCAACTTCCTGTAATCCACACAGAAATGAATTTGATTAATTTTCTTCTTTACCAGTTACACAGGGCAGTAACAAAACTGCTCAAGTTGAAAGGCCCTACTGGCCCTACCATGGTGGACCAAGAGATAGATTCAGTTGGATTTGTTCCATACAAATTTTAAAGGATCCGTCCAGGGAGCTTCTTCCACGCTGGAATATTTATTAAACCGGTTCTTTTTAGAACCATTAAATAAATTCAACTAAGAATTTGCCGATCAGACATAAAAGCATCTCCAATTAGAGTATGTTATTGGAAATTAAAAATAAGTTTTCTCGAGGAAAATCAAATCAAATCCCTCAAATCTCCTTTAAAAATTTAAATACTTATTTCGTCGACTATTCGAAAACAAATTATCTGGAGGATAATTAATTAGCGGCGCCATCTATCGGACAGTAGCTAAAGTTGTAGCAATTTTACAGTTTTCTTTTTAGCAAATTTACAGTTTTCTGTAAAGTTGCTAAAGTTGTACGTATAGATTTTAGATTCATTTTCACTACACATCAAAATTACAGTTTTATTTTCCCAAAGGGATATCTTTCCCGGGGGAACTTCCCTCCCCCTAACTATTATTAATTAAAAGAATGTCAACCAAAAGTCTATGCAAAAATGCTTAAATTTTCAACGTGAGGTGTAGACCGACTGTTACTGAGAGGTCGTCCATGGAGCTCCCCTGCTTTTTTCTTCATAGCATCAATGGACTCAAATATGCTTCATTTTAGCATAGATTTGATCTTAGGGAACAAAAAAAGTCACAAGGAGCTAGATCAGGTGAGTAGGGAATACGGAAATACCGTGTTCCCCAAAAACTTCTGGAGAGACATCGCTTTGTGCGCTAGCGTGTTGTCTTGATGAAGAATCCACGAGCCTTTCTTCCATATTTCACGTCTCTTTTTCTTAAGCGTTCAGGAAGTGTTGTCAGAATCTCCTTGTAGTCACGTCCGGTTAACAGTCTAACCTTTCACACTTACCATAACCCCAGAAGAACTCAGGTACACGGTCAGCTTTGGACAATGCTTTTTGTCGTACTGAAAGTCGCACAACCTTGACATTTGGACAGAATACACAGTGTTTTCCTCGAAGTATGAAATCCGAATTTTCTTATACTTCTATTTTAAAGATTCTTTTTACTCTACGGCCTATTCCAGCAATGAAAGACATGTAAGTCTATTTTGCGATTGCTGCATGTTCGTTTTTGCTTCTGGGTTTTCTGTGGATGGCTCTCTGAAATTATGTAGGTGTTATCAGTTCTCTTAGAGCACTTCATTTTATTTGTTCTCTCCTTACAATTTTACCTTTTGTTGCAGATGGTGGAAAGATTTTATACGTGTCCGGTATAGAACATTTTCCATTGGAGCTGTGACTTATTTTTAAATACTTTCTGTGCATCTCTCTCATTGGTCCGCACGGTCCAATGTGCGCGAATTGAACGAAGTCTGTGCGGCCCTTTACAGTTGGTTCTTACGAATGCGACCAATGTGACGGCCCATTTAGGATTACGTGTCCTTCGAGTTGAAAAATGTACTTGGCCACCAGTGTACAAGCAGCAATCTGTTCCGAAATTTACAACCTGATAACATTAATCTTTAAATAAATTTTAAACAAATTCGCAATACTGCAGTATCGCCCTGCCAAAAACAGACGCTATGAACTTATGTATCAACCTAATAGTTAACTAGCACAATTGTTTATTTAATTTCACCCTCATCGATATAGTGAAGTAAAGAATGGTGATTTATATCATACTTTAAAAAACTGATAAAAAAATGAAAATAACGAACTTTACGTTTAAATTTTATTTACACAAATAATACGTGCAAACAATATTACATCGAATTCGTTCGGTTATGTAATGGTGTGGTTTTTCGATTATCCATAATACCCTCCGAATCCTCCGTATCCTCCATAAAAGCCTCCAAATCCTCCTCCATAACCTCCATAACCTCCGTAACCGTAACGAGGATAGTAGCCACCGTAACCCCATGGACGATATCCGAAACCACGCGAGCGTCTATAACCCCATTGAGGTTCGGCAACTGCAAGAACTACCAGGGCAAGGAAGATGACTAACAAAAATATCTGTAATATAAGAAAGCAATTAATGTGTGTGAGAAATTAAGAAATGTTTCAATAAATCATATTGTAATGATTCGTCGACACCAGCCGGCGTCAGATTGTCTCTTGCGTCACAGCCGTCTAGTCGACGCGCCTTAGGCGACAGCCTAGAGAATTTTGACGGCGGAATAAACTAGACCAGACAGTCCGTCGCCTCCCAGAATGTTCGCGAAAAACAACCCCGGCTTATAAAGAACGCGCCGGGGATGAGATGGAGAATTCAGAGTTAGACAGTTCGGAATTAAAGTCGCGTTATAAACTGTCGCTCGGCTGTTAAAATAAATTAGGATTAAGTTTGTAAATAATTTAGTGTTTAAGTTAGTGTTAATTAGTTTGCTTTTAAATAAATCAGTTATTAACTATTTCGTGTTTTATTTTAAAATAAAAATTAACAGAACCCGTAAAATCGTTACATTGGTGCCAGGTGTGAGGTTCGTGAAAATAAATAAACAATTAAAATTGAATTAAATTTAAACAAAGTGCAGTGTCGAAAAAAAACAATGGCTTCAAAGAAAGTGTTGTTAAAAGAGTTAAAAGTGACCGAATTAAAAGCCGAATTAGAAGAACGCGAATTGGAAATCTCCGGAAAGAAATCGATTTTGCAAGAGAGACTACACCATGCGCTACTAGAAGCAGGGGAGGATCCAGAAGCCTTTCTATTTGAAATCTCGGGCGGTCCTGCAGATTTAAGTAAGATATTCAAAGATGAATTGCTGGAACAATCCAGAAGTTTAGACGAGAAATTTCGAGAACAATCTGGAAATTTAGAAGCTAAGTTAAAGGAACAATCTGGAAACTTTAAAGATGAATTGCAAAATAAATTGATGGAACAATCTAGAAATTTGGAAGATAAATTAAAGGAGCAATCCAGAAGTTTCAAAGGTGAATTGCAAAATAAATTGCTGGAACAATCCGAAAATTTAAAAGACGATCTAGACAACATAATGGAATACTCTAGAAACACGGAAGAAAACGTGAAAGTTTTAGAAGAGAAACTTGAAAATAAATTAATACAACAGTCGAGAAATCTGAAGGATGAATTTCTAGAACAATCAAAAGGGTTCGAAGATAAACTAGTGATAAAAATATCAGAAGAGACGAGGAATCTGCAGGAAAATGTCGAAGAAATACTATTCCAGCAGGATTACAAAATTAAGAGTCTCGAGCAAATCATGGCAGGGTTGCGAATGGTTGCCGGCAGAGGAACAAGAAGACTTCAACAAGCTGGTGAACAGGCTGGAGATGCGTTATGACCAGGCGCATCTGACCGAGGTGTACCATGCGCAGCTGAGAAACCGTTGCCAAAAATCCGGAGAGAGTCTTCAGGAATTCGAGGCTTATGTAGCACGCCCAGACCGGTTGGCATATCCTGCAGCGTCTGATGAATTCCTGCAATGTTTGACGATGCAGACCTTCGTAGATGGAATCCGTGACCCGGACAACCAGCAGACATTGAGAATGGCCCACCCTAAGACATCCAAGAATGCATTGGCCTACGCTTTGGAATACGAGGCGGCGAATCGAGTCTCAAGAGGATATGTCAAGGTACGAGCTGCCATGGACTCCCAAGAAGAGGAACCCGCCAGCGTCAAGGTGCGATCTGCTGCAGAGGAGCGGCCCAAGGATTATACCACCACGGAGGATATTCGCCGCATTGTGGAACAAGTCCTGAGGCAGAGGAATCTGCTGGTGTGTCAAAATTGCCAGGAAGAAGGACATGTTCGCAGGCGGTGTCCCAAGGCCACGCAGGATCCTCCACGAAGGAAGCCACAAGGGAAACTAACCCTGGTCGGCGCAAATGGGCAAACGTCGACCCGGATTCAAAGGCCCTCAAAGACAAAAGCCACGAAAGTAATAGCCCTGCGGCGATTAACCAGCAGTGTCTTCGTAGATGCCGCCATTGATGACATCCCTCACACCATGTTATTGGATACGTGTGCGACGAAGACTATCTTGAGGCCCGACGTTATCAAGTCATCAAGACGCACCGAGCCGACTAAATGGAGACTGAGGAGAGCAACCGGAACATCAGCGACTGTCCATGATGAAGTAGAGGTGACCATTACCATTGGATTGACCCCCATCAAACACCGTGCGCTGGTAGCAGAAATAGAGGACGAAGCGATTCTGGGCATGGACGTCATGTGTGCTCATGGGTTCCAATTGGATCTGAAGCGTGGCGTGATGGCGGTTAACAACGAGGAGTTGGTTCTACATCAACGACAGGACGTGGCCGCTCGAGTTGTTCTCGCAGAAGATGTATTGCCTAGCAGAACCGAGGTTATAGTCGATGCAAACCTGAACGGCGCTTTCCAAGATGGGCAAGTCATTATAGTCGAACCTAGTACTGACGATCAGAAGAATGGAAAAGAAGTTCTCGTTGGAAAAATGTTGTTGACAGCAAGGAAGGAAATACCAGTCCGCCTAATGAATGTGAACTGTTTCCCCGTCAACATCAAGAAGGGTACGATCTTGGGAAGCTGTGCCATGGTGTCCTCCATCTCCCGCCAACTAGAAACAAATGTGCAAGAGAGGAAGGTCCCGAAGAAGTGGTTGGAAATGGTCATGTCAACAGCCCAGGAAATGACTCCAGAACAAAAGACAAAAGCGAAGAACCTGATATGTCGCTATCAAGATGTGTTCGAGGTAGAAAATGGATCTAAGGGAAGAACCGACATCGTCAAACACAAGATAGAGACAGGAGAAGAAAGGCCCATCCGTCAAGCTCCAAGGAGGTTACCATTGGCGAAGCGTGAAGAAGCAGAACGCATTATTTGCGAGATGGGAAAAGATAATGTGATTAAGCCATCAAGCAGCCCATGGGCGTCACCGGTGGTGCTTGTGAAGAAGAAGGATGGATCCACACGGTTCTGCGTAGATTATCGATTGCTCAACAACGTCACCAAAAAGGATAGCTATCCTCTGCCACGGATTGATGACACCCTGGACACCCTGGCCCGTTCAAAGATCTTCTCGGCCTTGGATCTAAAGAGTGGTTATTGGCAAGTGGAACTAGCGCCCGAAGATCGAGAAAAGACGGCGTATTCCATTGGTATGGATCTATGGCAATTCACGGTGATGCAGTTCGGGTTATGTAATGCCCCAGCGACATTCAAGAGGCTAATGGAGACGGTTCTGAAGGGCCTGTCCTGGACAACGTGCATGGTATACCTGGACGACATAATTGTGGTGGGAAAAACTTTCGACGACCATCTGAAGAACCTGGAAGGAGTGTTCCAGCGGCTTCGCGGAGCTGGACTAAAGCTTAGTCTCAAGAAGTGCCACCTGTTCCAGACGGAGGTGAATTATCTTAGCCATATTGTTAATGGGAATGGAATCGCCGTGGATTCAGTGAAGATTCAGGTCGTGAAGGACTGGCCAACTCCCAAGAATAAACACCAGATAAGGAGTTTCCTAGGCCTATGCACTCACTATCGTCGCTATGTTCCCGGATTTGCGGACATTGCTAAACCGTTGACAAAACTCATCGAAGAAGGTCGTCTGTCTGAATGGGACCAACATTGCCAAATTAGTTTTGAACAACTAAAACAGTACTTGATAAGCGCTCCTATTCTGATTCTACTCTCCCAGAAGGCAAGTTCATCGTGGACACCGACGCTAGCAACGTTGGTATCGGTGGCGTACTCTCCCAGATCCAAGAAGGGCAAGAGAAGGTGATCGGCTATTTCAGTAAAGTCCTGTCAAAGCCGGAGCGAAATTATTGCGCCACTAGAAGGGAACTACTGGCCGTGGTACCATAGAACATTTCTACAAGTACTTATGTATATGGCAGACACTTCGTCCTGAGGACGGACCATTCCGCTTTAAAATGGCTCCTCCGATTGAAGAATCCTGAAGAACAAGTCGCACGACGGATCGAACGACTTCAGGAATACGATTTTGAAATCCAGCATCGAGCCGGAACTAGCCATAGAAATGCCGATGCTTTGTCAAGAAGACCTTGTGCCGAAGACTGTAAGCACTGTAGTCGTCTGGAGGAGAAAGTAGCCACGACTACGAGGACGGCCGTCGTAGACGACAAATGGCAACGTGAAGAATTGCGACGAGACCAGGAGAACGATCATTTGAAATTGGTGCTGGAATGGAAAAGTAGGGAGGCAAGGCCTACTTGGGAAGAGATAGCACTGTGTGCACCATCCGTAAAGTCGTACTGGGCGCAATGGGACTCCATAGTACTGAATCATGGTCTTCTGAAACGAATCGTCGAGAACCAGGAAGGCACGGAACAGAAGACACAGTTACTCATCCCCAAGTATAGGGTGCCGGAAGTTCTGAGGGAGCTTCATAATGGAACTTCGAGAGGGCATCTGGGAATCAAGAAGACTATGGAAAAGGTGCGCGAGCGATTCTACTGGATAAACTGCAAGGAAGACGTAAAGGACTGGTGCAGGAAGTGCGTAGTCTGCGCAGCCAGTAACGGCCCCCACAAACGCGGCAAGACTCCCATGAAACAGTATAACGTGGGAAGTCCTTTTGAGTGAGTTGCCAAAGATGTAGCCGGCCCATTTCCACAAACGAATAAGGGAAATAAGTACATCGTCGTGGTAATGGACTACTTTAGCAAGTGGGTTGAAGCATACGCCCTACCAAACCAAGAGGCGATGACTATTGCTGAAGTCCTTGTCCGAGAATGGATCAGTCGGTTTGGAGCGCTCATGGAGCTGCATTCAGATCAAGGGAGGAACTTTAAATCGGCTTTGTTCAAGAAAGTTTGTACTCTGCTCGGCGTCGGGAAAACTAGAACCACTGCACTTCACCCACAGTCGGACGGAATGGTGGAAAGATTCAACAGAACCATCAACCGACATTTGTCCAAGGTCGTCTCCGATCACCAGAGACACACGTACATTCCTCTTTTTCTACTGGCATACCGTTCCTCCGTTCATGAGACCACAGGAGAGACTCCAGCAAAAGTGGTATTTGGGCGAGAGCCAAGACTGCCCTGCGATCTGAAGTTCGGCGTGAAGCCTGATGAGGTCCCTGCTGGTCCCGTACTGGGCGCAATGGGACTCCATAGTACTGAATCATGGTCTTCTGAAACGAATCGTCGAGAACCAGGAAGGCACGGAACAGAAGACACAGTTACTCATCCCCAAGAATAGGGTGCCGGAAGTTCTGAGGGAGCTTCATGATGGAACTTCGAGAGGGCATCTGGGAATCAAGAAGACTATGGAAAAGGTGCGCGAGCGATTCTACTGGATAAACTGCAAGGAAGACGTAAAGGACTGGTGCAGGAAGTGCGTAGTCTGCGCAGCCAGTAACGGCCCCCACAAACGCGGCAAGACTCCCATGAAACAGTATAACGTGGGAAGTCCTTTTGAGTGAGTTGCCAAAGATGTAGCCGGCCCATTTCCACAAACGAATAAGGGAAATAAGTACATCGTCGTGGTAATGGACTACTTCAGCAAGTGGGTTGAAGCATACGCCCTACCAAACCAAGAGGCGATGACTATTGCTGAAGTCCTTGTCCGAGAATGGATCAGTCGGTATGGAGCGCTCATGGAGCTGCATTCAGATCAAGGGAGGAACTTTAAATCGGCTTTGTTCAAGAAAGTTTGTACTCTGCTCGGCGTCGGGAAAACTAGAACCACTACACTTCACCCACAGTCGGACGGAATGGTGGAAAGATTCAACAGAACCATCAACCGACATTTGTCCAAGGTCGTCTCCGATCACCAGAGACACACGTACATTCCTCTTTTTCTACTGGCATACCGTTCCTCCGTTCATGAGACCACAGGACCAACCTGGAGCACTGGTCTGGCTTTACAATCCTCAAAGACGTCGAGGTCTGTGCCCAAAATTGCAGACATCTTGGGAAGGTCCTCACATAGTGATGAAACGAATCAACGATGTCATCTACCGCATCAAGAAGGTTCCGCATGGCAAGCCCAAAGTGATCCACTTCAACCGGATGACTCCTTACAACGGAGAAGAAAATGAAGGGACAGTACAAAAGTCGCAAGGTTCCGAAGTGAACTTCGAAACCTTTATGTCTCATCACGCGACAGGGAGTAAGACACGATTCGGAGTGACCACAGAGAGGCAGCCAGACCTTTTTCAAGTACCACCGGAGTACAGTCTGGCCCACTGTGTGGCAGAAGACCTAAGAATGTCCAAGGGGATAGCCCAGGTCTTCCGGAAGAAATTTGGTCAGGTCGAGGAACTCCGAAGACAGCATCCCATGGTGGGCAAGAGCTTGCAGAACATCGACACGGAAGCAGGTCAAAGACGACATGTGTACTACTTAGTCACCAAGAGAACATCAAGCGTTAAGCCCGACTATCGTAACATTTGGAAAGCTTTATGGAGCCTGAGGAAACAGCTGGTAGAAGGCAAGGAGACGAAATTAGCCATTCCTAAATTGGGCTGCGGACTAGACGGACTGGACTGGAGGGTCATGCGAAGCATGATAGAAGTCATCTTCAACGGAACGGAAATTGAAGTCCTAGTCTGCAGTTACCACCCACAGGCAGCTGTCGGCAGTAAGAAAACCGTGGACTGCTATTTCTTCCAGACCGGAAGTTGTAAAAAGTGTCCAGCATGCCGCTTTCGACATCCTCCTTCAAGGCTGTCACGGGAAACGTTCCGAGACGAAACTTTTTAAGAAGGGGGCAGTGTAATGATTCATCGGCACCAGCCGGCGTCAGATTGTCTCTTGCGTCACAGCCGTCTAGTCGACGCGCCTTAGGTGACAGCCTAGAGAATTCTGACGGCGGAATAAACTAGACCAGACAGTCCGTCGCCTCCCAGAATGTTCGCGAAAAACAACCCCGGCTTATAAAGCACGCGACCGGGGATAAGATGGGGAATTTAGCGTTAGACAGTTCGGAATTAAAGTCGCGTTATAAACTTTCGCTCGGCTGTTAAAATAAATTAGGATTAAGTTTGTAAATAATTTAGTGTTAATTAGTTTGCTTTTAAATAAATCAGTTATTAACTATTTCGTGTTTTATTTTAAAATAAAAATTAATAGAACCCGTAAAATCGTTACAATATTATTCCCGTAAAACGTGGTGTAAATAAATAACCGTGTTATTATTATTATTTATTTAAGGAAGTTATATACAGGTGTTTCAGGAGAAATGGTACATATTTTAGTATGTTTTATTATCATTCGTTTTTATTAGAAATTACAAGGAACTATTTACTTTTTATATTACTTATGCGCGGCGCCACTTTATGTACGCATGTGCTTTTCACATAGGTTGGCAACGTTGTTTTGACTTATATGTGTATATATGGCAGGTGAATATACGACCCGTTTGTAGTCCAGTTATTTTTTTCACGCAATATAGAATATCATCAACAGGTTCGGTCCAGCGTGCTTGTGAAACGTGTAAACAAATATATTGTAAATTGTTTATATCACTTTGCACGTGTTTGTGGGAACTGGGATGTTACTGTTTGAAAAAATGGCTGACCTCAAAATTCAGATAAGCAAGCTCACTGGCAGTGAAAATTGCGCCAAATGGAAAAACCAAATCAGGCTGCTACTCAAGGGTTATGGAATTGTGGACATTGTAACAAGTGAGGTTAAGAGGCCAAACTTCGATACTGAGTCAAATGCTGAACAAAGAAAGAAACTTGAAGATTTTGATAAAACGATGCACGTGTACAACTACTGATCACAAACTCATTGACCGATGATGTATAGGTACAATAGAGAGTTATTGCATAACGTACGACAAATATCCGTCAACGTTAACGTTACGACTTTAAAGACGGTCGTATGAAATAACGAATTTTCAAAATTTATAGATTTTGGATAATGTTTTGGTTACGTACATAGTTTACGATCGTTAAATGTCATAATCACAGGTCATAATGATTAATTACAATACAAATGTCAGTTTAATTAATCTAACTAATTAACTAATTATTTTTCGTAACTAGGTAAACAAAATGGAAGAATTATTCGATTTAGCTGCATTGGGTGACGTCAACCATAATGATCTGGAAGAAGCAATTTTATATGAAGGACTCAATCAGCGCAGACCTGCATTTATAAGGTCTTCCCAATATGGAAAATTAGACCTAGATGAATTAACGGAAAAAGAAATTTTATCTAATTTTCGGTTTAAAAACGGGATCTTTTGAAACTTGCAGATGCTTTAGGATTGCTGATACAATCACAATTCCAAACCGGTATTCTTTTGGTAGTAAGTTACAATTTAATTAAATGTTAAATATGTATTTGGGGCGGATTATTATTTTGGTGTATTTATACACTGACCGGCAAAATTATCGCATCACTTAAAATGCGAGGACTTGGGGTTATGCGATCGTTAGAAAAATTCAAAGGCTGATTGCATATTGTAGTAGGCTTATTAAACAAGCTCAGTTGTTGGCTATGGATACTAAAAACCAATCGAAATACACTTCCTTTAAAGTTAATTGTCAAACAATCAAAACTGGGAGTGTTGTTTTAACTGTTTCTACAATTATTGAATTGAATTTTTGTTAGAAATTAATGTCAGTTAACGTTTCATTTTATGCTGTTTTGTTTAATTAATCATTTTTAACGGATACAGACAAAAATGAATAGAAACAGTTATCATTTAACAGGTGAACAAGCTGCAATGGCAATTGCACTCTTAAATGACCACAGGAGTCAACGCTATGTTGGTAGAACTCTAGGAATGAATCAGTCGATGGTTTCTAGAATTGCTAGAAAGTACCAGGACACTGGTGAGCTCAAACGGAGGTCAGGTCAAGGTCGCAAAAGGGTTACAACTGAAGTTGATGACCGATTTGTTCTCTTATCATCTTTGCGAAATAGGCATTTAACGGCACCACAGCTCCAAAGTGAGCTTCATAATGCTAGAAATGTCGAAGTGAGTGAAAGAACGATACGAAGACGACTGATAGAAAATAATTTAACCAGCAGAAGAGCAACGAATGGACCTTTACTGCTCCCACATCACAAAAGAGCAAGGTTACAATTTGCGCGCGATCACATTCATTGGAATGCCGATGATTGGGGAAGGGTACTCTTCATGGATGAGTCCAGATTTGCCCTAAATTCACCTGATGGTCGTCTTACAGTATGGAGAAGAGCCGGAAAACGTTATGCGGAGTGTACTATGGTTAGCAAGGAAAGTTTCGGTGGCGGATCTGTTATGGTTTGTGGAGGAATCAATCTCCTGGCTAAAACAGATCTCGTTCTTGTCGCTCGTGGTGCTCTAAATGCACATCGGTATATAACCGAAATATTAGATCCACAAGTGGTACCATTTGCACCATTTGTGGGAGACAATTTCCTCTTTATGCAGGATAACGCACGTCCACACGTTGCAAGAGTAGTGACCAGATACATAGAAGAAGTCGTAATTCAAAAATTAGACTGGCCAGCGAAAAGTCCAGACTTGAACCCCATTGAGCATGTTTGGGATGCACTTGACCGAAAAATCAAAGCGCGTAGAAATCGTCCACAAACTCTTAATCGACTCGTTCAAGCCCTTAATGAAGAGTGGGAGCAAATGGATCACGTATTCATCCAAGAGCTGATCCAAAACATGCCTCGTAGAATGGATGCAGTTATCCGAGCCGCAGGAGGTAATACTAGGTACTAGAAACTGACCTAGAATGTGCAGATACTAAAATAAAGTTGTCTGCGTTCAAGCGAATTAAACGACACATAAGTGTAATATTCATTTCATCAGCAGAACCGATCTGTTTTATGTAGTATTTGTTAGTGTATTTATTAAAATTGAAAGTTAGTATATTATTATTAAGTTATTTTTTTGATAAAGTAAAGTTTTCATAACAAAAAATTGTTTTTTCTATGTGATGCGATAATTTTGCCGGTCAGTGTATAATTGTTGTGCAATTTAGAATTTATGTCACTAACTAGAATAACGTTAATATATGAATCATGTATTTAAATTAAATAAGTTATGTAAGTACTATGACAAAGAACTTGTGTGGGTATTTTTAGTACACTCTTCTGTATTCCGTGGAAGAATAAAGTTGTGTTCTGGGATATAATTGTTTTAATTGCGCTTCTAGTTAAGTGTGTGGTTTTAACAATTCAGAAGTGGGATACGAAAGCTGAATATGATTGATACTGAAAGTGAAGATGAAAGTGACAACTATAGAAGAATTTCAAAAACAAATCGGAGTTCGGGGTCACGGAAAAAACGGGGTAATCCAGTGGAACGAGAACTAGGAAAGACGAATCGAACGGATAGTGATTGCGATACAGAAAATATAAACGCCGATCGGAATATAGAAACTTGGTGAACAGTAAAAGTCGGAGCCGTCAGCAGCAGCGCTAAAAACGACATCGTGCCATGATCGTGCTCAAGTTTGATCCAGAACAAAGCGACTTCACATCAGCTACATGGTTACATAAAATTGAACAATTGGCGATAATTCACGGTTGGGATGAAATTACAAAATTACAAAAATCATATTATATGCAATCCAAATTAAATAGTATCGCAAAAATCTGGTGCAATTCTCTGCAAAATTATAATAAATCCTGGAATGACTGGAAGACTGCGGTGACAGAGGCATTCCCATCCCATGAACATTTCATAGATAATTTAAAGAAAATGATGCATCGAAAGAAACTTTCCAATGAAACTATGATGCACTATTATTATTTGAAGACATAATGATTAGAAAGAGTGAAATTAATGATTTAAAAGCTGTTTCCTGCATTATTGGTGGATTACCGACAGATCTACAAGGTGTAGCTAAATCAAGTAACTATAAGGCGCTGGAAGAATTATTTTAAGGATTCCTAAGTAAGCTCGAATCAGAAAGTTCGGTTAGGAATACGATAAAAGCAAGTGAAAGGTGCCATATCTGTAAGAAGCCTGGCCATTTGTCGAAGAAGTGTTGATTCCGGAGCCAGGTCGAACAACCCACTAACGAACGCGGATTTCCAAAAGAGTGTACCAACTGTGGAAAAAGGGGACACGTGAAGGAAACTTGTTGGTATTTAAAGTCGGCCATGGTGAAAACGTTGAACAGGCAAGTAGTTAATGATCAATATAATATTATGGTCGAAATTAATGTATGTACGTATAAAGGATATTTAGACACGGGTAGCCAAATACATGTGGCACAAATTAAAATAGCACGAGATTTAAATATTAAGCTCAATGCCCCAAACATGTATATTATAGGTTTTGGTAGATCCAGTAGATATAATAATAGGTCAACCTGTAATTAACAGCAAAATTGTGGAGATAAAAATAAGCGCTAACAAGGTTTCTTTGACGATAATTTGTTATGAAAACTTATCCCCAAATCAAAATCGCACTAGCGTGCCAATAACAATAGCAGATAATATTCTTGTACCACCTAAAAATGTCGCATCAGTGCTAGTAATGGGTATGTTTAATAAAGATCTAATTATTCCAGCAAAAATGAGCAAAAGCTTCATGATACCTACATCTATATTAAAAAAAGATTCGTTAGTAGTGAATGTTATTAATCGTACCAACGAAAATTTAAAATTCTCTAGGGGAATTGAAGTACCAGGCAAATCTTTTTACCGTGACGGAGTTAAACCTGGACTTTTCAAAAATTAATGTTGTAAATGTTCCGAAATACTTTAGAACCAAAAATAACTGAGGGCCTGTTAGAAGGCAAAAAGCAAAAATAACTAAGGGCCTGTTAGAAGGCAAAAACAAAAAATAATTGAGGGCCTGTTAGAAGGCAAAAAGCAACAATAACTAAGGGCCTGTTAGAAGGCAAAAATAAAAGTTATTAAGTTTTTTTAGAAGATATTCAATTTGTTTTAATAAGAACAAGTAGACTAGACTATCAATTATTCAAAAATAATATGTACTGCCGACATTGTTATTTTTCAGGAAGCATCCTCCACGATCACGTCAGAATTGAAATGCCATCTCCAAAAGTTAAGCGAGGACGCGTAACGTCAGGATGGCCGAATGTTAAATATTTCAGGCGGATTATTATTTTGGGGTATTTATAATGTTGGGCAATTTAGAATTTATGTCACTAACTAGAATAACGTTAATCTATGAATCATGTATTTAAATTAAATAAGTTATGTAAGTACTATGACAAAGAACTTGTGTGGGTATTTTTAGTACTCTCTTCTGTATTCCGTGGCAGAATAAAGTTGTGTTCTGGGATATAATTGTTTTAATTACGCTTCTAGTTAAGTGTGTGGTTTTAACATAAATTATTTTTTGTACAACCTAATCGGCATGTTTATTACAGAAGCAGAGGGTCTATGTGTTTACTTAAGACGACTAACATATCCTAACGTATTAACGGATTTGGAAGCTCTCTTTTTCGATTGTCGACACAGTCATTGTCAGTAATTGCAAATAATGTGATGAACAGAATACAAAACAACAGAGGACATCATTTAATAAATTTACAAAATTTAAACGGGTTGACCCAAAGAAAATGCAACATTACGCCGAATCCGTAGCAAATATCGAGACACCTCTCCAAAATTTTCGGGGATTTATAGATGGAACAGCACGTGCAATATGCCGACCTACTATCAGTCAGGAAGAATATTACTCTGGTCATAAAAGACAACTTGAAAAGAGTTGACACAAATCTTCTTCATACATTTAATGGTTGGGTGCCACATATGTTTCGGCCAATTATAAAAACAAGATGGCCATCTTCAGGCGGAAATTTCGTGTGTGAGTGTGCTGATGTAAACGTAAAAAACGTAAAAAATTTAAAAAATACAACGCCATCCTTAGAGGCAAGAGTAACAAAATGTATTACACTTCAATCATACTATGAAAGAAGGGCACAGGAGGCACCTTCTTTCATAGTATGATTGAAGTTTAATACATTTTGTTACTCTTACCTCTAAGGATGGCGTTGTATTTTTTTACATTTTTTACGTTTTTTACACTCGACACGTCACATGTAAATTCAACTTTTGTCACCATGTTAGGTAAGCTCTTTTCTCCTCTTTTTGTCATCAGCATACTCACACACGAAATTTCAGCCTGAAGATGGCCATCTTGTTTTTGTAATTGGCCGAAACATATGTAGCATCCAACCATTAAATGTATGACGAAGATTTGTGTCAACTCTTTTCAATTTAAACATCCATTTCATTATGTGTACTCCCCGTGGGTTTCCCCATGTTATAAAAGACAACACTGTGTAAAGTACCAGTCAGTCCTATGTCCCGATGGTATTATAGTTAGCCTCATGGGGCCAAATCCTGGACGGCGACATGATGCTGGTATATTTCGGGACACAAATCTCTATGTTCAGTAGGAACGTCATGCTATGTTTGGTCCAAATGAAAATTATGTCTTGTAAGGAGATCCAGCTTATCCTATCCAAAAACTTCTTTTATGTTCTTATCCTGGTACATATAGCTTTTGCTCAACAAAATTTTAATTCTCGAATGAGTACAATTAGACAAGCGATTGAGTGGGGATTTGGTAAAATCATAAATGAGTTTGCTTTCTTAGATTTCAAAAAAAAATTAGAAGCTATTACTACAAGACATTGGTAGTATGTACACAGGTTGTCCCAGAAATTCATATAAAGCTTCAGGTATTTCTTTTCTACATTCCCTAAGAATCCCAAAAATGCAGGGTTTGTTAGTTTCAGCACACGAGACAAAATATGAGATAAAAAAATGGGTAAACTTGACAACGTTGCTTATGTATGCAGTTAATTCGATTTACAGAAGGGCTTAAGACCAAATAAATCTCAAGTATGTAGTTGCAAATGCAACGCCTTAATTAAATATTTATTTTACTGTTCTCTGCGCTGCTGTTTTTAACAATAAGCCAAAAAGCAAATCGTAGGTGGGTGAAGTGCGTTTTAATTATTTTCTTTTAATGATAAAGACTTCCTTACTGATTTAATAACATTTTCCGTTCCGTTTTCAGCCGTTTACTTCGTTTTCTGTTAAAAGTGCTCTATTTGGAGGGTTCGTACAAGAAAAGTACATTACCTTGAGAACCGTTTTTTGCGGTTTTAGAATGAGGAAATATAGGGGAATAGGTTTACCTGAAGCTGTCTATGCATTCCTGGGACACGCGGTATAACGGGGTTAGTAATGATTGATACTAACTGTCATACTTGTTTATATGGCAGTCAAGCAGCTCAATTTTTAATATAAATCCTCCAACGCTACAAGAATAGGTTTGTAATTTCTTTGTAATAAAACGTTATTATAATAATTAGGAGTAAATTTTTATTTAACCTTTTTTGATAACAATTACTGCAACAATCAATTCACTTGTTTAACAAAATGACTCATGAAAAAATTTATAGTACTCAGCACAAAATCAACAAGTACCACTGATAAACAAAAGGAAGGTGCTGCTTTTATGGACTCTGCATTTATGTGCAATTTGCAGAAAATTAATGAATATAGGTGGATAAATTCCACTGGAGCAACAGCACACATGACAGCTAATCGTGAGTACCTACTATCTTACTTATGAACTATTTCTTGTTGCGAAATTTGTTAAAAGAGCTGATAGTGCTAGAATAAAAACAATTGAACATGGCACTGTTAATGTTGATATGGAAGTCAATGGAATCATGTGAAATAATTGCGCCGCGGCACAATTATTTTCCGACTTATAATTCGTGTCGTGAAAGCAGATAGCAACAATGCCGTCGCCTCAAAAGCTAACACGCACGAGATGGCAGTCGAAGCGGACAAAACGTGTCAACGCAAACATGTAAATGTTGGCTGCGAGTCGTCAGGATCGCAATGGGGCCCCCGAGCATATTCTGTATAGCTATTTCGGCCCTAATTGGGGCTTCATCAGCAGAACAGTAGCTCGAGAACTCCACCGCAACCCCGACGACCAACAGTATATACGCACGCTTAGCGCGTGAATGCAAACATGTGAAATAATTGCGCCGCGGCACAATTATTTTCCGACTTATAATTCGTGTCGTGAAAGCAGATAGCAACAATGCCGTCGCCTCAAAAGCTAACACGCACGAGATGGCAGTCGAAGCGGACAAAACGTGTCAACGCAAACATGTAAATGTTGGCTGCGAGTCGTCAGGATCGCAATGGGGCCCCCGAGCATATTCTGTATAGCTATTTCGGCCCTAATTGGGGCTTCATCAGCAGAACAGTAACTCGAGAACTCCACCGCAACCCGCAATGGAATCATTTGGAAGAAATATGGTACGTACCAGAAATTGGAGCAAATCTGATTTTGAAGTCTGTTTTTTTTTTGTATAAAAGGTACAAGTGGTAAACTGATATTCAAGGGACACGATGTGAGAAAAATTGACGAGTTTTTCCGACTGGATCTGACAGTTGGTTTGGCAGTTTTAAATAAATTTCCAAAATCTCCAGCTAAGATCTACATAGTAACCACAGAAGACACATTTCAATTATATCACGAACGAGGGTTTTGAAACAGAAAGGTATTTTTGATAATGCGAACGATGAGTTCTGTGAAGGATGCATGTTTGGAAAATGGTACAGAAGGAGTTTTGGGGTACGTAAAAGTCGAGCAAGCACACCAGGAGAAATAATAAGCGCAGATGTTTGCGGTCCCATGTCAGACTTCACAAAATTTCGTCGAGTATTTTTTATGCAGCATAAAGATGAAGTTATGGAAAAACTGGAATAATTTTTGGCCGAAGCCGAATTGGCTGCAAATAAAATGCAGCGATTCCTGTCAGATGGTGGTAAAGAATTTGATAATTCTAAAGCTCATAAAGTTCTCGAAAAATATAGAATTGAAATGGTTCAGAAGAACGTGAAAATCGTGCCTTAGTTGAGTCTATGCTGCATACAAATAATCAACCGATCAAGCTGGCTAAAGCGGTAAATACAGCCATTTATGTACTAAGTCAAACAGGGCAACCACAGTTGAAGACAAAAGTTCTTATGAGTTTTGGTACAATAAGGATATACCAGAAAAATCACTTAAAAAGTTTTGGATTAGAGTGTTATGTGTTAAAACAAAAAAGAACAAAAAGAAATCGGAAAAGTATCAAGGGAATCCTTGTTGGTTACTGTGGGGACAAAAGATGAATCCCGTGTATTTGTTCCAGAGACAAATAAGTTAATTCTGAGTACAGATATCCAGTTTGCGCCAGAAAAAATTGTAAAATCTGAAAATCCTTTTGAGTATACAGGTGCCAGAGCAGCCGAAGAAACCAGATATTCAAGATCAAGAGGTTGACTGGTTTGGAGTCGACGACGATGACGATAAAGTCAAAGAACAGTCGTCTGTGTGATCGAAACAAAATCAGTCGTCCCACATATTTGGAAGATCATGCTATGTTGGTGACAACAGGGAATGTGAATTCAACCACGTTTGAAGAAGCTATGGAATCATAATCAGAGAGTAAACGTTGGAAGTTGGCGATGGACAAAGAGATGAAGTCTTTCTCTGAAAATGATGTTTGAGAGTTGGTAGATCGACCCAACGGGAAAAGGATCATAGACACTCGGTGGGTATTCCGTATGAAAACAAGAGCAAATGGCAGCATCAATAGGTATAAGGCCAGACTGGTTTCGAAAGGGTACGTACAAAAACCTGAGATCGATGATGATGATGAAACCTACAGTCCAGTCGCTAAATTCGATACTGTTAGAACCATCTTGATTGAGGTTTTTCTGAGGTACAGGACAATGGAATAAATGTATGTGTTGAAGGGAGTTATGAGGAAAATTAATAGCTGTTAATGTGATACGTGTTTTTTTAATGGCTAGGTAGATAACAAAAAAATACGCCCTCGTAATACAATAAAATTGCAATATGGTTAATCTATACGTATAGGTTTTTTTTTTAACTAAGTAATTTCAAATTTGGCCGCCAAAAACGTTCAAAATTATGGGCTGTTCGACATCCAGTGTCGCATAACCCTTCAATTTGAATTAAAAAGTGTATGTCTGTCGTAACTTATGTGACAATTTCCGTCAGCTTAAAACGTAAGCTAACACTGGTTATTTGGAGAATTTATAAAATTCACAAGCAAACCAAATTAATATGTAAACAGTGCGATAAGTATCAATCCTCTTATTTTAAAAATAATCTTTAGTTGAATGACAAGCTTTAACTTGATTGATACTTATGAGACGACCAAAAAAACTATGTTGTCTGCTTTTAAATTCTGTTAAATGGCAATTTATTATCTTCAAAGTTGACAGTCACTTGTCCATAACTTTCAACACGAAAGATGACAACCTGTATGTTCGAGTATGAAAGTAATTTTAATTTAAAGCTAAGGAGTCATACTAAAATAATACAAGAAAAAATAAACTCATAGGTATTTCTGTAAACAAGTAAAAACTATTGGCGGGCCAAGAAATTACTTAAATATGTCACAGATGCTAAACTTAATAGTCTACTGTTTCAAGGCCCAATGGTCAGTGTGACATAGTTCAGGTTTCATTTACATCTTGTATAAATACATAGGCATGGAGCTTTCAACTAAGCGTTATTGCTTTTATATGTTACGTGTTATGTGTTTATGTGTTACGTGTTTCTTATTCTTAAAATGTATTCCCTCATCGTACATACAATAAATGCTACTATATTTTAAGATATTTCCTTGATTCTGTTTGATAATTCAGAATTTTGTTAAGTTGTCCGTTTTATCGATTCTTTTCTTATGTTTCTTAAAGAGATTATCGGTAAAATAGTTACATATGCTATTCCACCGAAATAGTCTCAGTGGCTATTCTGCCGAATTGTGATAAAAATGATGTCGGAAAATATAGCACCTATGTATTTACAAATTCTGCATTGATGATGCCAACTTTTGTTAGATAAAAAACTCGGAGCAATAGAACACGCTCGACGTTTTGTTTATATCTCAAATTTCATTGCCTATAAATTTCTTTAAAAATGATCTCATCCTACGAATATTTCTCTCTAGCAACTGTAGTAAAAATACTCATAAATAAATTGTCCTATGTCCTATGTCCAGGATCCTATGATGATAAACAGAATATTATTTTCTAATGAAGCTAAATTCTATATAAATGGCACGTAAATAAACAACATTTTAGGAATTGGGCACAAAGTAACCCTCCCTGGTTCCAGGAACATAAAACACAATATCCCCAGAAACTTAACGTGTGGGTGAGAATTGTTGCTGACAGGATTATAGGGCCATATTTTTTTAATGAAATAGTGACAGGGCCGCTGTATCTAGAATTTTAAGAAACCGAATTAGTTCCTGTTTTGGCTGCTATTATTCCAAATTCATATGATCCTGATATTCCTACCGATACATTGTGGTATCAGCAGGATGGAGCACCACCACATTACACAAGACCTGTGCGAGAATACTTAAACAATGTGTTTCAAAATCTATTAAGTGGAAGACAAGGTCCAGCAGAATGGCCTGCCAGATTTCTTGATCTAACACCTCTATAGTCTATTCAAGATTAGAAGGTAGTAGAAGTCCCTGCATACGAAAGAAAATACACACAGCTAAAAATATAAAACGCCCCAAATTTTAAAAAGGAATTAAATGAACGTGGTTATTCAAAATTGTTAAACTGAAAAATGTAAGTAAAATTGTTTATTTTTATAAATTAACTTCCTTAGAAACGAATGCTTAAAAACAAATTAAAAATATCATTATCTATAGGTAAAAAAAAGAATTTATCGTAATACTCACAGTGCAATTAATATTGGCTGGCTAATAAGTTCTGAGAGGAACAATTTTGTAATAAAGTACTCGAACTTGATAGATATACAAAAGGAAAAGGCTCCACGAAAGAAAACAAATTAACAGACTTTGACAATCTGCAGTTTATTTACAAATAATAATTGAACAATGTTGCCAACCACAGCGAGTAGGTACTTGGCTGTGTTTCGTAAGTTTCGTTTGGGCGTAAACACATTTTCAGCGCTCATTTGCATTGCTTACACCATTACCTTTGACATAGAAAACTCCCGAAAAACGTTAACTGTACTTGTATGAGCTATTTAACACCTAATGGAACGATAGAAAATAGTCTCCATTAGCGTAAGTGCTTAAGCGGCCTGTTGAAAGTTCTTTATAATGATAGACCCAAGACAACCGACAACTCCGTGATGCTTATTTTTCCTATGTAATATTGTCTCGTGCTTTAACGAATCACGGTAAAGGTCAAAGGCCTCCTATGCTTTCTATCGCTACCTTATCTTGAATAAATTATAGATTTTTTTCTTTGAAAATTTGTTAAAAATCAGGTGTACAAAGAGAAGCCCAATAATTTAGAGCAACTGAAAAATCGAATTAAAACGATAATTAGAGATATACAACCCGAAACTATTCGCTATGTTCTGCAAGAATTTCAAGCCAGACTGGCGTATTGCCAAGAACTTGCTGGCAGACATTTTGAATATTTCCTTTGAGGTAATTTTATTCCTATACGATGTTTTGTGTCCTAAATTTTTTAATTAAAGTGCATTTAGGAACGTTGATATTAAAATTCTTCTTTTCAGCTTTCATTACTCATTGTCCCAAAAATTTTCTTATGAAATGGGTCAACATTTTTGTAGCATCGTCTTGATAGTCACAGAGGATATTAAAATATCAACTCATACATGGGGATTGTCATTAAAAAAATGTCAGTGATATCATCACTCTTACCTGTAACATTCTGTATTTTCAGGTGCAATGCCAAAGAACCGCCAAATTTAAATCAAGATTTGACCTGTTTTTGAAATTTTCTTAAAAATCAATACTTCACATTTTATAGTGATTATTCCAAAGTTTATACTCACACTGTATACAAGTCGGCATCAGCATCACTGTAGTTTGACAACTTTTTTAGGATAAATAATAAGTTATTATTGTAATTTTATTAAAATTCAAAACTACTATATTCCGAAGCTATTGCGAACAATAACCATATCCACTTTTTTCATACTAACACGTTACTATCATCTATTGGTATACGAAAGAAAATATGAATGTCGTTTATAGAAACAAGTAAATGTAACTAAAAATCCGCATTATTATGTATAAATTCATAAATTCGAACTAAAATATTTTTATATTTGTATTGAAAATTTCTTTTGGCTTTGCGCAGCCGTGTTTCACACTTAATACTTAATACTTTTTTAATTTATTTAACTTACCATTGTGTTTTTAATGGTTTAAATGAAGAGTAAACAGCAACAAATGCCTAATAAAATATGTAAATATGACGTAAACATAAAATTTAATAATCGCAAGAAACATGTCACTCAATTAATTTACAAGAACAATGAAAATTAAGAATGCAGATTTTTAGTTTCGCTTATATTTCAAAGTGATCTACGTATATTTTAGTCTTATTCGATTAATAAAGACGACATTAGAGCAAGTTTTACTTTAAGAAGATATAATGCAAAAAATACTTTTATGAATTGTGCTTAGTTGTTAGTACCTATGCTTTTATTGAGTAAAATGTAAAGTAAAACTTAGGCTTCAAAATTCTAAATCGCTACTAACATTGATGGCATGGAACTCGATCCTTTTAACAACATTGTATTAGGTGAGTCAGTTAAGTAATTATACGAAGTAATCTAAAACTAAAAATTTAATCTCTAAACAAAAACGTACTTTCAAGAACGTTCTTAAATTTGCTTAGTCTCTCACTAAAAATAAGTTGTTCGTGTTTTGCATAATCTGTCAACATTTTGACCTCAGAAATATGTTAATGAAATTAGCACCTCCGAAACAAGAGTACGCACAAAGTGGGTCAAATATTTTACTTATTATTAGTCAGCACTTATAAAAATGATTCCAGAGAAAAACGTCAAAACTAACTAGTAGCGATAACTTGGACAAAAATTAGAAATTTTGATAAACTCCGAATAATCCAGAGTCCTTTCTGGGATATTTTAAAATGCAAGAGATTAATAAAAAAAAATGAAACACTTACTTTGGACGACATGTTCGAGTTAATCCAAATACTGGGTTCACCTCTAATTAGACTCTAAGTCCGGACATCGGCTTTTCGGAATTATATACCCGGCCGACTTAATAAAGATCCAAGGTTAGAAATTGATTAGCGCCTCAATAATTACTATTGCAAAACAAAAATCCCCACAATAATAAAGCAGATTGCGACATTTCGAGTTTAGGATCGGCATCGAATAAATTACGCATAAAAATGGATTTTAAGATTCACGTCCTCTGCTTTGGAATTTGCAATGAAAAAAACTCGACCAACCAGATTACTGCTTCAGTAATGACGGACTATCTTAATTTTTTTCTTCTAATTTTATGTATTTTAGTCAATGACAAATTCCCAGTCGAAACGTAGATTAAGTGCGTCTTGTCCGTTTCAATTCTATGGGTCAAATTTGAAAAATATAATATTTTCATTATTCGTTTACACATTTAAGATACTACTATTTGATATCCCATTTAGGAACTAAGGAACAACAAATAAGCCATTAAGCGATATTTTTCTAAAATACCGTGACATTTACGGTATTCAAATTTTCAGTGATACTTTATGTTTTAAATCTCCTTTCTTTACATATTGACACACCTGTGTGTTTAATCGTTTTATTAAATATGTTCTAAATCAAAAGGTCAAACTTGCGTTTCAAGATTATTTAGAAATGTTTACTTAAGCGACTCATCCAATCGAATATGACATTGAAAATGCAAAGACCAATATTTTTCAAAGAAGTTCGAGATGGCGTTTGAAGCATTGTCAAATTTGTCAAAAGAAATTTTTAATATGCAGACTTCAAAACTATAAAGTTTTAACTTGGTTTGAATAAATAAATGTTATGGTGGTAAAAATCTCTGTTGCTTGGTGTTTTTATTGACAAGACAGGTGTTTGGTCAAATAATTCTCCACAAACACTTTTTTGTAGCATATTATAACTTTCGTCATACGTTTACCTTTCTAATAAAGTCCATGAATAATGTTTCAGCGGCGCATTTTGTACAAAATTAAAACATCAAAGAATAATAAAAATATCATCCATTTAATCAGAAATACATACATATACACAAAATATGGTTTAACGGTTTTTTTAAATTTTTGAAGAACTTTTTGCTTCTGTGACTATTCTTACCATTTAAAGCTAATTTTAATAAGAATTAATACTTTTATAGAGTGTATAAAAAATAAATGACTTAATTACAAGTCAAGAAATTTTTTCTTAATTTTACTTTTTTATGAAATTACATAAATATTGAAATTTTCAGAAAAAGACAATAATCAAAACCGCAGTAGCGGAACTACAACGCGCCGGACCCAGCGACGCGGGGGTGGGCAGAGTTATAGGGGACCTAACTCCTCTTTGTCTGTATTTTCTTTGCCCTCTTTTTTTAACAACATAATACATATAATAAAAATTAAGTGCATTATGAAAAGAGTGAAGATCAGTATCGTATCGTTTCAATCGTTTCAACGTCTCGTCGCGTCGGCGCCGCACAGTAGGTTATTTTCAGTATCTAGTACAGTACAGTCTCGCTAGTTCGGACACACTCTGATCCGGTCACTCCAGTAATCCGGTTCCTTGTACAATGTGTTTCATTTCTCATCTACACACCCCTGTAGTTTTTATATTTATTAACGGATCGATTTCAAATTTTCGCCAGATGAACATCCTCTTAAAACACACATTTTTCAAATTTGAAACCTTTTATATTGCAAGCCATGACCTACTGCGATTTAATAGAAAGTCGAAAAAATTAAGAAAACATAGTAGGCCTTGTTTGACCAAAAAAAGTTATTAGAAAAAGATGTTTAGAATTACGAAATAACCCCAGTTACCAAATTTGGTTGAAAAATTTTAATTTTTAATTATAAAAAAAATAGAATTTCAATTTAATCCATAGTTTTACGAAACGCTAAAACTAACTGACTAAAGTTGTACAAAACGCTAAAACTAACTTACTGAAACACACAGAATGAAAAAAAACAACTTAATCTAATGTTCTACCAGGCCCCCATCACGCAGTATGCATTTTTCAATACGTTTTCTATTATTCTTTACAACTTTGTTTAGTTCCTGGGGTGTTATTTCAAGACAAGCTTGACGAATCCTGTTGCGTAGGTCTTCTGCATTATTATCTTGATTTTTGTAGACTTTCTGTTTAAGTATTCCCCATAAATAAAAATCCAGAGGTGTTAAGTCAGGAGATCTGGGACACCAAAACATGAAAGGACTGTTTCTGCCTATCCATCGTAAAGGAAAATTTTCATTTAACCATTCTCTAACTATTCTTAATGTTAGAATAGTTCGCGAATGGTTAAAAGAAAATTTTTAAACAGAAAGAGTACAAAAATCAAAATAATAATGCAGAAGACTTACGCAACAGGGTTCGTCAAGCTTGTCTTGAACATCACAGGAACTAAACAATGTTGTAAAGAATAATAGGAAACGTATCGAAAAATGCATGCTGCACGATGGGGGCCTGGTAAAATATTAGATTAAGCTGTTTTTTTCATTCTGTGTGTTTTAGTCGGTTAGTTTTAGCGTTTTGTAAAACTGTAGATTAAATTGAAATTCTATTTTTTTAATAATTAAAAATTAAAATTTTTCAACCAAATTTGGTAATTGGGGTTATTTCGCAATTCTAAACAACTTTTTCTAATAACTTTTTTTGATTAAACAAGGCCTACTATGTTTTCTTAATTTTTTCGATTTTCTATTAAATCGCAGTAGGTCATGGCTTGCAATACAAAAGGTTTCAAATTTGAAAAATGTGTGTTTTAAGAGGATGTTCATCTGGCGAAAATTAAAAATCGATCCGTTAATAAATATAAAAACTACAGGGGTGTGTAGATGAGAAATGAAACACATTGTATATTTCGGACACTTTGAAATTTTTACCTCTACCGTCCGGACAACTTTCTTGAAATTCGTTTGCGCTAACTTCAGTACATAACTGGTAATATTGGCTATTGTGTATGTAAGCATTTAAGGTTCATATCTCTCCGTTTATACGTTTTCGTTTGACTACTCACACCGCATATTTTGCGACGCATCACAATCTTTCCGACGACGCCGACGCGACGATGGAAAAAGTCCGTATAAGTTGGAAGTTTTGCGGGGAAAAACCGTTGACGAAAGCAGTCAGGTTAATTGTCAGAATAATTGTAAATGTAAAAATTGTGCTATCTGTAAAGAAAAAGAGTTACGCTGGTCGGTTCTTTAATGTTAAGATCGTTTTTCTGATTGTAGTTTTAAAATGAAATTATTTGATTGGTTAAGATTTTAAATATTCGCCAACGTACAGCTGTGAATTCCAGAGTAATTCGTTGCCGGATGAACGGCAGCGTACAAACGGAGAGCTCTAAACTTACCCTTAGGCCAGGATTTTGAATTCATTTTTATCACGATATTTCGGTTACCATAATTTCTTGTAATTTAAGTCTGGTTGTTTAAACCCATTACAAGCCGATATAACGTGGTTAACTGTGAATTGAAAAAACCGGGTCTTAGGTCTTGAGTGAACCAGACAGCAGCTCAGTATCAGAACGCAGTGCAGTATGGCCCCATTTAAGCGGAAACACAAAACGCTTACATTTAGTGTTAAATGCAAAATATTAGAAGAGCTTGAAAAAGACAGAAGTATTCGCCAAGTTTCTGAACACATCCAAGTACCCAAATCGACTG
Organism: Dorcus parallelipipedus; assembly: GCA_958336345.1. Classification (NCBI taxonomy): domain Eukaryota; kingdom Metazoa; phylum Arthropoda; class Insecta; order Coleoptera; family Lucanidae; genus Dorcus; species Dorcus parallelipipedus. The sequence continues at coordinate 37,861,878 of OY284478.1, forward strand.
TGTCGGATATTTAAAAAAGCAAATTGAAAATAAAAAATTTTGTTTCTAAAACCTTTCACGGAGCAGGTAAGCAGACTTTCGTAAATCTGTCTTAAAATTTCATTAAATGGTATTTATTTTTTATTTAAATGGTATTCATTTAAGAAATAAGAAAGGTGATTCGTATGGGACAACATCCTCAAATGGAAGATGCGTTATACACATGGTTTTTGAAACAACGTGCTAATTATGTGCCAGTTTCCTCAGATATTTTGCGCACAAAAGCCAAATTCTTCTATAAACAATTAACAGGCAAAGACGACTTTTGTGCTAGTTCTGGTTGGCTTGATAAATTTAAGTCGAGACATGGAATTCGTTCCTTAAAAGTGTGCGAAGAGAAGATCTCTAACGACGCAGAAGCTGTTAAACCATTCCAGATGATTTTTTTAAAATCGTTGAGGCAATGGATCTGAGTCGGGATCAAGTGTATAATGCGGACGAGTCTGCAACTTTTTGGAGAGCTTGCTGGAGAGTTCTTCCAGGAACCACATGGGTGGACTCGAAGGAAAAATCAGCACCTGAACGAAAAGTTTCTAAAGACCGTTTTACGTTTATGCCGTGTTGCAATGCATCCGGCACACATAAACTACCACTCTTAGTTATTGGAAAAGCCCAAAATCCACGAGCTTTCAAAAATGCTATTTTACCGGTCGTATATAAAGCTACAAATAGAGGATGGATGACAACATCTGTTTTTCTTGAGTGATTCAAAACAGTTTTCATCTCTAATGTTAAAAAATTTTTGAAGCAAGATAACAAACCACTTAAAGCACTGTTGTTGGTAGATAACGCGCCCTCCCAACCACCAGCAACTGAAATCAATTTTGACCCAAATTTTAAAGTTTTGTTTTTGCCTCCTAACTGTACCGCTTTGCTGTAACCTATGGATCAAAATTTGATTCAGAATATTAAAGTTTCTTATAGAAAGAATTTACTCAATTACATAATTGAAGAAAATGACGAAGGAGATGCAGACATTGTTCGATTATTAAAACTTAAATCTGAGGGATGCTGCAGTTCGATTGGAGATTAATATCAGAAAGAAACATTCAAAAAAGTTGGTTTGCATTGTGGCCAGAGACGACAGAAGAAGAAGAAGACTTAATGCCATTTGCTGAACTCAAAACGAGAATAAGATTAGATTTACAACCAGACTTGGATAAGATTATAAAGAATCAATCAGTTCCATAAATCCATCAAATAGTTTAACTGACGAAGAAATTGCGGAATGGGCACTTGGCGAAAATGAAAATATCGAGGCTAATTTAACGGACGATCAGATAGTTAAAGAAATTCTGAAGAAGAAAAAGATGACACGTCGGAAAAGAGTGAAGAAAGTAAGCAGCTCAGAATTAAAGACTCTGAATGCTTTCGCCACATGTATTATGTGGGCAGAAGAGAATAATATCCCCTTCAAGACTTTTTACTTCTAAAAAAGTTGCAAGAGCATGGCAAGAGACCGCCAAAAATTCCTTTTTTGATAATAAAAAACAAACAAAAATTGATGTCTTCTTTAAAAAAACATGAAATAAATGCAAGTGTACATATGTATATACATATATATACATTTTTTACATATATACATACATAATTTTCCATATTAAAATATGGCTATGTACTTTGTTTAATAAATAATGTCGGCTAAATACATGAAATATCTTTTATTATCCAATAAACTGTGTTTATATAATTACCTCGCTAATCCAGAAACCTCTCATATCCGGCGGGGCAGAAAACTATATCTGTCCGGACTAGCAAGAATGCACTGTATATTTAAAAAAAATCGTTTTTTTTATATACCTACATGATCATGTTACATGTTACGAGAAAGAATTGCTCGTATGCATGGCAGACGAAGCAGTAATTATTACGAAATAATGGGAGCAGTATCAAAGACGAGGGGACTAATACAACACCCTGATCAAAACATAGAAATAGCAGAAGTGGAAATATACAACCAGAAGCCAAAATACAAGAACATCTAGTACATTTAAACAACTGCATTTTAAATTTTGTACATGAACATTTTATAAATTATGAATTGCCATACATCAATATCCAGATAAGAAATAACATCAATATCTGTGCATTAATAGACACTGAAACTGAAATATCTGTAATAGATAAAAGCATTGTAAATAAACAATTTGAAAAACGTCCTACCAATCAATAACAGTATATTGGTGTCACAAGGGCAGAAAGTGAGCATTAGCAGCTCATAGCTAAGGGCTGCTAATGCGTTTCTGCATGTGTGACACACAACTGTTTTTCGCCTAGCCCTAAATCAAATTCAAACTTTGTTTAAAACTGACGTTTAATGAAAAATTCTGTGAAATGTCAAAGCGCGCAAGTGGAAGTCAATGCGTCGCTAGGTTACGAACTATAAATCGTGTTGTTATGAGTTTAATAGCCGAAGGGCAGATAAACATTACTTTCCGTCACATTTTTATGGTTAATATGAGTTACTTTCACATATGCTAGACAAAAAAATAAACTTATTAACTAGAATTCTAACAACAACGATGAACTTCGAGAAAAAGGAAGTGGAAATGGAATTTGTGATAGTCACCGGCTTATGAAATAAATGTATCTTGGGATGAACGCATTAAATACATTAAATACAGAAATAAATGTGGAAAAGAAATTAATAATAATTGATGTAAAATCAATGAAGTGGAAATTAATAAAAAACATCCAAATCCAAGAGGTTGAAGATTTAGAAAAAATAAATCTTAAATGTGAAGAAGAACGGAAAGATGTTCTGATGGAAATACTTACGGAAAATTTCCCAATCGTCAATAACAAACCAACGATTGCAAAAATATACATGCATAAGCTAGAAGTAGACAACACAACAAGTTTCTACTGCAAAAATTATCCAATTCCACAAAAATACATGTTAACCAAGAAATTGAAGAAATGATAACAAATGATATAATCGAAAAATCTACAACAAATTACATAAATTTACTAGTAGTAAGAAAAACAGACGTAACGATCAGACTATATTTAGATGCAAGACATCTTAATAAAATTACAAAAGACAAAAGAGAGGCTCCACAAACAATAGAAACATTATTAAGCAGATGTGGTAATTCAAGAATTTTTACGAAGATCGATTTAAAAACATCATTTTGGTTTCTACCTTTACATCCGGATGAAGAATCCAGAGGAGACACAAGTAGAAGGACGTCATATAAAGAATCACCAGAACCAGCAGATGAGGAGTGAACCAAGGAGGAAACGAACACGGTGTTTACGAGCAGAGCGTATTTTTTTTTAAATTTCATAAAGAAAACATTTTGTAAATAATAAAGTAAATTGAGAATAATGTATTAGATTTGTTTTACGGGATTTGTTTGTGAAATTATTGAATTCAAGTGTGTTTTTCAGAATATTTTAATTTTATATAAATATTTTTAGAAGTAGGCGATTTAAAATGAAATATTTATTATAAATAAATTATTTAGAATTTTTGAAATACGTAGAAATTAAGTTTAGAATTGTAAATATTAGAACAATTTATTTAAAAATGTTGTTGGATGTTTGAAGGAAACTGTTGGTAGTAAGGAGTAAGGAAAATGAACAAGTGAGGGTGCCGTGTAGCTACCTTAGGTAAAAGCTCCTGGTCGCGCTTTATTAACCCGCATGGCTCGCTATACGAGTTAAGCCGGACTCAGACGACTGGTGTCTTGGCCAATATTTGTTAATGGCGTATACTTGCCATGCCGTGTGAGTGGTTTACTTGTACAATTATTTGTCACTGGTGAGTACTGGTCAATTTCCCATCGTCTGTCGGTAAAAATGGCACAAGTCAAAGGAATCACAATTATTGGTCAACTTGACAAGTTCATACTTGTAGTTGCGCTCACACGAGTTGTTAACATAATTGTGTATTGCTTTGCAACTACTATTCGTTCTGTATTGATAAGCGGATAGAAAAGGTAAAGTGTTTATTAATAATTATAAAAAAATTAAATGGAGTGGTCTAATGAAGTGGTACTTGAATTTCTTGATTTTTTTACTTTTAAATAATATCCACAAATTAATACTAAAACGCTGCACAAGGGACAATATTTTCAGAATGACCGCTATCCATGATGGCCAGCACTCTTCTATCTATTCCGCCAACATTGTATAAATTCGCTGGCGTATTTTAAAAAAAATTGTACACGTCGTGTGAACGCCTTTGCGTAAAATGGCCTTTATGAGCTGGTACATTTGCCAAGTATACCAATATTGGTATATTGGCCAAGTACACCAGTCGTCTGAGTCCGGCTTTAGGGTACGTGCAGAACGACGCTGTGACACTAGAGGGATATTTTCGCGACGGATGAAAGACGGCGTGTTTTAAACAACAACGTTTTCGTGAGTAACTATGACGTCATTGTTACAATTTTTGAACGCTGTTACTGTAACACATGGATGAACCTTTCGACCTGTGTACATTTTCTGCATCCATGGTTCCATTATTTTCGACTGGTAATCATTGTAATCCGGTTTACATGTTTTAAATGTACGCGTGTGCAGTAAATTTGTCATCTGTTGACCTTTGTGTTTTCTCTTTTTCCAAGTACCATAGATATATTTCAACCAATACGCTTTCGCGACGCTGTAATCCATGACGTAATCTTTAAACCAGGCATTGAACCGCGTTACTCACGAAAATATACCTTAGATGATAGCTGAGATGATGATGTAATTTAACAGCGCGTATAAAAATATATTGCATATATAAATGAGAGCGTGCAAAACGAAGCTGTGAATACAAGATGTGCGTAGCATACGATACTCGCTTGTCATTTCAAGAATAGAGCTGACTATTCTTCTGCGAGCTGCGTCCGCGCTTATAACATATATTTTTAAGTTTCTACCTTATTAAATTATTGAAAAACTCTGTTCATTCGTGTCCTCTTATTTAATTTCATTCGATTTTGTATTTACAAAAAAAAATACCAATAATTAGAAAAAACCGAAAGTGAAAAATGGTGTACAAAACTTGCATAAGTCGCAATAGTAAGCAGAGAGTTATGTTCGATACTTTTCACTTGGTAGTTTTTTAAATTATTGGTATTTGTGGCGGAAGAACAAAAATAATCGTCTGCGTTCTCTCACATTTTAAAAGAAACTGCTAACTTCAAAGCTTCGTTGTGCACGCCTATAAACGCTTGTTTTTTCCTCTTTCATCCATCATCTCAGCTATCATCTAGTATCACAGCGTCGTTCTGCATGTACCCTTAGTTAAGCACGCGTTCTGGAATGTAATGTAAGTAAGGTAAACTGCTTCTCTTTAAAACTCCGAACTTTTTTACGGGATAATTTGTTTGTGCAACTCTTTAAAATTGGATCAATAAACTGTCGTTTATTACGTTTTTTTCCAAGAAATATCTTCTTATTTATTCACCTACACACACAGTGACACAGATAATTTTGAATGTAAAGGCTCGCGAATGCCATCTACATCCAAAATTTATCAAACAAATACACTCTATAAGCAAGAATTAGTTTCTTCTTCTGGCATTCGCGAGCCTTTACATTCAAAATTATCTGTGTCACTGTGTGTGTAGGTGAATAAATAAGAAGATATTTCTTGGAAAAAAACGTAATAAGATACACTGCAAAATCCACCATCGCAGCAGGAGACTACGCAAGCAAACAACGAAGTAAGAAAGCAGATAAAAATAACAATAAACAAATAAGATTTTAAAAAATTGCAAAGTATCCTGAAATACCATAACATTGCAATATTTCCTATAAGAAAATGTTATTTTGACTTAACCTGTAGAGTTGCGACTATTAAATACTGGTTGTCGATGTCAATCTTTAAATAATTACAATTCATTTCTTCTATTTTAAGAAAATAATAAATGACATTTCTATTTTATTAAAATATAGGACTGGTGCCGTGAGTTTGAGGAAAATGAGGAAAATCTATTTGCTCTTTCTCTTTTCTTTTGATCTGTTGCAAACAATCAATTGGAGAATTTTTTGATATATGGAAATAAACCAAAATTTTTGAATGATACTGACAACCATATTTTTCGCTCGACCTATTTTTTGTTTATTTCAACGTTTTTAACTACTCGACATCAAGACGTTTTTGTTGTTTGGAAAAATTTGGCCGGTGATACTCAAAAAAGTGCAAAAAGAATTTTCTCTACTTTGCGTTCACAATTGTCACATTGTGACACCAAAAAAAAAAATTGCTTCAGGAATGTTTTCACAGATTTTGGAAAAAATCGTGAATAAAGAAGTTATATCTGATTTTCGAAAATCGCAATTTTTCGTTTTTCTTCGATTATGAAGAAACCGTTCGAGATATTTCAAATTTCTTAACAGATTATTAATCAGCAAATTTGCTGCAGAAATTTGGCAACTTTGCCTCCATTTAACCGATTCTCTATCTCTTATAATAAGCGAGATCCCCATGCTGGCCCTCGAATTTCAGTCACCCTATATATTATTATTACTTGAAAATTAATTATTAAGTCCACAGCTTCATTTGTTTGTCTGAGATCTGAAAATCTCAAAAAATATCTCAGATAGGTATAAGACATACTTAACAAAAATGAAAGTACTTTATTAAAAGAAGAATTTAGAATAGAAAAATATAGCGTATTCTATTTAAGAAAATTGAGTTTTGCCATTTTGAAATTTCTGATATTTTGTTTATTACCATGACCACCCTGTAGAGGTAAAAGTACATTTAATAATGGCTTGTAATAAGTTTATGTATCAACTACATCTGTACCAAATATATTTTTCTTAGAGTTAAAATTTAAAAAAATATAAATAAATAGAGTAATGGCTACAAATGGCAATTTTTAGACCAAATGTTAAATATCTCAAGAACGGTTAGGTTTAGATATAGACAATGCTAAATAGAAAATGTGTAGAATTTTATGGAAAATACAAATTTGGTTTCATATATTGGGTACGCCATTTGAAATGAAAAAGTTGTGACTGGTACCACTGTTTTGATTCACTCTGCATAGATACAAATAATTTTATGTTGTAGACTTCTAAAATTAAAAACGAAATTGTGCTGAAATTTTTTTTATATCTTCAGTAGTTATCGAGATATTGCCCGAGAACACACTGTTGAGACAGCCTGTATGTTAACTAGAGATCAACTCAAAACAATAAATGCAAATTCTTTCCCTGCCTACTATCAAGTAAAAAAGCAAAAAGACAATGTTATCCCGACGACGAATCCATAATGTGAACGGAAAGTTGTGTTGAGGTTAAACTTTAGAGTTTATTAAATCATACTGTTCAACGAATTTGCATTCTTAAATTCTTCTGAGTCAATCTGGAAACAGAGGACCATTTTCTTTATATCTCGAGTGGGGATGTGATGGTTGTTCTGGCCATAGTCGTTACTAACAACAATTGAACGATATTGACAAGTTCCTCTTCGTCTTACAAAAATTACGGATGACACAATAATTTGGAAAAACAATCGTCCTGGTTCGACTCGTTTTTGCCGTCCAATAAAATTTATTTATAAAAAAAGAAAGTAAAGAACTTATCAAAAAGGAGGTAAACTTACTCCTCTTAAAACAATAATAAACCAACAAGAAATAAATATTGAATTTAATATGGTTTTAATAATGGTCGATGGCAAGATATGTAGCTCATTGTCCCAATATAATTCATCGCAACAGTGTTACATATTGCGGTGTTTATAAGGTGAACGAAAGATTTTTTCAATTTTTCATAAAGAAATAAATTTGTAAATAGTAAAAAAATAGAGTCATATATTATTTACGTTTTACAGGATTTGTTTGCATAATTATTAAAATTCAAGTGTGTTTATCAAATATATTAAGTTTGTGTAAATATTTATAGAAATAGGCGATTTTAAATTACATGTATATTATAAATAAATTATTTAGAATTTTTGAAATGTAAATACGTAAGATTTAAGCCCAGAATTGTAATAAATATAATAATTGATTTAATAATGGGTGGTATGAATAAAAACGAAGTAAATGCTACTGCTACACTTTGAAGTATCTTCTTCGTAGTATTTACTTCAGTTTTGGAGTAGATACTACGTTGTGAAGTAAGTACTTCTTATTTTCCGGAAGATGCTTCAATAAGTAGCATTCACGTGGAAACTATCGAAGTATTTACTTCTCTCTGAAGTATTTGCTTGGGCCACTAAATGCTTCAATTTTAACATAAAACTGTAGTATTTACTTCAAGTTATACATGGAGACAAATATATTAATCGCAAAGGACTGCATACTGTGAACGTGCAGGCTAAATGCGACAGCAAAGAAATGTTCACAAGTGTTGATGCTTCGTGACCGGGATCTGTGCATGATAGCAAAGTATGGTATAATTCTGACATTTATCCAATCATGGCCAACAGACAACAGAAAGTAGCTTTACTAGGTGATTCAGGTTATGCTGTCACTACCTGGACACCATTTAAAATTCCGACGACCATCATTGAAAAAAATTTTAATAATACACATGCTAAAGAACGAGTAATTATTGAAAGATGTTTTGGTCAACTGAAAAGGAGATTTCCAATGTTAAATTACAGTATTATGCTACACATCGGAGAAAATACTACACCGCAGAAGCATCTATTACATCTGGCGAAGTACTTACTTCCCTATGAAGTATCTTCTTTATAAAACGAAATAAGTTCTTCCGGAAGTTAGTAAATACTACAGCGTCGAAGCAAATACTACGTAGAAGATGCTAGTGCTTGAAGCAGTAGCATTTACTTCGTTTTTATTCATACCACCCAATGGGTGGTATGAATAAAAACGAAGTAAATACTACTGCTACACTTTGAAGTATCTTCTTCGTAGTATTTACTTCAGTTTTGGAGTAGATACTACGTTGTGAAGTAAGTACTTCTTATTTTCCGGAAGATGCTTCAATAAGTAGCATTCACGTGGAAACTATCGAAGTACTTACTTCGCTCTGAAGTATTTGCTTCGGCCACTAAATGCTTCAGTTTTAACATAAAACTGTAGTATTTACTTCAAGTTAGCGAAGCTGCTCTCATCGCAGCTTCACGTTGCGTACTTCCATTCATAACATTTGCGAAAAATGGCACAAATGCGTAATAGAAAATTTTATTACAATAGACGAAATAACGAAAATGATGTGCTATATCATAAAATATTTAGGTAAGCATAAATATATAAAAGAATTACCAAACATCTATTTATACAATTGCCAGAACTCGTTATTTTTATAGGTTTACCAAGAGATAACGTAGTTTAGTTGACTAACGAATTTCTGCAGCCAATCAATGAAACTAGGGGTGGCGCTCTTTCACATATTAAACGAATGGAGATTTTTTTACGGAGTTTAGGTAAGGAAGATGTAAGAGATTTGAAAAAGAAAACAGCAAGTTAAAGATGTTTTTTTTAACTAAGGTGACCCTGGAATGCAACTGGGAGCTGGCATTGATTTAGGAGTTCATCAGACTACCGTTTCTAAAATTTTGTTGCCACTCATTCAGTTTGATTTTCTTATTTCCCGTTTTTTTAATATCTATAATTTTTTAAATTTTCATTAAGATATTGATAGCAACTTTCTTATTTTAAATGGACGCCATATTGAATTTTTGTACGATTAAATAGCATTTTTTTTTCTCGTTTCAACCGTGTATCACAACCCATATCTAAAAAAAAATTATTTAAAAAATTTAATATTTTTTTTTAAATCAAGTAAGCGGGTTGCCTTTACTTATTACTAATCAAGTAAGCGGGTTGCCTTTACTTGATTTAAAAAAAAATATTAAATTTTTTAAATAATTTTTTTTTAGATATGGGTTGTGATACACGGTTGAAACGAGAAAAAAAATGCTATTTAATCGTACAAAAATTCAATATGGCGTCCATTTAAAATAAGAAAGTTGCTATCAATATCTTGACAGCCGCCATCTTGAATTTTATTTTGACTGTATTTTCAGCTGTATTTTATCAAACATAGTAACTTTTATATGAAACATTTTTTCATATTTTTATAATTGCGAAGTTATTGGACATTAAAGAAAATAGCGATTTTCAGTTTTTCTGCGATAATATCTGAACTATTCGGAATTTTCAAATTTTCTCAACGGAATCTGAACCAGCACATAAAACTGCAAAATATTGCCCATTTAACCAAATCTCTATCTTCACTAATAAGAAAGTTACCCATGGTAGCCTACTCAATCTGGGACACACTGTATACATAATAAAATGTTACTATATATTATCGTTATGTGCGTATAGATTTATACATGTCCATACTAGTTAAAATCACAATACGCTTGTGACTCATAGGACAGAAGAAAACAGAATAAGAAAATGCAAGACATTTTAATTATTTGTAGGTAAGTATCTGCGTTGTGAGAACATTATACAGTACCCTTCATAAAGTTCGTAACATGGACATTTAGGGTGGGTTTACAAAAAGAAAATCAAATATTTAATTACGATTAACTATTTGATTAAGCTTAAAATTCGCTTCAACAATTTGATTTCTATGGAGACATGAATTTTAAGCTAAATAGAACAAGAGAACAAATATTAATTTTTATATAAACTGAATTTTACGCGTCGTGTCAAGATGGTAGCCACAAATAAACTTTATAATTCTTTTACTAATATGATGTTTAAATTATTGTGTAAGGTTACTTTTCAAAAACAACAAATTATCTACCGATTTAGGATCTAAACTGGATCGTCTTTCTTGTAGGGTATATCCTGCTAAACTAAAGTTGCGTTCCGAAGCTGCGCTGCTAGCTGGTATCGCTAGAAGTCGACGCGCGAGTGCAGCAAGCGTTGGAAAGCGCAAACCATTTATACTCCACCATTTAAGTAATGGCATATCAGTCGTTGACTTGTCCGCAATGTAAATCGAAACTTCGTCTTCAACTTCTGGCTCAACAACATCCTCTAATGCAGCAAATATGTTGATATCACAATCAACAGAACGGCGCTGTGAGCTGGAATTTGCGTCAGTTATTAACGATTGACTATGACCGGAATTAATTGGTGTATTACTATTGATATAACGACGGATTTGTTCATAGATTTCGTCTCGCTCACTTTCCGTAAATATTCGCAATTGTTTCATTCGCGGGTTTAAGAATACAGCTGCCTTGTAATAAAATTTATCTTCTACACGTGATCTCGAAGCTACAGCACCTTTTTCCTTTAATTGCTGCATGAGGAACGAATCATTCTCTTTGTCGTTGAGAAACTGTTTCAGTTGGTACATCGCCGGCAACACAAGATGTAAAGTTGGTTAATTTGTTGCTTCTAAAACTTTTGCATACTTCCGGTACGGTTGTAGAAACTCAATTAAGGTTGCCAATGTTGATTCATCCAGTCCGTTCAAGCGTTCTACTTGATCGCGTTCTACCAAAATTGACCTAATGTTTGGTAATTGGCCACGAACCGATTCGAGCATGCCGAGTAAAGAGTTCCATCGCGTCGGCAAGCCTGTTTGAGCGTCGTTGGTAACAATTTTTGAAGGCCGGCTTGTTTGAAGTACGTTACAACGCGTTTTGCACACTCGATCGTCGTGGTTACATCCAGCATTGACGCTTGGTTATTCTCTGATAGAACCTCTGCTACGATACGATTGAGTATGTGTGGCCCACAGCTAAGACGTTCAAAACTGGCCAAAGCCTTTACAACATTTGAACCACGGTCGGTTACAAATACGCAATTGTGGACCACGTTGTTCAATTCATCTTGCTATATTTTTAAAACCGTTGCACAAACGTTGTCCGCCGTTTTCTTTTTTGTTGCATCAAATGCTGTCGTCGCCAGAACACGTGAAAATAGTTGCCAATCATCGTCGATGTAATGAACTGTTACAGTGGTATATGATAATTGCTTATAGCCATCTGACCACATATCTGTGGTAATGCCACCACCGTAATTAGTGAAATACTTGCGTATTTCCGGCAATATATAAGCTTTTATCGACGAAACCTTTTCCTCAACATGTCTCGATACCGTCGTCGGATGAGGCATAATTTCTTTTACGTCAAATTGTCCATGATTTGCGGCCAAATTAACGGACGTTTGTGCAAATTTGCATAAACCATCGCCACTGACGACGTCAAATGGTCGAAGGTCTATGCCACAAAACTCGACAGCACTATCAATTAATTTGGATTTCATTTCCGTTATTGGAAGCGCCCGTGTTTTCGCTGTCTTTGTCGCCGACTTATTATTACAACATTTTTGGTGACGGGCGAGCGTGCTGGTACCTGAAGCGTGATTCGCAGTGAAACATCGTTTACACTTTGGACAATATGCAAAGGGTTGACGCGCTCCATCCTCATTGAATACCGCCAAAAATGTTTTCCATACATCGGATCGTGATTTTTCTAACACCGACTTTACTTTCCAAATCTTATTTCGAACATTTGTGTTAACTATATTAACTGCAATGGTGCTCGTCGAGGCTCTGCTACTGCTAGCGTTAGCATTTCTATCAGTTTTTGAAAAAATAGATAGGCCGCTGTTATTGATAGTGGAATGACTGCAACCATCATCAAGCTGTAGGAACAAGAAACAAATGACAATGTGTGTATAAAGGCATAACATAAAAAGAATCAGAATTTTAAAGCATATTTACTTACAGAAAAATCAACGTCCATTTCAAATTGACAGCTTTATCTTCTCAATTGCTACTTGATTTTGATAAATTTTAGGCGCTTTACCGTATCGGTTGTCCACTTTGATTACGCACTACGCACCATAGGAATTTCAATGCAATTTTTTGAATTGTAAATTCCTGCTCTTCTATCGAATATATCATAAAGCACTAAACGGCATAATACCTATAGTTTTGTGTTATGCATTAGCTAAGACTACTGTTAGTATGTTTTTCTAATGCATAGATTTTCAAATTAAAAAAAATTAAATACATATATAATATATAAATAAATACTTATATAAGTAGATTTTTTTTATTCCACAGTTTTAATCAAACTTCTAATTGACAAATTTTATTGATTTTTAAAAGTTTGAAATGAAAAATAGGGGTTTGAAACATAATTTGTATTGAAAAATATTTATTTATAAATTAATATGTACTTACTACACCAAATGTTCAAGTTTCGCCGTTTGCAGCCAACTTGTCTACAACCTTCTAAAAAATTTTGGCGACGAGCATTTTAGCAGTTTTTTTTTTAGTGTAAAGATACAGAATACGGCCTTAAGGGCGTATTTTGCATCGAAGACGTTAAATTAAAAGGGTTGTTAAATTCAATTGATAATTATTAATTAATTTTTGTGTGATGAGAAACAGCGGGCTTGAGCCGAAGGCCCGTACCCGCGGGTTTGCGGTGCAAGCCCGCACCGCTTTTTGCGGTGCGGGCTGGCGGGCTCAAATCCGCACAGGGAAGTGTTAGGCGGATTGTGGTGTTAACCCGCCCCGCAAAAAAGGCGGTGCGGGCTTGAGGGCTTAAACCCGCGTTGTGCAGTGCTCTGATGTATATTATGCGGTGCTAAACCAAAAGAAATGAATGGAGTTGGACTGAATAAAAATTCCGACGTAAATATGAATTTCCTTTACACTCTTGGATAGGAGATTTCGAGTGCCTTTTACATATGGCATACAAAGTAGACATAAAAAATGGCAAGCTAGAACAAAAGAAGAAAAAATAAATGTTCAAAATAGGAAAAATATATTATTAATAATAATAATAATAATAGATCGAATAAAATAAATTTAGAGAAGAAACTGGATTATTAATTTATTTTACAAAAGAAGGCAGCGGAAACACTATCGATGGAAACACTGCGCGTAGATTTTTTTAAAGTTGAATTATCGGCAGAGATAACGGGTTTGAATGAAACACTAATAAGACGATGCGATGTTCTATTAGAAGCGATATCGAGTGGTCAAGAAATTAATTCTGATGTTTGCAGTATATGTAGCGGAAACTCGCAAATTATACCTGCAAGAATATTCTGCGAGTTTACATAAAATACTTGTTCATGGCAAAAACATTATAGACCATTACATATTGCCAATAGGGGAACTTTCAGAGGAAGCACTAGAGGCCAGAAATAAAACGTATAGGTCATTTAGAGAATTATTCTCAAGAAAATCATCCAGAGTAGACGGAAATCGAAATTTACTTAATAGATGTCATATGGTTGTAATGTTAATAGATGTCATCAGACCCGCTCATTTCAAGTATATGTATTTTAATTTTAATTTTAATTAAATAATTTCCATATTTGTTCCATCAAAATTTGCAGAAAAAAAAGCTTCATTCGGAGGAGGTCAAAAGTTTGTTAGTGAGTAACAATTCTTTTGAAACAAATTCTGTTGATGATTCTGACAGTGATTAATTCAGTATTCGCACCTTATTCATTATGTTAATTAATTTAACTTGAAGTTAAGAATTTATTTTGTTTTTTTTTTGTTTCATCAAATTGATTTTATTTATATTCAAGTTTATATTCAATCCGCCATAAACGTGGCCTATTCGTTTGAAAATATACCTACTTTTTAATCTTCATAATTTTCTTTAATACATATATTGTTCATTTTAATTAATATAAATAAATTGAAAGGAAATTACTAACGACAATGCATTTTTTTCAGTTATTTGTTGTTTACGTGCATATATAGAAGCATTTGTCAATTATTTATACAACGAATATTTTATTTGATTTTTATTATTACGTGGTACGCGATAATTAAACAAAAATTTACTTAGAGAAATGTGTAGGTATTCTAACTTCCACTTTTTTAAATTTAATTTATTCACAAAAAAGGGGGTAACAGAACAAACAGTTCAAATAGTACTGTAATGAAGTTAATTAAATTATATACACCAAAAGATTGGTTTTATTTAACGGAAATATGCACAATATAATAATAAACAATTAATGTTTTATAAACATAATTTTGACAATAACAAGTACTAACTAACTAGATCATTTATATTACAATCTCCCCATCGTAAAACAAGAGTAATCCTGAAGCCATTTCGGACGTTGGGGAACACGGTTAGATCGACGAGGACGAAGGTTGGTATCGCGTTCTTGATTTGATAGAAGCAGGTTGGTATCGTCAACGTCACTTTGTGCTTCATCTTGAGTGTTGCTATCTTCATGAGTCTTAGGAGTTGTAAGTTCTTGTGGTTGTAAATTAATTTCATTTTCTCCAAATTGAGCTGATTTAGATATTTGCGGAGCTGGAGTTACAGGAGTTGGAGCTACATCATCCGCAAGCATTGGAATTATGTTATCCTTACTTTTGTCGAGAGGTGCTAAATATCGGTTGGATGTACTAGTTTCTCGGCCATCTGGTAAGCGGATAAATGAATAATTCGGATTAGCTTGTAAGAGTTCTACTTTTTCCACCAAAGGTTCAAATTTACTCCTGCGAACTGGTCTTTTCATGAGAACTACACCAGGCGAAGATAACCACGTCGGCGTAGATTGTCCACTTGTTGACCTACGATTATAGTAAAACATGCGTTCATGCGGAGTAACATTAGTAGCAGTACAAAGTAAAGATCTAATTGAATGTAGTGCTTCTTGGAGAACAGATTCCCTCTGTGTCTCTCTCAAATTTTTAGAGCGAAGTGTTAATTGTATGGTTCTCCAGAGAGTTCCGTTGAGTTTTTCTACTTGTCCATTTCCTTTAGGATTGTAAGCAGTGCTATCTATGACTTGTAGCGATTCCTTTTGAATAAAAATATGTTTTCAGTTCGGAAGACATAAAGGATGAACCACGATCAGAATGTATATATTCAGGCATGCCAAATACCGAGAAAAGATTATTGAGATGCTTAATGACAGTTTCTGTAGATAAATCTAAGCAAGGAAAAGCGAAGGGAAATCTTGAGTATTCGTCAATTATTGTGAACATATATCGATTATAAGAACAAGTGGGTAAAGGGCCTTTGAAATCCATAGCTAATCTTTCAAAGGGGTGAGTAGCTTTAATTAAGTTTCCTTGAGTTTTACAAAAACGTGGCTTTACTTCAGAACAGATCAAACAGGAATTTGTCATTCTTTTAATTTCATCGACAGAATAAGGCAGGTTTTTGGAACGAACCCAGTGGATCATTCGAGTTATACCAGGATGACATAAACTTCGATGTAAGTTGTAAAGTTTTAAGTCTGATACAGAACTAGCACATATTCTGGATAATGTATCTGCAACTGTGTTTTCTTTCCCAGGACGATATATAACATCGTACTAATAATTTGAAAGCTCCAATCGCCAACGCTGGATTTTGTCATTTTTTATTTTACTAATTTGCTTGTTGTGAAATAATTGCGCCGCGGCACAATTATTTTCCGACTTATAATTCGTGTCGTGAAAGCAGATAGCAACAATGCCGTCGCCTCAAAAGCTAACACGCACGAGATGGCAGTCGAAGCGGACAAATGTTCTGCTGATGAAGCCCCAATTAGGGCCGAAATAGCTATACAGAATATGCTCGGGGGCCCCATTGCGATCCTGACGACTCGCAGCCAACATTTACAAATTTGCTTGTTATTAAACATGAAAGAAACTGACTTTTGATCAGTAATGAGTCTGAAATGTCGACCAATTAAATAGTGTCGCCATTTACGAAGAGATTCAACAATAGCATAAGCTTCTTTCTCTACGGCAGAATGTTTTCTTTCACTATTTGACAGAGTTCTAGAATAAAAGGCAACAGGTCTTCCACCCTGTGACAGTGTGGCAGAAACTGCAAAATCAGAAGCATCAGTTTCTACTGTAAAAGGTAAATCATTTTATATTGTATTAACAAGAGATTTGGCAATATCTGCCTTAAGAACTTCAAAAGCATTAGCTCCTTCAGAAGTAATGGGAAAACAATTACAGTGAATAAGTGGATGAATTTTCTCAGAATATTTAGGAATCCACTTAGCGTAGTGAGAAAATAAACCAATACTTCGTTTGAGAGATGAAGCAGTAGTTGGCAATGGGAGTCCTAACAATGGTTTAAGACGTTCTGGATCTGGTCTTATTGTCTTATCTTTGATCCTGTACCCTAATATATTTATCTCCTTCTTAGAAAATAAGCATTTTGTTTTATTGAGAGTTAAGTTATATTTCTTTACAATTTCAAGAAATCGATTTAAGTTTTTATCGCGTTCGTTTTGATTTCTACCGCAAACAGTGATATCATCTAAGTAAGCAAACGTTCCTTCAAGCTGTTCGTTTTTGATGATAGAATCTATAACTCGCTGAAAACTAGCTACACCATTAGTTACTCCAAAAGGAATTCTTTTAAATTGATAAAGATTTCCTCCAGCTTCAAATCCTGTATAAGATTTTTCTGAGGATTTGATGGGAATCTGATGATAAGCACTTTTGAGATCTATTGTACTAAATATAGAAAATTGGGCAATTCGAGATATAATTCCTTCTACATTAGGAAGTGGATATGCATCTAGCTCAGTGAATCTATTGATTGTTTGAGAATAATCAATTACCATTCTACGTTTATTATTTGTATTAGAAATTACTAAAACTTGTGCTCTCCATGGAGACATACTTTTTTCTATAATACCTTCTTTAAAAGTCTTTTAATTTCAAGATTAATAAAGTTTTCGTCATCTTGAGAATATTTACGAGATTTAATTGCAACAGGCTTGCAATTTAGACTAAGATTAGAGAAAAGTGAAACAGGAGGTATGGATGATTGAGCTAAGCTACAAATTTTGAGGGCAGATCTTGAACCACCAAATGTAACTTGAAGAGCAGAGTGTTTTTCTAATATATCATGACCTATGATTACATCTGCACAAAGGTTTTTCATAATTAGTAGCTTTACATCAGAATAAACATGATTATCTATCTTAACTGACACAGTACAACAGTCTTCAACATTTGAAATATATGTTAAACTTGCCATAGTAATTTTATCAGAACATGACAGTTTTCGAATGTTATATTTATCAACTAGTGCAGCATTTATAAAACTCACGATACTTCCTGTGTCAATAAGGGCCTCCATTTTGAAGTTATTAATGAAGATGGGGACTTTAGTCTTCTCAAGAGGTGAAGAAGAAGTAGCGATGATATGTGAGAGAACTTCTGTAGCAGCAAAGGTATTCTTCTCACTCTTACAGACCTTCGCAAAATGTCCTTTCTTATTACAATTTTTGCAGGTAACATTCGATGCCGGACACAAGTATCTAGGATGTAATTTATTTCCACAAAAGAAACATCTACGTTTATCATTTCCAGATTTGACTGAAACTGCAACATGATCTGATATATGAGAAGCATTACTTGAAACAATTTCTTCATTAAAATTTTTAGAAACGGCATTATTTAGATTGTCAGAAGTAGTGAAACTTACAGATTGTAGATGAGCCATTTCCAAAGAACGTGCCTGGTTAAAAGCTTCTTCTAATTGCAGAGAAGTATTTTCTAAGAGACGTTGTCTGATAGGAACTGATAAAAGACCAGATATGAAAGCATCTCGAATATAATCATTTTTATTCTGTTCAGCTGTCACAGCTTTGAAGTTGCAATCTTTTGCTAATTTATTAAATATTTGCAAATATTGGTCAATGGAATCTCCTACCTGTTGTTTTTGTGTAGCAAGACGATGTCTAGCATAAGTTTCATTTTCAGGTTTTACATAAATTACATCTAAAGCATTTAGAGCTTCGTCAAAACTCCCTGAGTCATTGATATAGGCAAAAACATTAGGTCCAATATGGTTATGTAAAAGTTGTAGTTTAGTTTCATTACGCACTTGAGTTTGAGCTTCTAGAAAATTATTGAAAGTTCTTTTCCAATGGATCCATTCATGTTTAGCGGAGCTTGAAACAGGGTCAGTACAAAATCGATTGGGACGAAGAAAATTATCAACGTGAGTATTTTCCATTCCGTTAAATAAATTGTAATGAAGTTAATTAAATTATACAGGGTGAGTTATTAAGCGCCCTTTCTTCCATAGCTCATTTACAGAACGAGATAGAATTTTTTTCTTCCACAAGGACATTCTACCTATTGAGCACTATAACCTAAAATTATTTTGGTATATACAGAGTGTTACGTAAAGTAATGGCAGCATGTAACAGGATTTTTTTAAATGGAACACCCTGTGTATTTTCTTATAGAAAGACATAGCAATCGATCCTCTAAACAGTTGCGCATAAAATATTAATATTTATTTAACCAACTAAGAGTAAATTAATATTTTATTAAAAACGGTCTGATTTTCAACTTCTCTTGAAATACTAACTGTAAACGTATTGTTTATCGTACGGCAATAAAAATCGGTAGTGTTATAAATTAAAGAATAAGGAATAACCTAGACATAAATTCATTTAGTTTCATTTGTTTTTTCAAATGTCCAAGCCTGTGTAATTGTGAGAGTTTCAAACTGCCGTTATTCAATTTTTTTAAATGCAACCCCCCTATCTCTTTTCACGAATAGATAGTGTTCATGGTCGTCTTCAATTTTGTTATGGGTTTTCTGCATCTAATCCTTACAGTTTTTTTGCTATAATAAATATTTTACGTTTTTACTCTGAAATCAATATTAAAAAGTTATTTAATGTACCGTATTTTAATTTCTTTAAGACAACACCATAAAACAGATGGATAATATCAAGTTTACAATTGATTACAGATTACTTATTACATTATAACCATCATATTTTTGTTATAATACAGTTCTTTTATTTTGTTTTAATTAAGAATGCTTGATAAAGAATAAATTGATTCTAGGTAGTTCCCAAGCTTCAGTTGTCTTAACTAACATTTGATTTAATAAAATCGGAATACTTGAACAAAAGAAATTCGCCAATTTTCATTTATTCGTTGGATTATTAATTTATTATTTGTATATTTTTACAATAATTTTTACATTAAGGTAATTATTTACAAACACTGATGTTTTCTTTTGTTGTAAACCACATAGAATCAATTTTAAGACATTGTTAATTACAACAAAGTGAAAGAACTGTATTACAATAAAAATACGATAATTATAATGAAATAAGAGTCTGTAATCAATTGTAAACTTGATATTTTCCATCTGTTTTATGAAATAGAGGGCGCTGTCTTAAAGAAATTAAAATACGGTACGTTAAATAACTTTTTAATATTGGATTTTAGAGTAAAAATAAAAAAATTTATTATAGCAAAAAAACCGTAAGGATTAGATGCAGAAAACCTATAACAGAATTGAAGAGGAACATGAATACTATCTACTCGTGAAAAGAGATAGGGGGGTTGCATTTAAAAAAATTGAATAACGGCAGTTTGAAAATCTGACAATTACACAGGCTTGAACACTTGAGAAAACAAATGAAACTAAATGAATTTATATCTGGGTTATTCCCTATACTTTAATTTATAACTCTACCTATTTTTATTGCTGTACGATAAACGATTCGTTTACAATCAGTATTTTAAGAGAAGTTGAAAATCGGACCGTTTTCAATAAAATAATAATTTACTCTTAATTGGTTAAATAAATATAAATATTTTATATGCTGATGTTTAGAGGTTCGAGTGTTATACCTTTCTATAGGAAAATACACAGGGTGTTCCATTTAAAAAAATCCTGCTACATGCTGCCATTATTTTACGTAACACTCTGTATGCATCAAAATAATTTTAGGTTATAGTACTCGATAGGTAGAATGTCCTTGTAAAAGAAAAAAAATTCTATCTCGTAATATAAATGAGCTACGGAAGAAAGGGCGCTTAATAACTCACCCTGTATACACCAAAAGATTGGTTTTATTTAACGGAAATATGCACAATATAATAATAAACAATTAATGTTTTATAAACATAATTTTGACAATAACAAGTACTAACTAACTAGATCATTTATATTACAAGTAGTAAAACAAAATTTCTGTAAAATAAATATTAGAAATGAAAGTACGCATAACCTTATATCAGTAGAAAGCTAAATTTAAGTACTATCCATTTCAGAAATAAGAAAAAGATCATTTCATTTTAAAAAGTGAGATATCGAGTATTTTGCAAGTTCTGTTCGCCCTGTGTAATGCTAAAAGATATCTTAACGTCTTTCATATTTTCACAAAGGCCAAAGTCCTAAGAATATTTTATTAAGATATCGTATGTCTGTGTTACCTCCATAGCAAGAAATATAAGTTCAAAATTTGTAAGTTTTTAAGGAGTTTTCGAAAATAACTGAAGTGAAATCAATATTTATTTATACTGTTGTAATCAGCTCTCCGTGGGATATTTAAATTAGTAAAAATATACAGGTGTTCCATTTAAGAAAGTTCACTCTCTACACATAATTTTCTGAAACACCCTGTATAGTTGAAAGTAATTTTAAAAAATCCTCGTGATGTTTAGTATAACTTTCTTAATCTTTTTTTCTTGACTTGTTATTCTGATAGGCTCCACAGAAGAAATACACTTCGTTGGGACAACCTGTGCATAGTTACACTACTGCAACTACTAGTCTTAATTATTATTGAAGCATTAAAAAACCAAATATTTTTCAAACAAATGAAAATTTTCCAGAAAATCCAATTTTTTTAGCCGCTATTAATTTTGTCCAGTTGGATACTGAAAATAACCCACTATGGACCAGTTGTACAAAGGAGGTTTAAACTGACGCTCAACTGAACCAGGTTCAAAGTGAACAAAATCGCATCAAATTTTATTTATGAATACATTAATTGCCATATGTCATTAAGATCCTATGCGAATTTGTTTAGTTTGAACCTGGTTCAGTTGAGCGTCAGTTTAAACCTACTTTGTACAACTGGCCCTATGCATCGGTTGTGTCTCTTTCTGCGAGACCTTCAGCGCTTTTGTTGAAAATTGATTACACGTACGCTTGTGGCCAAATAAATCGTTAGGACTCGAAGACCAAGTGTACCCATAGCGGCAATATGAGTGGGGAGACCTAAACCAGTTGCAATTGTAACGATAATCATTGTTTCTAATGCAGGTCAATAAAGGCGAGGTTAGCATGAAGAGGTAACAAGTTTAATGGCCACCTCTGTACACCCACTCCGGTTGGTTACAGTTAACTCTGTCGTTTGATGAATGCGTGATAGATACAACTCGAATGTGTTACAAAATAAATATTAACAGTGTAAAAGTAGGTTATATTATCAGTTTTATTTCTTAATTATGCACATATTGAGTGTCCTTACTATTTATTTCTTCACTTTGTGATTCCCGCGGACAATAAAATACATAAATAATAATAATAATTAAAATATTTCGATAAAAATGTGTGGTTTTCTTGTGGTAGGGGCCTGGATAATAATTTGCGGGGGGGGGCAAAAAATTTTAAGTTCCGCCATTGCAAAACCGGAAACCAAATTAATTTATACAGAAAAAGTAGTACGACAGAAATTTTCTTAAGTAAGTCGAGAACGTATTATTAGTATTTGACATGCTGCGTTGCCTGTTTAAGATATAAATTGACACGAAATGTTCCTTCCCTTCCAATAATAAACTGCGATATTGTTTCCAACAGTTTAACATTGATTTATTTTAGCAATAAATATAAAGCGAAAATCGTCTATTTTCCACTTACATACGTTGATACAAGACAGCAGCACTAGAGAGTAGACAGCGGGGAGCTGTGATATTGTTCTATATTGTGTCTTGTGTATTATAACAGTTATATTGACGTGTGAAAATTCCCTTGGAATGTATATCACAAATAAAATATTATTATTAATATTATTATTATTATAGAGGAACACCCGTTTTTCCCCACTGTCAAATTGTGTCCCCGTGAAAATGGGAACATAATATTGCATAAGGCTTGCGTATCTTTACATTTCTTCAATCAACTTCACTTCGACTTGGTGTATCAGAAACCACTAAATTACTACAGACGTTCAAGTTAAATACACTGAGAACCTTAACTGCACATAGTAATTATCAATGGAAGCTTTATTACATTATTATTTCCAAATTTCTTTCATTCGCCATGGTTACCGTGCATTGTTAGTAATGACACTACTGATTTTGAATTGTCAGATTGAATTAAATTGTTCTTTTGATTTATTGTAAAATAATGTATACAATCGCCAAAAAAAGTAGAAATGTACACATTATTCTCAAATGGAGCTTCGTTGAGAGAGGTCTCTGCATTATTTGCCGCCAAATTTCATTAATGTAATATAATGAAATAAACTTTCCTTAATACTTTCTATGTGCAGTTTTTAAATGATTCAGCATTGAAAATTGAGTAGTTACCATAGCAACGTAATGTTAAAACCCCTATGTGCAATTTTATAAGACTCAGAAATATATTATCTGATCACGTAAATTTCGTCTATGTGCAGCGTTACAAGATACTCACTGTATAAGATTCACGGACCAGGAAATTACTATGCTTCCAAACACGAAATGTCAGTGTGATAGTTTTTGCTACAATTCACAATTAATGTAAAGTTGGTAGTACGGTAAACAATCTTGTTTTATTCCGATTCCATGGAAATTTTCAAATAAAATTTGTGAGTCATGTGTCAAAGTTTTGAGTCAAAATTACGCAAATAAGACGTAATTATTTAGCCAAAATATAAGAGTAAATGTGTTCTCGGTATATTCTTTGTTTCCGTGTTATTACTTTTAGATATTTGATTAGTGTTCTGTTCTTAATAACTCACATAGGTCGCAATGCACAATCATAAAATAGATGTATTTTACATGTATTTTTTGACAAAACGTAAATTGAAACGTATATTTTTATCACAAATTCGTTTAAACAGTTACTAATTATAGCACAAAACTTTACGTTTCGCCATCGTTCGACAGCTTCGTCAGAACCAGCTTTAAGTATATTTTTATGATAAGAAAGAATTTCAACAGTTCTTACGTATAAAATTTAGTGAAATTCTTTCTTATACAACAAGAAAAAAACGTTCAAATTTACGTTTTGTCAAAAATACATATAAATTACATGCATCTAATTTATTATCGTCTATTGCGGCTTTTAGCAATGCCAAACGTGACACAAAAATTCATCAAAGACAATCATTTTTAACAAACCATCAAGTTATTTGACAAAATGACTTCCTTTTCCTTTTCTGTTAACGAATGATTATTTTTATGAACGTTTGAAAAATTAAATCTACCGATATGGTCTGGCCAGGACTATCTATGCGTTTTTCGTGAGTAAATGAAGGATAGAATAGTAGAAACCGCATGAGTAAACGAAATAGCTACATCAATCGACGTTGCCGATTGATAACACGGGCACGCTCCGGCCGCCGCATTTCTACCTTCGCACGCAACATTGTAATATCTCTATTTCACTTCCACACAAGTTTCAATGAGCCTCTCCTTCATTTACTCACGAAAAACGCATAGATAGTCCTGGCCAGACCACAGTTGTATATACAAATAAAGCTGAAGTTTAAATTTCGCGCGCTAAGTCCATACTTTCGCTTCCAACCACCAGCGTAACAAATCCAGCCGACTACTATGTACTATCGATATCATAAAAAACTAGGACAACTTTTAAATCCAGTAGCCATGCGTTTCCATTATTTTATTACTTTGAATCTTACTTTGCTGTCAAGTCAGTAACTGTATTTTTGTTAACGCTGAAATTCTGAGCAATTTGTCAACTATGACACCCTTTTCTATGCAAGCAGCTATCCTAACTTTTAAAACAATATTTATTATAGGTACGATTGACATTTCAAATAATTTAGCAGTTTTACACAGCTTAAAAAATCTTGTCCTAGTTTTTTATGATAGCTATGGTACGATGTCGTTAAGCATCTATAGATAACTTGTGAGCAACTAAAAATCAGATTAGAGTCGGCGGTGCAAAGAAAAAGTACGGGCCAGTTGTACAAAGTAGGTTTAAGCTGACGCGACGCTCAACCGAACTAGATTCAAAGTAAACAAATTCGCATAGGATCTTAATGACATATGGCAATTAATGCATTCATAAATAAAATTTGATGCGATTTTGTTCACTTAGAACCTGGTTCAGTTGAGCGTCAGTTTAAACCTCCTTTGTACAACTGGCCCTATGTCTTCTGTTACTAACGCGGCGTTAGGCTGATCCGACAGTTCATGAATGTATTAGATTAATTAATTCAGTTAATCACAGACATACATTTTCTTTGCAGCGCCGACTCTAATCTCATTTTTAGTTGCTCACAGTGATTTGTGTGGTGTATGTCAGAAAGTTGGGTTATGTCAATATTTTATACCTTTGATGAAACGTTAACTACATGCCTTTTTATTTCGTTCGTTCCGACATTCACATATTAATTTCCAATAGTCTAGGGTTGTTATAATTTCAAGCACACATAATTTTCTAAGGAGAAAATCTCAATTGGTGCAAAGAAGTGTAAATAGGCATAATGATACACGTACTTACCTTTAAACTTTGTCATTTTTATTCTGTATTTTTTTGAGGATATGTTTTGGCAATTATACGAACCTGTTAAAAGTCCGACGTAAAACATTAACTAAATTCCATGGCCCTAACTTTTTTTTCCTCTGTTCACACTCTGCGCAGCGGGGACCGCCCTTCGGCATTTATTTCTTTCGCTGTGCATGTTGTCATTTCCTCTTCTCCCTCCTCTTCACTCTCCGCTTCTATCCTCTTCACGCCTCTTCGCTCCTCTTCCGCTCCTCTTCGCTCCTCCTACCTCCTCTTCACTCCTCTTCCTTCCTTTTCGCGCCTCTTCTTCTTTCTCCGTCCGATTCCTCTTCTAGTCCCCCGGCTGCGCAACTCTTCTTTGCAGTTCATCTTTGCATTTTATAAACATAATGCTTCTCAGCATTTTCGTGACTATGTTCCATGAACTCATATCTTGAGTGATTACATCCGCAATGTTTTCTTTTGTTACGTTGTAACCCAATTCGATATTCGCCGTGTGTCGGATTTCTTGCCATCTCGGGGAGGCAAAAAGCGTGTGTTCTGGTGAATCGTTCTCCTCATCACAGTAGGGCCATGCTGCTGTTTCCCTTTTCTTAACATAATAATAATAATAATCTTTATTGACTGCTCTATAGTAATACATGAATAGTACATAGTACATGCATTAATACCTCTATTAGGTGGACACCTCTATAAGACGGACATTACATTTGTTGCAAAAATTTAATTTCCTTCGGAAATTTACCTCTTTCACACGGACACTTATAAAATGGTAGATGTCTTTTACACCGTATATTTCAAAAGGCGACAAAGAGCTATCGATGTTGGTGCCGGTCTTGCTTCGTAGTATTTATTATAAAGAATTTATGACCCCAAATAAATATTTATGGTCGGTATTCCGTTCTTAATTTTGTATTCTTAAAAATTTAGTAAATGCAGTTAACAGGTTTTATTCAGTAGTGACTGAACAAACATACACATTATACTGAAGAAATATCGTTAGTTATGTAAGTGCATATCGGCATGCAACAAATAAGCGGTCAGCTTTGATAGTTTTACAAAGAGACCGACAACCAAAACAAAGCGGTGCGAATTAAGAAACATAAATGAGGTATGTAAAGGACCATCCTGACGATACGTCCGGGACGTCATTGCGTTCAGGATGTCATCCGTTCGTATAAACTCACTACTGCATTCAATTAAAAGGTGACCATACACAAGCATTCATTCATGTTATTCTTTCCTTCGACACTCTTTCCCTTCAAGAAATTGAAACGAAAGAAATCCTGTATTAATGTATTAGTGGGTTAGAACAGGATTTGTTTCGTTTCAATTTCTTGAAGGGAAAGAGTGTCGAAGGAAAGAATGACATGAATGAATGCTGGTGTATGGTCACCTAAAGTCGAATAAAAATGTGGGCGTTGCAAGCGTTGCAATAAAAAACATAGCTACGCCTAGAGTCGAATTTATTCTGCCGTCAGAAACCTCTTTTATTAATTCTTCAAATTTGTAACGCAGGGAAAGCTTTTATGGCAATTTCTGTATACGCGTCAGGCATAATAAAATAACTCGCACTTACATGTATAAAATGATATTGTTTTCAAGGTATTTAATAATAAAGTGTTTACTATGTTTTGTACGAGTCTCAGCCATTTATAAGTTTACTTGACACAGCAAAAAAAGTATCTTTCATTTATTTACGGTAAAATAAATAAAACAAGATTCACAAAATATTTTAAATTTGTCGATAAATTTCGATGTACTTTCACTCGACCCTAAATCTAGAAAAATTGAGAACATTGTCACGTATATTAGACGAAAAATGGGTGGAGTGTCACTGGTTGCTAAGGAACTTGTCAAAAAGTGGAAGTTACAGAGAAAAATGTTTACAAATTAGCTTTAGCCATCTGTATGGAAGTCACAGTCATGTCAAACCTAGAGGCCAACATTAAACAGAATCTCAATGTTGAGTCTGCTCTTGAACGTTTTCGGTCATTGTTTGTCAAGACAGCTAGAGTTTGTCTATTTCTATTAACGCTGATTTATGACTGGATTATGGTCGGACACTTACAGGAGAAACTGATACTACTCTAGCGACTCAATTACACAGCGCTTTGAGGTTAAGGGAAAGGTTAAAACAGTTCAAGAAGAGTTACACTGTGCTATTTGGACTGATTTTGAGCCTCCAAAAATGCTCAACTTATGTGAAATATGCAATGAAACCGAAGGGCAGTTAGGTAACCAGAAGATGATATGCCACCCAAGTGACCAGACTCAGATTGAGCTTAAATTGTCTCAGAAATAACTAGACAAGTTTCGAACCAGTCTGATGGATAATGACAAAGATCCGGTTGGACTGAAGACGGTGAAGGAAAGGGCTTTAAAGGACATGCCTAAAACAACTTTTAGTCGTGAAGTTACTGTCCATAATATCAAAGCCGGACCAGGGTGTGGTAAGTCGTTCCTAATTCGAAAAATGGCTACCGAGCATGATCTCGTCCTTGCTCCATTCACCAAGTTAAAACCAGACTATGAACATCTGAAATCTGAAGACGGTGAAGAGTATGACTTGATCTTCAAGACTGCACATAGAGCTATGAGTACACGTGAGCATAAACGTATATTTGTCGACGAATGGACAAGCATGCCTATGAGTTTCTTTGCTGTGTTGCGGAAGTGAGCGGAGCCACTGCAATTGTCTTAGTGGGGGACATCAACCAGTCAAAAGTGCGTCAACCGGAAGAAGGTTTGTACATCGGTAATCATTTGGAGATTTCAAGTTTATCAGCACATGAGTTGATTATGAACTTCAGAAACCCTGGAGACACCGTTGCCTTACTTAATAAGGTCTATGGGTACAATATGATTGCCAATGACATTCAATTCAACAGTATCCAGGTTCACTCCATATCCGAACAACTACACTTTGACAAAAGCATGCGTATGACTTTTTCAAAAGCCAGTGCAGGTTTAAACCTTGATGATGACACTTTAACAGTAAGAAGTAACCAAGGAGGGATTGCCGATGTTGTGGCACTCTATGTGACTGTGAACGATGCTGTTAGCCAGTCGTGAGCTGCAAATTGTCGCTCTGAGCAGGCATAGAAAGGAACTCCATATAATCACCGATTACAGCACAGAAGCCATGAATTGGTTGAACTTATTACAGCTTGACCAATTATGTGAAGTTGACAACTATCATAGGCCGGTTATCATAGTAAAGGACTGCGAGACAATTTACGACAGAGTGGTTGATGAAGTCTTACCTGTGAAAAACGTTACTCAAATCCCGGCGCACTTATCTGTTCATATAATCAATGTACGGCGTAAATCCAGTGTGGACTCAGGCTTGAGTCGGTCTAACGATGAATTAGAACCGTACTTGGATTACTTAGACGTCATTGACTGTCCAGAAAACAATTATCATAAACAGTCTTCTGAAATGTTTAAGAATAACGTCGGTGAGTCTCCCGATTTCTGAACATTACCGAAACTCACAGTAACGAGGGACACTTTGGGTAACTCCCACTTTGTAGTACATCTTGTTAATGATCATGTTCGGAAAACGCCGGTTGACAAACATCCTGATTACAAAGGTTTTGCCACCCAGGTCATGAAAGACCATAAGAGGGGATGCAAGGATTATTGTACGAAATTAGGTACTTTTAAAGAATAGTGTGGAACAGAAGCCGTTTTCCTATTCACCATTGGAAACAAGTTGATGACCGTTTGCAACGTTGTAAGCAACAAGTTGGACTGGAGACATAAACTTAGGATTACGTTGTTAGAGTTGAATAAGATTTGTGAGGCCGACGATGTGGGAGTTGTGTTTCACGCGCCATTGTTGGGCTCCGGATTATTTGGTGGGTTGCGGAATGTTTAGCTGCGATAAGACACATAATAGAAGACCTTGTGCATATGGCTAACATATACATTCCCGACCACTTAATATTTGAAGCAAAGAAACGCAAAATTTTGCATTTTTTGAAATTTTTTCTTTTTTAATTTTTCCTACTCATTTTAATTTCACTTAAGTAAATAAAAAATCGGGAATGTAATTTTCGTGCATCGAGCTATTTTGGTTTTTTGGTCACCCAGAATTCTACATTCTAATCTTGCCAGGATTCGCCATAATCTCCCATATTATAATATTAGCCAAGAAAGAAGAAAAAAGGAAACCTTTGGAACTCACTATTGGAAACAGGAGTTACAATTATGATTATCGTGATTCTAAGCATCGTTGTTATTATAGGAATTACTCAGAAGTAAACTCTAAAACAACACAGCGCTACAACACTCCGGCTTCTAGTACAACCATGAAAACTTTCAGCTCGGCGGACTCTGGCTGTCAAAACACTGAAACGACAGTTAAAATTACCGAATTAACTTCTGAAGAATCAACGAAAACTCCATCTATCGTTGGTGTACCATATAGTGATCCTCCTATTAACCCAGTTCTTTTTGCCAAAGCCAGTAAAGACAAAGAAGTGACCAAAACCGTACACGACACTCTCGAGGAGAATGTGCACAATGTGATTGCAGCCATTTGCAACAACTTTTTCCGTTTTTACAACTCTAGCTCTAAGGACAGAGTTGGATTTTGTAGCGGAAAAGAACAACAAACTAAGGAGCAAAAACCATCTTTACCTGGTTGTGGGGATACAGCTTTAGTTTCCGTAAATGCTGTAAAATTGTCCGATAATAATGAATTTAACGATTATATTCAAGTTCAGTTGTAGCAGAACCTTTGTGCAAAACGGACGTACTAGTGTTAATGTGCGCAAACAGTTTTATTTTAAACTAATAAAATCCAACTTACAACAATTAAAATGAGTGTTAAAAAAATCTGCGAACTCAAGAAATGTGACCTGATAAGGGAACTACAAAAACGTGACATGTCTTGTTCAGGCAAAAAGGACGAATTAATACGGCGGTTAAAAGACTTTTTGGACTCGGACTTCGTAAATGAAACTCATAAAAATTGAAATAATGAATCCATACATGAACCGAACAACAGTTTTGATAGTGCTTCTAGTATTAATACGGTAGTTCCACTCCAGAAGAAAAAATGCTATAAGCGTAATATCAGTTTTGTGAAGCTTATGAATAAAATAAACCTTCTTGAACAAAAAATTAATGCCCTTCAAGTTGCTAATACAAAAATGAAGAAGTTTATTAGAAATAGTTTGAAGAACTCTCGTGGTTTTAGTGATTCGTGTAAATTAGTTCATGAATCCAAAGTGTCCGTTGATTGCACTCTAAATAAAACTCAGCTGAAAACCAGTTCTCCCAGCGCAAAAACTGAGTAGAGTTGTGATGACTGTGATAAGACTTATAACAAAAATGAAATAATAATACTCGGCGATAGTAATACCCGTAATTGTTCTCAAGCATTAAAATCATTCGTAGATTCCGACAAGTATGAAGTAAGCTCAATTTTCAAGCCAAATGCTTTTCTAGAATCGGTGATTGAAGATGTTAATAATATTGCTAAGAAACTTACGAAAAATGATTATGTGATTGTCATGGGCGGATCAAATAATGCCCTTAAAGGTTCTAAACCGAATTATGACAAACTTTCTGTACTACAGAAATGCTGCGATACAACCAATCTTATATTAATATCTACATCGTTTTGGAAAGGAGGGAGCGTATTAAATAGGCTCATTTTTGACTTCAACCTTGAAATCTATAACAATGTCGTTAAAAACAGCAGAATTATTTATTTTGACATAAACGGAATTTTAGCTGCTGACGATTTTACAAACCATGGATTGCACATTAATCAAAAGGGCAGAATGAAACTATTTGAAAATATTGGTTCTGCAATTAAACCTGCTGAGATTATTAAAACTTATGTAAACAAGGAAAATTTAATTACAATTCATCCATCAAATGAAAGTTGTGTTTTCAAAAGCGTTCAGAAAGGACTCAGTGAATCTCTTATTCCGCAAGTAACACAAGGCATTAAACAGGATAGTAAAACAGTGAACAAGTGTTTCTTGAAAGCAACGATGATCTCGTGAAATCTTTATTTGTGTTAGTGCACCTTAATGTTCAAAGTATAACTAATAAATTAGATTTAATTGAAGTTTTTCTGAAACAGTATTCGCCCCATGTTTTTTGCGTTTCCGAACATTGGCTTGGTGATCATGAGTTTCCCCTGCTTGACAATTACAAATTGTGCAGTGTATACTCTAGGTCAAAAAGCAAGGGAGGCGGAGTTGCTATATTTGTAAAATCTGATCTTCGCATCAAAAAAATTACGGTAGATGTGCACTGTGTCGAAAAAGATTTTGAATATTGTTTGCTGCAATGCTTTGTAAGTAATTCTAAATTCTTAATTTGTACTGTTTATAGATCTCCGTCAGGAAACGTTAGTAGTTTTCTTGATGCCTTCAATGATTTAACTGTTAAATTAACAAATATCAGAAACTGTACTATAATAATAGCTGGAGATTTCAACTTGTATTTTGCTGATTCTCATGGAAACTGTTTATATGTTTTAGATTTAATGGCCTCCTTTAATTTCTTGCCTGTGATTAAGCAACATACTCGCGTGACGAATAGTAGTAGTAAAATTATTGACAATATTTTTGTCAATAACTATCATGACAATTCTAGTGGAAATATAATTGAGCCGGGTTTTTCTGATCATTTTGCAGTACAATTACGTCTTGATTTGGAAACATACCCAAAACCATGTGTAAATGAAACATTTTGCAACTTTAATAGTAAGAATAAAATTAAGTTTCATAGTTTATTACCACATGCCGACTGGAATACTGTTTACAGTGCTCAAAATGTTGAAAATCAGTATAGTTCATTCTTAAAGATAATACGTTTCAATTTTGATTCTGCATTTCCATTAAAAAGACTTAAAAACACCGCAAACAGTAAGGATTGGATAACAAATCAAATTAGACAAAATTTTGTCAAACTTTGTAATTTACATCATAAATATAAATTGACAAATTCATCAGCTGACAAAACTAATTACTTAAATTTTAAAAACAAACACAGGAAAATCATTACGGAAACTAAATTAAAATTTCACAACGAAAAAATAAGGAAAGCAAACAATAAAATGAAAACGGCGTGGACTATAATTAATAAAAATTCTAAACAAAGTAAAACCAATGAAATTCAATTAATGGATGGTAACAAATACATAAGTAATCAGGAGGCAGTTGCTAACTTGTTAAATACATTTTTTAGTAATGTCAATAACACTCAGTCTACCAATACTGAAGAACAATTTTCTATAAATCAATCTTTTTTTCTCTGTCCTGTATCCGAAGTTGAAATATACAATATAGTTATTGAGATATCTAGCAAGAACTCAGCCGATATAGACGAAATACCTTGTTCGCTATTAAGAGTAGTGGCTGATGTATTAACCCCACTTCTTACTTATCTCCTAAATGAAAGCTTCAAATCTGGATATTTTCCTTCTGAACTGAAGACTGCAAGAGTGATCCCTATCTTTAAAAAAGGTGATAGTAGTGAAGTCTCTAATTACAGACCTATATCAATCCTACCAGCTTTTCCTAAAATTTATGAAAAATGTATGTTCAATAGATTATTAAAATATTTCCTTAAATACAATCTTTTTCCGAAGAGTCAATTTGGGTTTTTACCAGGTAAATCAACTACGGATGCTATTTTTAAATTTCTCAACATAGTATATAATAGTCTTGATCAGAAAGAACCTACAATAGATATTTTCTTTCACAATAGTAAAGCTTTTGACACCATTTGTCACAACAGTTTGCTTAAAAAGTTACATGGCTATGGAATTCGAGGTCTTGCCTACAAATGGATTAGCTCCTACTTATCTGGTAGATCTCAAATTGTATATGTCGAATCTGCTAAATCATCTGTCTGTCCTATAATAAATGGTGTTCCTCAAGGTTCGATTTTGGGACCCTTATTATATATTACATTCATGGCTGATCTTCCATCAAACGTTTCAAATGGAACTGTTTGTCAATTTGCCGATGACACATCAATTGTTGTTAGTTCAAAATCAATACAATCACTGTCTAAGGAAATAAATACTAGTGTTGACGAAGTAGTAAAATATAGTAATAAAAACAAGTTAATTATTAATGAAAAGAAAACCAGTTTTATATACTTTAAATCTTTTAAAAACAATGACTGTAGTATGCTAATTCGCCTTATGGGCAAATCCATACATCAAGTTGACTGTTCTAAGTTTCTAGGTTTGCATGTTGACGAATATCTTAAATGGACTACTCATTTGATCAGTTATGTAATAAACTTAACTCATTAAATTTTTAATATTTAAGCTTAGATCAATTATTGATTTACAAAATCTAAAACTCTTTTATTATGGGAATATCGAATCTCGTATTAGATATTGTATAATGTTTTGGGGAGTAACTACTCAGATATCGAGAGTTTTTCTACTTCAGAAAAGAATTCTTAGAACAATGTTAAAGCTAAATTCACAAACGCACTGTAGGCCCTTTTTCCAACGTTTTAAGATATTAACCATTTACTCGTTAATGATCTATGAATGTCTATGTTAAGAAAAATCCGGGCTCATTTAAAAGAAATTCCGATATACAACAGCGTTACAGTACTCGAAATG
This sequence comes from Dorcus parallelipipedus, assembly GCA_958336345.1. Taxonomy (NCBI): domain Eukaryota; kingdom Metazoa; phylum Arthropoda; class Insecta; order Coleoptera; family Lucanidae; genus Dorcus; species Dorcus parallelipipedus. The sequence goes on from OY284478.1 coordinate 37,895,879, forward strand.
CACACACTTTAAATTTTCCAACACACAGCTTAACTCTTTTTGAAAGAAGCCCTCTCTATATTTGAATTCGAATTTTTAATCAGCTACCCTCCGAGTTGAAATCTATCAATATGTTGTCCACGTTCAAAGTCCGCTTAAAATCGTGGCTCATTGATAAGAGTTTTTATTCAATAGCTGAATATTTTGATCTATAGACAAAACATGTTTTAATGATTGTGTAAAATTTAAATTTATTATTTTTTATAAATTTGTTATTTTTTTTTCTCGTTATTTACATTGACATATACCATATCATGTAATATGATCTTAAGGTAAAAATATATATTATTATTATTATTATAAACCTGGATGAAATTCCCTAACACTGGTACTAAAATTATCGACCCAAAAATCAAGGCGAAATACGTCAGTACAATTCACCCACCACAAGACGCTTACCTCATGGCGGAACATCTTTTAGCATCAGTTGCGTTCTGCGAAGAAACGTCTTTGAATAAGGCAGCCTCAAATGTATACTCTATTAAGTTTGCTAACGGAACGGCAACTATAGACAACATGATTGCTCCAGTGAACAAAAGGAGGCATCCTCAAGACCTACGCGAAATTTATTACTCGGCAGGGTGTGGAATAGGTACTTACTACTCCCAAAGAGATCCTATGCAAACTCTAAACGTAATGGGAGAGCGTAGCGGCAGAAGTTGTCAAATATTGGTGTGAGAATAATGTTCTGTCAGCGCAACGTTTGGCCGAGATAGACGACTATGAAATAAACCAAGTTGTTGAAGAATTCCTTAAGGAAGTGACCGCAAAGAACTATATCAGCAGTTTTGAAGCTACTAGAGGTGACGACAACCCGGACGCTAGGATAATTCGATTCCAGCTGAAAGGAATATTCAAACCCAAAAATGTTGATCCTGACGTTTACAAAGTCGGACAAGGGATAAGCGCATGAGCCAGAAATGCTTGTCTGTTGTTTTGCACAGTGTTCAGGTTACTCACCAAGGTTGTATCAAAGAGCGAAAAACCTAATGTCTACACTGACGTATACCTTGACGAAGCAGAATTCATTACACGTGTACAGGTAGGTTTTGACGACGTACCGCAAGTTGCAATGAATGGTATTACAGACGGTGTTGAGTTTGATGCTAACCAAAACGCATTCATATAAGAACTTGAAAAACAGTACTGGAAGAGATTGGGTGTTTCAGAAGAATTTATTGATCTCTATTACAGTTTTAGGAAGAACTTTGTAATGAATTCAGCAGTCGTCTACGGAAGGGCAGGAACGCAGAAAACGTTAGTTAGTAACGTTGGTTAGTAACGGCATAGTGTCCAAGTTGATCTCGTACTTTGTACTGAAAGGAAAGGGACCATACTGCATTGTCTATAAAGGAGATGACTACGCACATAGGCAGTGCAATCTTAGAATAGACCCAGACAGGTTGGAAATGATTAACGCTGCCTGTGACCTTAAGCTGAGAGTCGACATAGGACCAGGTGCTGACTTTTGTGGCCTTATATATTAATTACCAAGGCACAATATTTCCGTCACTTCTAAGAAAATTAAATAAAATAGTGGCGCACAGATTCAGGGACTATAAACACTTCTGTGAGTACCAAGCGTCCCTACGAGACTTTGTTCAGCGGAATGTGTCTTATGACGAATTTAGGTGTGTAGCGTGCAATGCAGCTTTGTATAATAAGCCGGTCGAGTATATGACTGACGTGTGGTACGCGATACAGTCGTTTTCACACATTGACGAGGTACAGTTTCGCACCTATTTTACAAAGAAAGAAGAAATTCCTTTGTTACCAAGGATGTCAGACCACGGTATAGTTGTTGATTAATTTCAATTCCTAATTAGTGATGTTATACGTTGAATCAACTCACGAAAGCAACAAATTGCTAAATTAAATTTGGATTGTTCGAAATTAGAAATCAAAATTTCGTCAAGACAACCGCCTCGGAAGGGGAAGAAAAACACTGAACCATCAAGTAGTCGTCCTACAACTAGACTACGAACAAGGACTGGTTCTAGTCCATCACTAGACATAACATCACCGACACTATCCCCTGAAGCGACAGAAGAGTTCTTCCTCACTCCGATCGAGGTTGAAGAACCTAGAGAACAAGAGTTGGCTACTTCTTCGCAATCTGGTTTATTGGACGAAGCTAGGGCTCTGACACCTGAAGAAAGGTCAGAAGAATCGATAGAGTCGACCCTTCGTACTGTAGTGAGACGTCTTTCTGGAATAGGAATGGCGTTGCCACAACAACAAGCTGGGAGGTCGTTACCGTACCTACCCAATCAATTGCCAGATGCTGGCTTTTGACGATTGGTTCGAGGCTGGAACTCTCATTAAAGCCATCAACGATATGACCCGGCGGCAGTTTAGTCTGCAGACAGGAAGAAGCGGGATGCTGGAGACATTTAACTCCATCCCAAGAAAATGCCCATTCAGCGAGAACACTCGCTTCCCTGCAAATAAGATCTACGTATGTAGTTCTTACGCTGATTGGACCCGGAAGCTACAGCAACTGCGTACAGCCCTTGATTACAAGGACGCATCCAAGGACTCGAAAAGCAAGGAAACGAGCAGCGGCCCGTCTGATTTTAATGACACAATTTAGAAACGTTTGCACTCAAATCAAACAACAGATATGTGCAATAAGTCGGTACTTAGAACCGACATTCTTTTGAATCTACATTTGGCCTTGAATGGGCTTAAATCTCTGACCTGGGTGTGAGTTCTACCAGAATCCTGTATTTTTTTTCTTTCTTTCTTTCTGTGGTACTTAATTCTACAGAGACACTTCTATCTACGTTAGACAATTTCTTCGAACAGATGTTAAGGGTTAGACAATTGGTTATTGCTTGGCATTTATCATCAGAACGAACTGAGTTTCTACAACAACGTCTTTTTAGGTATTTAAAAAGGCGATACGCCCCATAGAAAATAAATACTTTATAAATGGTAAGAAGATATTGTTACGGTATAAATCGAAACAAGGGGAATAGCGTAGCTTAAATATTATATTAAACATAAATAAATAAAGACAAACATAATTATACAATTGTTGAATGAAGACCATAATTAGGTGTATTCAATGTAAGAAGAAAAAGGCACTTCCTAATTTCTTAATCTTATTTCTTCTAGCGACCGGTTTCGGTGAAAATCACTTTCATCAGGCCTGCAAATTTGGAGAAAGAAGAATTTTGAGTGATGGTACATATTTTTTGTGGAGAAATTGTGTGTAAATACAATAAATTGAAATAAAAATGAAAAAATGAAATTATTGAAAATCGTGTTCATAATATTAAGTTAGAATTTTGCAAAAGAATAATTAGATCAAAAATTGTTAGCGACAATGTGTGAAAATACAATAATTAGAAGTAAATTTGAAAAATGAATAGACTGGAAAACGTGTTCTTAAAATTAGGTGAGATTTTGTAAAATACATAATTAGAAAGTTAATATTAGCAACAAATTTTGGTAATGTTCTTGATTGATTAAGATACTTACTGCTAACGTCGAAAATAATTAATTAAAATAGAATAAATTGCAAATATTGGAGAACAATTAAAACTTACAGTAAAATAGAAAGCATGATGTTAATAGATACGTGCCGAAGCCATCTTAACATGACAAAAAAAACATCAAGAGAGACGTTAGTCACAGAAACGACGGGTCAACTGTAGGGTTACCAATCTATAGATTTAAAGAAAAAATCTGTGTCAAAAACAGTTTGGTCATTGAAAATGTTAGAGGAAAGAACATTTTTATGAAGAAAAATTTCTAATTTTTCGGCTGAAGTAAGACGGTTACCCTTCGGTAAAAAGTGAAGTAATTTTACATCCCTAGATGGTTCAAATATGTGAGAGTACTCTAAAAGATGATTGGCGAAAGTCGAATCAGTCTTACCTAGTGTAAAAGATCTAAGATGTTCATTAACACGGGTACTAAGGCTTCTACCAGTTTGGCCAACATAAATGGCAGAGCACGTACCACACGTAAGTGAATAGACTCCACTACGAGTCATTTTGACCAGGGGATCTGTCGTATGACAAAAAAAGTCTTTTGAAATTCTGTTGGGTTTTAAACGACACGGTAAGGCCTTGAGACTTTAGATATTGTTTTTGTTCACTTATGCAGTTTGCAGTAAAGCTACCAAATTACTTCAGTAGAAAGTTTTAATTTAACTTTTGAAGAAGTGCAAAGATTACAAACTTGTATTGACAGAATTATTTACATTCGATAAACTATCTTCTTTTTTTATGTCGTTATGTAGTAGTACATATGGTTATTGAATGAAATAGGAAAGATGTGTTTTCCTTTTGATTGTTAAATTGCACATATTAACACCCCTCCTCAATTTAATAACCATTCATAACATTAAAGTATATGAAAAACAATAACTATTCAAAAAAGATTTCTCTGGAGTTCCAACTGCAGACGTAGTTTTTCAAATTGATATCTTGGTAAACCTTTTGTTAGGATGTCTGCTATTTGATCCTCAGTCTTGATATATTGGACATCTAAGATCTTCTTAACGTAGAGATCTCGAATAAAATTGTATTTTATCTCAATGTGTTTGAGACGCTTGTGTTCCCAACGCTGAAGTACGTGAATACAAGCTTGATTGTCTTCAAAAATCTTTACTGGTAATCGGATATAGTTTCCAAGTTCGCTGAGTAGATTTTTCATCCACATTAGTTCAGTAGCGGCCACTGCCAAAGCGATGTATTCCGCTTCGGTAGAAGATAAAGCAACACTCGTTTGTCGTTTCGTAGACCAACAAACTGTATTTCCGAAGACCTTCAGTAAATATCCAGACGTCGATTTTCTATCTTCTTCACTTCCCCAGTTTGCGTCGGCGTAGCCAATCAAACTGTCTTCTTGCTTTTGTCGATAAATAAGTCCTAGATTCAACATTCCCGCGATATATCTTAGGATTCTCTTCAAACCTTTCCATTGAGCTTGCGTCCAGTTATTTTGAAATCTACTGTAATAATTAACAGCTGCGCTAATATCAGGTCTGGTCGTCACCATGGCGTACATAAGACAACCCACCAACTCTCGATACGGTTGATCAACATTTTCATCTATTGGTGTCTCTCCGGTTTCAGGTTTAGTTTCCATAGGTGTACAACTTCCATAGTAAACCTTTTGAGCAAGTTTTGTAGATAAACAGGTTGACTGAGAAATATCGCATATTGTTTCCTCTGAATGTTAATTCCCAAAAATGATTTTGGTTCTCCTAGATCTTTCATTGGAAATCTTTTCTATAGTCTTGTTTTAACTTCGTCGATTTTATCTCTATCATTTCCTATTATCAATATGCAGCGCCGGCTGGTGCAGTGAAATTGGGAGTGCTGCAGACATACTCGCTCAGCGCCTAGCTCTGTCTAACACAGACGAATAGAGAACAAACAATGAGCAGCGCACATCGACAGCACTCCCAAATTCATATGCACCAGCCGTCACTGTCAATATGTCATCAACATACAACAAAAGGTAAAGTTTCGTGTTTAGAGTTTTATAGATGTATAAACATTTATCAATATTCGATTGAAGCAGTCCAATTTCCTTCATATAAGTGTCAAATACTTCATTCCAAGCTCTTGGTGATTGCTTTAGTCCGTATAGCGTTTTATCAATGATTATAAGAGTATTAAGATACCTAACCCAATGTAAAAATGCGTGACTCTACCTATTCCGCACCCCTTCGCGTCTTGCCCTCACTTTGCCGGTAAGCTGATGGCTCCCTCTAACGATATAAAACATCGACATGCTAGATAAGAACCGTACCTACTTTGTAAGGAAAATTATATGTAAATGAGACCACAAATATTACGAGCGGCTAAAATCGTAGATTGTACATGACTTCGTGTGATGGGAGGGCGTTGGCGCTTAATTTGAATTGTGCGCTAGAGGGATGGCTATGTAAAAATGTTCCTGAATGCATATTTAATGGTAATATTAATTAGAAATTAAGATATCGAAATATAAATCTGTGTTCAAAAAAATAAAAAATTAAAAAAAAACTAAAACAAACAAAATAAGGCTGATAGAATATTCCAACGTTTTAAAGAAAAAATGAAGTCTGAAAAAATGTCAAAAGTAAAAAAAATGTGATCGGCTGGGTTTGATCTCACAACCCTACGGTTACGAAATTTGAACTTAAACGCCTTGACCACGAGAATTATTAATTTTGGTTGCTAAAATATGCTATTAAGTATAATTAAAAATTTTAATTAGTTTTTCTTTAATTTATAAATAATTAACACTTAAAATGTCATAAGTTTAATACCAAAATGCTTTAATAATCAAAATCTTTCCGATTACGACCTACAAATTCATATGAATTTAGGCAGATAAAATAAAATAATTTCTGTTTTCTCATGTTAAATCTCTATGTATGTCCAGTGCGTAGCTATCATATGGCAAAGTGGTGCAGTGCACCGGAGCCCTCAGGCTCAAGGGAGAGCCCTCGAGCAACCCTGAAGTTCCGAAGAGAAGTGTGTTTCTGTTCAACCATTTTAAACCATAAAATTATGTAATAAGTATATAATTATACATTCTGTTCAAACTTAAGTCCGTATAATAACTTTGTTATTAAAAAAGTTACAAATTCGGTTAAATAAACAAACTAGCAGTAGTTTTCACACTGATTACACTGAAGCAGTCAGAAAAACAATTGAAAGTCGCGTTTATGAGATAAAGTCAAAAAGACACTTTTAGATGGAACAGCGTTTATATTACACTGAAATTTGCTTATAACGAGCACTGGTTATAAACGAGAACTCGATTATAACGAGGAAATTAAAAAGTCCTGTTTCTAGATATGGTAAATTACATATATAGGCAAATATTTGTTTAAAACGAGTACTTAAAGTTGGTTCTCGTCCGATGAAAATCGTATCACAAAATCTTTAAACCGGACACTAAATAGCGCACAAAATACTTAACGTTTCGCCGTCGTTCGACAGCTTCGTCAGAAGTGAAAAATATAAACCTACGACATTTTTATTTTACACATTTCTATAAAACGTCTTTTGAAAATATTAGACTCGTAATATAAAATATAAGTATTTTCAAAATCGAAGTTATGGTCATTTTCTACATTTTTTATACTTTTCACTTCTGACGAAGCTGTCGAACGACGGCGAAACGTTAAGTGTTTTATGCGCTATTTAGTGTCCGGTTTAAAGATTTTGTGATAAAACGAGTACGTTTATTACGAGAACTTGCTTATAACGGCCAATTTTGTAATTTTTTTTGTTTTACCTTGCATATAGCGAGCTTAATTTCAAAAAATTTTAAAATATTTTTGTGTGATGTAGAAGTACGTACTATGCCCGACAAAAAATCTAAATACGATAAATTAATCATTAATTTTTTTTTTGTTTTTTTGCGTATTTTTTAGGTTACCATAAAACAAGCAAAATAAATTGTTTAAAATTGTATTCAAACTTACTAGTTTATTAAATAAACACAAAAATGCAGGAATACAGTTGTCTCAGATTCTTTTGGTGTTCATAGAACATATCACATATGCATATATTTTTTCATTTATAACGAGCACTTGCATACAACGAGCAATAAGAGTGGTCCCTTGAGCCCTCGTTATATCCGAGATTTACTGTACTTTACCAATCGATAGAAATAAAATTCTTAATTAAAATTGTCCTTTGTTATTTTTTCGTAAACTAATAAATAAAGAAGCTATTTTAATTTTTACAAAATCATCAAAAGTGCTTGTGCTTTGGAAACAAAACATTTGTAAATCGCCGTAATCTGTTAGCAGAGTATTGTTTTAGAAGTTTGTGGTTTATTTCTACCTAAAAAATGGTTTTTACGCATCTAGAAAAAATTACAAAAATTGTTATAATTTGTGTTCATTTTTCTAGATACGTGTAAAAACCACAAACAAATGTACAAAAAGAGTCATAATTTTTGTTCATTTTTCTAGTTGCATGTAAATATCACGAAAAATTGTTCAAAAATTGTCACAATTTTACTTTATTTTTCTAGATAGTAGATACGTGTAAAAACCTTAAAAAATTATTTTGGTTAGGAGCCCAGATTTCTTTTTGCAACGGGGCCCTTGGTCACCTAGCTACGCCAATGTGTACGTCTCATTGTCAAGTGGACAACCGGTATGTGCCTATGTAATTCATAGATTTAAAAATTTTAATTTTATATGTCTATTGTATTATTAGAATTAATTGTAATCTGATAAAAATAAAAAATTGGTTCACAATAAATAATAAACTAAGAAGTAATCAACTTCTTGCTCGAATTCAACTGTCTATTTCAACTTGATTTGAAGAATACTGTGACGGAAATGAGTGCAAAGGGAGAGAAAGATAGACTGAGCATCCTCTAAGAGTGACAAAGATGGCACAATACCGATACCACGTGATTTGGTTCAAATTAGTTACATAACTTGATTTAATACTTCAGTTTAAAACACATTTTCTTTATCAAATATGCTTCTCAAGGGATAATGGACTAAATTATATGTATAAATTAAAACCATCTTAAAAATTAGAAATGAAAAGTGCAAAATTAAAAAATATTGAAATGTAAAATGAAATTATTTAATAACATTCGCTATAAATTACCGACCATACCTAACATCTCTAAATTGGACTCGTCTGTCTTGAATTCGTCTACTGCACATAATCGCGGCTACACCTATCTTATTGTGAAAGTACGCTACATCGACATATTTAATAATTTAGCGACACGTACCACGTAAGCAGTATAAGGCGCTGTCTTACTTCGAACTCTTTTTGGGCTCTCTCGGCGTTAAAGTCCGTTCGATTGATAAATGCCTCTTATTACACTATTCCTATGTGATGAAATTTTTTCTGTTAAATTATTTTTTCGAAATTCTAAGAATAAAACTAACTTTTAAAAATTCGGAAACTTTTTCTAGTCATTTTCATAAAATACTTCATGAATTAATGCAATCACTTTTGGACTACGACATGTTAATACGAAACTCAAATCGCATTAAAAACATTTTATGTATAGTTTTTATTCGGTATTTTAAACTCGACGTTTTAAGTCTTCTAATCCAATTGAATGTAATAAATTTTTAAAAAACCGTCTGCGCAGGTCCCACAATCGTCTGGAGCTTTTGGCCGCTTACCTCTTGTAAAAGTTTCATTTTCAAGAGAGATTACAGATCGCCATATTTTAGATAAAGTTTCGCGCCATCTAGCCCTCAATTGTAAAATACCGTCAGCGCCATCTATATCTCTCTTGTATCGAATTTAGAGTTTTGCCGTTATTTGAGTTCACAAAATCACCGAAATTGTAATTAGAATTTTTTATTGACGAAGTTGAAAGTTATATCTTTTTTTGTTATTGACAACAACATGGTTTCTAAGCAAACATTTTTAAAATTAATAAATTTCAAGTGTTCAGCTGTATATACTTCCACTACATCATCACTGAATGGTAATCCTTTCTTTTTATTTGTTATGTTTAGAGTATAAAGGTATGAGTGGAAGAGCAGAAGATGACTGCAGGTTGCTGCAGCCATCATTCTGAACTCCGCCTTTTGATTTTCCCTCACAATACGTAGGTACTGTTTTTATTACATGTATTGTATATTTTTGGCGGAAAATAAAGACATATTATTATTATTATTATTATCGGCGGTCACGCTTAAAGGCGTAAGGCTGGGTATCTTAATATACTCTTATAATCAATGGTTTTATTTAATCTACATACCTGTCCTTCTTTACTTTCAATTCCTTTAGGCACTGTCATGTAAATTTCTTCTTTCAGAGTTCCATGAAGAAAAGCATTTTTCACATCCATCTGTTGTAATTGCAGATTTTCTTTAGCAGCTATCGACAGAAGTGTTGCGAGACGTACGACAGGCGCATATGTTTCTTCAAAATCATATCCTTTCCGTTGGCGACAACCTTTTATCACTAGTCTTGCTTTGTATTTTTCTACATTCCCCGCTTCATCTCGTTTTAATTTAAAAACCAATTTATTATTTATAAGTTTCTTTCCAGGTGGTAATGTAGTTAGAGTCCAAGTTTTATTTTCTTCAAGAGATTTTAATTCTTCCTTTACTGCCTTTCTCCACTCAATTTGATCACTTCTCAATTCTCTGTCTTCAAAGAATTCCGGTACGTCCTCTACAAACGTTTCAGCATTCAGGGCCAATACAGCATAATCTTCTAGATATACTGGCCTTCTCCGATTTCTGCAACTACGTCGAGGACTTAATTCTTCTTTCTGGTCTTCCGTTGAAAATTCTCTTTCTTCGTGGATTCCTCTTGATTTAAAATTATCTTCTCTTGTTACTGTTCCTTTCTGCTGTGTCTCTGTATGCAATTCTTCCTTACTAAATTTTTCCTCCAGAAATATCACGTCTTTTCCAAAAAGAATCTTCTTTTCTTCCGGGCACCAAAGTCTGTATCCGTTGGGACAATATCCTACAAGGTAACAAATTTTAGACTTTGAATTAAATTTACTTTTTCTGAGTTCCTTGGGAATTAACAAATACGATACACAGCCAAAAACACGAAGTTTCTGCAGATTAGGTTTTTGATCATACCATAAAGCAGCAGGCAGCTTTCCATTCAATGCTGAAGTTGGACTTCTATTTATCAAGTATGTAGCTGTTACGACAGCTTCCGACCAGAAACTCTTCCCCAACTTACACCCTAGAATCATACAACGAGCTCTTTCTAGAATAGACCGATTCATACGCTCAGCTACCCCATTTTGCTGCGGTATGTATTTAATTGTAAATTCAAATCTTATTCCTTCATTCTCAAAATGTTTCCTTATTTCTTTAGAAATATATTCCCGCCCATTATCACATCGAAATCTTGATATTTTTAAATTAAATTGACAATTTCAGTTAAAGCAGGCGATAAAGGAGAACCCATTGCTGTACCGAAAATCTGTTTATAAAATTTATCTTTGAAAGCGAAATAAGATGTATTAAAACATAAAGTAACAATTTCTAAAAAATTTTCTTTCTGTAAAATCTTTAATCTCTATCCACCTATCATTAATGCTTCTTAAAGCTAACTCTTTTGGAATGTTAATAAACAAAGAAACAACATCTAAAGAAATTATAATACAGTTATTTGGTATATCTATATTTTTTAATTTATCTCCAAGTTCAAAAGAGTTTTTTATAAAGTATTCTGATTTACTACTAACTTGAGTAAGAATTTTTGAAACAAATTTTGATAAGAAATATAGAGAAGAACCAATAGTAGTAACTATTGGACGAAGAGGTGTGTTAGGTTTGTGAATTTTTGGAATGCAGTATAATTTTGGAAATGTGGGATGCTGTACTTTAAGAGATCTAGCAATATTATTACTAATTTAAACAGATTTTTTTAGCTTATTAATAATATTGAAAATGTCCAGCGTAAAACGTAATAATTAACTTGCATTTACACACATTTACTAAATTTTAAAATTACTTCTAAAAATTCTTAATCTAAAAATATAAAATTTATAACATCATATTGCTTTGTCTCAAATAAACAAATTTACTGTCAATTCAATTTAGTGTCAAAAATAATTTGTCAAAAAAATTTTTAACTTGAAATTAACTTCTTTTCTTACTCATTAAGGAGTAAGTAAAAATTTAGATTATTAATTAATTGTTAATTAGTGCCATGTTTTTGAAGAAACCTTGAAAAAGGAAATAAAATTTTCCGAAAGCTCGGTTAAACTTTAAAAGAGTATTAATTACCGCCCCCTTGACTGCAGCCCTGTTGAAGAATTTAATTTTCCTTAACTGATCAGTCGTGATCATACTGCACTTTTATAAATATAAATATATATATATATTTTTTTTTTCTTCCACCGTATAAAGTGAGCCCCACATGAAGGAAATTCACGGTTGAAGTGAGGTCCATGTCAAAGTGAGGACCAATATACGGACCTCACTTTACAAAATCAACAAAATTTTTCCTAGGTGATGCTCTAACCCTATAAATTGAAATTCTGCAAAAAAAATGTGGTCCTCACTTGGTACGTGTCATGCTCAAAATTGTATATTTTAGTTCGGCGGTTCTCCGCTTGAGGGCGCTGCTAACGCGCGTATATTTTCTAACCGTGTTTATCTCACTCTTGCATTGTACGATGTGCCCCGCATCAAGTGAGGACCATATATTTGGCAACAGTGCATTGGTATCTTTTCAAGGATCGGTATCGACTGTTAAGACACGTCCAGAAAATAACTAAAGAAAAAGTCCATCATATACAGGTTGTCCACCGAGTGCCGCGGTCTTCTCTACCGTCTATAGTATATAAGATACATGGGCGTAGCCAGACTTTTTTCTAAACCCGGGCATATTAAAAATAATATGTACCTATACATATAATTATTAATACTATTAATAATAATTAACAGATGGTTAGCAGTAGGTATAGATATATTGGTTTTAAAAAAGCGTAACATTTTTTAAGTATTTGAAAACAAAAATTGCAGTCTTCTAATCTGTTGATGTCCAAAACTTTCAATCACTTCTTTTATAATCGATTGGTCATTATTTTGTAAAAGCTCTCGATGAATACTTATCAGACATAATCCTGATAATCGATGGTCGATCATAGTAGATCGCAACCAAGTTTTTACTCTTCTTAGGCCTGGTTTATCAAACACAAGTTAACTTTAAGTTAAAGTTAACCTTCAGTTAATTACCACAACAACAATTGTCTATTGTCTCTATTGTAAAATTTCTAATAACTGTTAATTTTTTTTTCGCTCCGAATATTAACCCCGGGCAAATGCCCGGCCTTGCCCATAGCTGGTTACGCCCATGATAAGATAGAAAAAAAATTCAAACGAGCCAGGATGTCACTCAGTCATCGCTACTTCAGAAAATTATTTTTAGCTATACAGAGTGTTCACTAACTGAGAGCCATACCAAAGTTATATTTTTTTAAATGGAACAGCCATTATATTTTTACACATTTCGAAAATACGCATAACGAATAGGTAACAACCAAAGATTTTGGAAGTTTTACTTAAGAGTTTGTAAGGTATTGAAGTTTAAGTGTAAAAAATTGCCATAATATGAGTGCTTATATCGTTGTTATTTATTTACATTTCGTCTTGAATTTTTGTAGATATTCAATACAATATCTTTTCTATAGAAATTTCAAAACTACTTCGACCTATCAGTTATTATGTGTACAGGGTGTTGAGTTTTGCGAAAGATAATTTTTCTCAAAATTTTCAAATGGAACACCCAGTATATCTAGACTCTCGTGAAACACGTTTTCATAAGCTTTCATAAAACGCCAAATATATTTGTCTAAACAAGAAGTCGTGAGACAAAAATTAATAATTTTTCTTTCTTTCAATATTGACGTTATTTAGTCTTTCCGACCGGTTCTTCTGTTTTGATTTGCTGATAAAACAATGAATATGTTTTATTTTTTGTTCAAAGTACATAATTGAATATGTTCCTGTTAAACTAATTACTATTTTTCTTTATTTTGAAAATATTTACATGTCGTTATTTTAATAACATTTTTACTGTATTTAATGTTTCCTGGCGTTTAGAATCTTTCTTTCAATCTTTGGAAAACTCTATAATCCAGGTGTCTTCTCATAGGATAATGCTGCGAATATAGTCTTGATGCCAAAAGACAGTTTTGGTTGCCTTTTCCTAGTAGGTATGTCATGTCATGTAACTCTTCATTATTAGAATGCATTTTGTTATCATAAAAAAATACAAAACTGTAAAAGTAGTGTTATCTACTAATTGAATAATTGTTGTCAATTAAAAATTTATAGCAACTGTTTTCCTATTTTCTAGCAAACGGCAACGTGATTTAAAATTTTATTTTTTAAAATTATTATTATAACGTTATTTAGATATTTTCAAAGTAAAGAAAAATAGAAATTATTTTAACAGGAACATATTCAATTACTTTGAACAAAAAATAAAACATACTCATTGAGATATCAGCTAATCAAAACAGAAGAACCGGACAGAAAGGCTAAATAACGTCAATATTGAAAGAAAGAAAGATTATTAATTTTGTGTTACGATTTCTTCAGTTTAGGCAAATACATTTGGCGTTTTATGAAAGCTTATTAAATCAGTGTTTCACGAAAGTCTAGATATACTGGGCGTTCCATTTGAAAATTTTGAGAAGAATTATCTTTTGCAAAATTCAACACCCTGTACACATAATAACTGATAGACCGAATCTGTTTTGAAATTTCTGTAGAAAAGATATTGTGTTGCATATCTACAAAAACTCAAGACGAAATGTAAATAAATAACAAAGATATAAGCATTCATATTATGGCAATTTTTCACACTTGAACTTCAATATCTTACAAACTCTTAAGTAAAACTTCCTAAGTTTTTGGTTATTACCTATTCGTTATGCGTACTTTCGAAATATCTGAAAATATATTGGTTGTTCCATTTAAAAAAATATAACTTTGGTGTGGCTCTCAGTTACTGAACATTCTGTATAGCCAAAAATAATTTTATCAAGTAGAGCTGACTGAGTTACATCTTAGCTCGTTTGAATTTTTTTTTTGTCTTATATACTGTAGACGGTAGAGAAGATCGCGGCACTTGGTGGACACGCTGTAGATATTTGACGTGCTTTCGAACCTTTTAAGCACAGAGCAAATCTTCGATCAGAAAAGGAGTTTTATAGTTGTAAATACTAATTCTTTCAACATTCGCTATTCATAGAAAAAATAAAGTACGTATGGAAAATGTACCAAAGTAGTAGTTCAATTTTTTCGAAATTTATTATAAGAATTTAATCATTTAATAACAGGTGATCAATATCTTTTCTAATCAAGTGACCTATGGAAATGAAATAATGTGTCTTTGATTAGTTTATCATTTCAAACGCCACTTGAATTACATATTTATATTGCATTCCTATACAAAACGATAGGAATGCAATAAAAATAATTCAAATGGCATTTGAAATAATCAACCAAACAAAGACATTTTTATCCATAGGTTACTTGATTAGAAAAGATATTGATCACGGGTTATAAGGAGTTACATATTCATGATTGTTACAAACGAATCTATTACAACTCTGACATTTTTTAGAATATTTTCTGTCAAAATTTCTGGGGCATTTAGAACATTCGCCATGTTTTATTTCTTGATTTTTGTGCGGATGACTCTGTGATGTCGAAGCGTTTTCTGATGTCGAAGCGTGTTTTGCGTTTGTTCCAGTAGTAACTAATTCTTTTCCTAGTTGCTTCAAATATTCGCGTCGTTTGTAATCAGTTCTTGTTTTCCATTCTTCGTTTAGATGAACCCATATAATGTAAGTGTTCAATGCACTAATATCTACTAGTTATAAAAAACTGTCACCGGCCATCCATGGTGTCTACACCTGATTTTGTTCTATTGTAATCAACAATTATTTGCGGCTTTCTCTTTTAATCTTCAAGAACTTCACCACTGTCATGCATGGTGAATAGCAAAGTAACAATTTTTCCCCTTTCTGGACAGTAAGAGGCTAACATGGCTTTGTCTTAATAAACAAATTTTGTTGAATATACTTTCCTCCAATTTATTCCAAGTTAGAGACTCGCACTGTATATGCATCATGTAGTGTAGGTAGCCATAGTCAAAAAAAAAACTCTAGTTGGCGATAATTTATCTAAATCTCGATTTTTTTTCTTCGGATTTCGGCATTATCAAAACGCAGACATTGAGAAATTGTAGTAAACCTGTGTCTGCTTATAATTTTGTTGAATATAGGGCGCCCATCTTCTACATTCCACTAATTTGTAATTCCTTCGTTATGATATGAGATTTGAAAACTCCTGCCAAATCAACAATCCAGAAAAACGTAGAAACTCTTCGGAATCCAGAATTTTCCATAAATCTCCAATCTCCATGCTTGAGTCTACCTTCGGCCTTAGTCCACTGAACGACGTGGTTTACAATATTATCTAAAAGTACTGCAAATTGTGTCCACGTTTCGTTTGGCGTATCTAGTAGGCCCTCCTTCTTGATACATTACATTTCATAGTTGTCGTCGTCCCGTTCTAATGTGTTTGTGGATCTAAGTGCTAATTTTCAAGCTTATTTTTCGACCTGCAGCTTCAAAAAAATATTTTTTCTAGAACTGTGCGTAAAGTAGATACTTTAAAGGTTAATTTTAGTTTGTAAAGTGTCACTTTTTACGCTAGTGCGTAAAATAAAATGTAAAATGGATTTTGTTTAAAAATGCGTGCGTGCGATAATAAAATAGCTTATTTAATAAGTGGGGTCACTGGTAACCCCAATGGTATTGCGTGTGACTTATTTATTTTTTTGTAAAACTATGCAAACTACAAAAATTAGGCTTTTAGCTAGAGTTAGAACAGAAAAAGTTAGGAAAAATCAAATTTTGTAAAGTTTTTGAAAAGTAAATTTCAATAAAAATTATTGTATTCATAATCACGCATGGGGTCTTCAGTGATCCCATGGTAGTATGAGGGTTAAATTCCAGTATAGAAAGTATAGCGGTATTTTCTCGTTGACTAATTTGTACCTTCTCGCGTGTAATAGAAAAGAAAATTGAAACGAGAGTTCCGTTTAAATTATTAGCTAATTACGTTGCAAAATAGAGAAATTATACTCAATACTATTCATCTTTGATCTATCTTTTTCTATCATATTTAGAACCGTAAGTAGCTTTTTTTTCTTTTTATTAGGATTGATTGAGAGCACGGGTCAGTTAACTTGCCCCCCCCCCGTAACGTTTTTCAAAGTTTTCTTACACCAAATTATTGCACCCTTATGCACCACCAAAATAAATTTTTGCACCCCTTCAGGAGAGAAAGTGCAGGCAAATTTCACTAGGAGGGGCCAAGTTAACCGTAGTCCCCTCCCTAGTGAAAAATAAAATAGAAAGTCAACTAGCCCCCCAGTGACCATTTTCGAAGTTTTTTTGGTGCATCTTGTTGCACCCCTTATGCGCCACCTTTTTTTAACTTTTGCACCGCTCAAATAGCTGAGGAAAAAAAATACAAAGTCAGCTAGCCCCTCCCAGTGAAAATTTTCGAAGTGTTTTTGGTGCACCTTGTTGCACCCCTAATGCACCACCTTTTTTATCTTTTGCGCCGCTCAAATAGCTGAGAAAAAAATTAAGTAGAAAGTTAAGCCCCCCCCCCCCCGGTGAAAATTTTGGAAGTTTTTTTGGTGCACCTTATTGCACCCCTTATGCACCATCTTTTTTAACTTTGCCAAATAGCCAAGAAAAAAATAAAATAGAAAGTTAGCCAGACGATCCCAGTCAAAATTTTCAAAGTGTTTTTGTTGCACCTTATGCACCACCATTATTAACTTTTGCACCGGTCAAATAGCTGAGAAAAATAAAATAATAGAAATAGAAACTTAACTACTCCCCAGTGAATTTTTTTATGAAGAGGAAATAAAATAGAGACTTGGTTAACCTTCCCGTACAAGTTCTTTCAATTCATTCCAAAAGTTTTTGATTTTGTGTTGTTGCATCCTTTATGTACCCATATGTACTACTATATTTGATTGACTTTTGCACCGCTCAGACAATTGAAAAACTTAGCTAGCACCCTCTTCCCTATCGTTCAGTTATTTTAAGTTCTTTATTATATGGAAAAGGAAATAAATTTATATTAAACAAAACTATATTTAATTACTTGAAGTTTTTCATTTATCAAAAGTGAGTAATGATAAATTTAACTATAATAAAATTAGTCTACTAAATTTAGAAAGTTTTTTGAGAAGAGAATGTTGTTAAGAAAATGATTAAATTCAAAATGAACTACAAAATAGAATACAATAATCATTTATAAATATCAAAATGTAGGAAAGGTACTGCCCTGTTAAGCGAGAAAGACGTACTTCTCTGTTTCATTTTCTTGATGAGTACACATTTAAAGTATTATTAACATATTTTAGTATCATATAATTAATTTTGAGATTGAGATAAGCCAAGTTAAAAACGGTGATGATACCCAGCACGTAATGTACGGATGGTAACGGATGATCGAGTTCCTTGTTTTAAGAAAAACATTCGCACTTGAAACCGATGCGTATGTCCGTAACCCTTGCCCTTTATTCTGATTGGTTTCCGCTGATGTCACGAAAATCGGCCATTGGTAAGTTCGAATATTTCTCTCTCGTTTGTTCTTTTAATCTTTTCCGCCTAGCGAGGAAAGCGTCATGTTTCATTAATTTTCTGTTCGTCCCGTGGGCTGCACGTTTTCTTCGCGGAAAGTTTTGTGTTGCGTGTCCACTTCACCTAGGGGGTGAGAGTGGATTTGTACGACTGTGTGCCGAATTTGACTGGCTCACTCGGGTGACGAAGAAGCCGCATTCTTATTTATGCGGTTTGTGCCAGCCTAGCCTTATTCGACTAGGTAAGTTTTACGTGTTGTTTCTCTCGATCTGGCCCTTATTTTCGCTCTTTTTTTTCTCGCTTATAGGTTTTAGCTTTAGCTGTAGTTCTTGGTTTTGGTCTTTTTTTACCCCTTTGGCTTATGCCGTTGGGTATCCCTCTGCCACTCGCGACTACGAGTTGACACGCATATACACCGAGGAAGCTGACCGTCCACGGAAGTGTCCCGTTGCTGGCCACCTTCGACGCCGCCGACAGATACATGGACGCTGCGTAAACAGGTCGGACCTTTATATTTATATGCTTACGGTGACTTTGATGTAGCCGCGATTGTGCACGTAATTTTGCGTATTGTTCGCAATGTAAACTCCCTTTCGGAGGAATTTACCCGGTATCTTGAGTTAATTTCTTAAACGCAATTCGGTGAACGAATTCTCCGGCGTTAGAATAAGCGAATGTTGACTTTTCATGTAGTATTAACTTTGTAATGATTTCGGATCCGAATAGTTAGGAATTATTGCTTCAAGTTCATTGTATTACGCAGTTGTTGATTAATTTTGACTGTTTGCGTTTGGTTCAGTTAATAAAATTGTTTCATGCTTTGGACGTATCGTGTTTTTCTTAATTTTTACGCGAATTCCCCTTTCAAAAAAAAATTAAGTGGCGCCTATTTTGGATTGGCCATCGCGTTATGGAATGAGAACTCACCCCGTCCCACTGAAAGCTGCCGGCGACACCGGATTAATTTCGCTCCGGTGTTAAACTACTACTTATCTACACAGGTAGGTAGCCAGTTTTGGCGCCCAAACGCGTGTGGCCCGATATTTGTTTTGCGTTTTTGTTGTTGTTTCTTTTAAAGTATTACGTCCAGAGCATTCGTTTTGTTAAAATATTTTACGCTTAATTATGGAATATAAATTGTTACCGGATTGTCTTAATTCCGAGGAAGTAAATTATGAATTATTGATAAGAGGTGTACAAACTGATGGAACAGTTGCGCAAAAACGTGCAAATTTAAGACGGCAAATGCGATTAGAAAAAGATTTACGCCAGCCTGTACCTAAATATGACGTAACTTTTGACGATGACGTGTCAGCCCTTCAGGAAAAAATTAGCGAGATTCGCTGTTTAATAGAGTCGCTTCCTGGCTCGACAGCCGTTTGTATTCATGACAAAATTTCCGCTAAGTTGGCTCACGCCATTGGACGTGCTCAGCGTAGCCAACCGACAAATAGCGACGAGACAAAACAACGTGCTGCCTTCTTACGGACGCTAGATAAGAGCTAGAGCAAATCGCGCTCAATTTTGCACCTAAAGAACCGGAAGTCCCTGGGGTAACAACATCTCCTTTACTTGATTTAACTGCGATTGCCGAGCATTTTCAGAACAACCCTTTGTCGGTATCTTGCGTAGTCCCTGACTCTATTTCGCCGCCTAGTGCGACATCATCACCTATGGCAACTCCGTCGTCGCCAAAAGCAAATTCATCGCGACTTAAAGTCACGCCTCTTGTAGTTAAGGCTGCTACACACTCTGCAGCCGTGAATGAGATTAAGTCCGTGCCTGTTTCTAAGTGGGATTTGACTTACAATGGGAATAATAAGGTCCTGTCTCTTAATGCTTTTCTCGAACGTGTTGACGAACTCTGTGTTTCGAGGAACGTGTCCGAAATCACGTTATTCGCTTCCGCATCCGATTTGTTTCGAGATAAGGCGTTAATTTGGTTTAGGGCTAATAAAAAATTTTGCAATAATTGGACTGACCTCGTAAAACGTCTTCGCGAGGAATTTCAACCGTATAATTACGACGACAAATTGTTCAAAGAAATTAAAAAACGCACTCAAGGCCCTGACGAATCGATGGGAATTTATACTTCGGTTATGATAAATTTATTCAATCGTTTGAGTGTCCCGGTCGCCGAAAGAGTTCAAGTTAAAATTCTTTTGAACAATATTGCCCCTTTCTATCAAAGACAATTAGGATTGGTGGAGGTTACTTCGGTAGCGCACTTGTTAAGGTTAGGTAGAAAGTTGGAAGCTCGTAAATCAGCTGTTGAGGCATATGTCCCGCTTCCACGTAAAAACATGGTTTTAGAACCTGACTTAGCATACGTACAAGCCTGTGCACCTACTGTATCAGAATGTAAGGTATGTCCTCCCAAACCTACTAAGAATTTTAAATGTTGGAATTTTCAGAAAATCGGTCATTTGTCTCGAGATTGTTCTGAGCCCTTACGAAGGCATTGTTATCAGTGCGGTCGTCCCAACGTTACTACCAAGACGTGTCCTACGTGTTCAAAAAACTCCAGAACAACGCGCGGTGATCGGTTAGTACGTTGCTTCAGTATTTCAAAACCGGTCGATACTTTGACAGTCCAACCTGTTCTCGATTATGTCTTGGCTCATGCTAAAAATGATGAGCGTCCCTAATTAACCGTGTCAATTTTGGGCATCCCGTTTCTTGGCCTTTTGGACTCTAGTGGACTCGCACAATCTTTGGCAGTTCGAGATGAGAAATTCTTCAAACTTTAAACCTACCTTTCACTAAACATGTAACGTCGTGTACCATAGCGAATGAACAACCCTGTTCTAGTCCTAGCAATGTGGCCACCCCTATACGACTGCGTGATTGCGTAAAAGTCATTGATGTTTTAGTTGTCCCTGAGTTACCTCATTCACTAATCTTAGGAGCAGATTTTTGGAAGTTAATGGGCATCGTCCCTGATTTGCGCTCCGGTGAATGGACATTCGGTAAAGAATCGATTGACTTAGTAGAACATCTCACTTCTCGGCAACATCTAACCGATTCGCAACAAGATCAGCTGGGAAAACTGACTAATCAGTTGTTCGCAAATTCTCCAAATGGTGAACTGGGTTGTACTAAACTCCTCGAACACGTTATTCACACAGATAGTGCCCCGATAAAACAACGTTACTATCCCATCTAGCCAGCAAGGCAAGCTGTTGTCGATAAAGAACTAGACGACATGTTTGTAGTGTTTTATAACTCTAAGATAACTTTTTATTAATTAATGTTTTTTTTTATACATAACAACGTGTAAAACTCAAGTTACTAGATCGTCATCTGCTACAGTACTCCTCCCCCAGTATGTTAAATACGAAAACGCACTGGAAGGCGAACTTCTCTACCTTTGGCGGTAACCGTTTTCTGTGTAGATTTTTCTTGCAAACCAGATAAAGTTACAGAAACAGAATTGCTTGTTAAAAATGCTGGTTTAAGTCGATCAATAGATACTCTAACTTCCTTATTATTCAACTTAATTTTGTACACCTTATCAGATCGCTCTAATATTTCATAAGGACCAACGTATGGTTGTTGTAGCGACCTTTTAACGGTATCATCACGAAGAAAAACGTGTGTACATTTGTGAAGTTCTGGATGTATGAATGTTCCTTTTGTAGTATGTCTTGTTGTGGAAATTGGTCGAATTTGTCTCATCTGATTTCGTAATTGTGTGACAAAACCTGCAGGATCTTCTTCCGAACTTCGAGAACCATTTACGAAGAATTCACCTGGTAAACGTATTGTGGTACCAAATAGCATCTCAGCGGTGGTAGCTTTAAGATCTTCTTTATAAACAGCTCTCAGACCTAAAAGAACAGTTGGAAGAACTGCAACCCAATTTTGTGATTGATGGCACATTATGGCTGATTTCAAGGTGCGATGCCATCTTTCCAAGATTCCATTCGACTGAGGATGGTAAGCCGTTGTTCGTTGTCGTTTCATACCCATCATTTTCATTAACGATGATAGTAATGCAGATTCAAATTGTCGACCTTGGTCAGTAGTAATTACACGTGGTACTCCAAATCGAGCAATCCATGTTGAATAGAAAGCTCTTGCTACTTCTTCAGCTGTCATTTCTGTTATCGGCGTTGCTTCTGGCCAACGAGAAAAACGGTCGATCATAGTTAAGCAATACCGAAAACCTTGTGATGGTGGAAGAGGTCCGATGATGTCCAAATGCACATGCTGAAAATGTTCATCAGGAATTTTAAAATCTTGTAATGGAGTTTTAGTATGTCTATGAATTTTGGAGCGTTGACATGCTTGACATTCACGTGACCACCTCTTAACATCTTTGTTAATTTCTGGCCACACAAAACGTTCGCGAACTAATCTGCAAGTGGCACGAATACTTGGATGTGCTAAATTATGCAGTTGTTCAAATATTGTTTTTCGCAATGATTTTGGAACATAGGGCCTGATTCTATTTGTTGATGTATCACAATAAAGCTGTTTGGTTTCGTTGGGTGGAGTATAGAGTTGAAGCTTAAGAGCGGTTTCGTTGGTCAATAAGTTATTTAAATCCATGTCACCTTCTTGTGCCTCGGCTAATTTAGAAGTATCAATGGCCGTTGGCATAATAATTGTTTCAATACGTGACAAGGCGTCTGCAACTACATTTTGCGATCCTGAGATGTGTATTATTTGTGTTGTAAACTGCCCAATGAAGTCCAATTGGCGAAATTGACGTGGTGTTGCTTTTTCAGATTTTTGATGAAAGGCATAAGTCAATGGTTTATGATCAGTCTTAATAATAAGATGTCTCGCTTCAACCATAAATCTAAAATATTTAACAGCTTCATAAGTGGCCAAAAGCTCTCGATCGTATGCGCTGTATTTTCGTTGTGCCGAATTCAATTTTTTTGAGAAAAATCCTAGAGGTTGCCATGTGTCTTCACAAAATTGTTCTAATACAGCACCTATTGCAACATCAGATGCATCCACTGTCAGTGCAAGATGAGCATTTTCTGCGGGGTGAACTAGGAGCGTTGCATTTTTTAGGTCGGTCTTGCAATCTTCGAATGCTTTTTCACTTTCAGGTGTCCATTGAACGTTGCATTTTTCATTTCGGTGATTTTCTTTCAAAAATTCAGTCAGTAGTGATTGCTTTTCTGCTGAATTTTTAATAAAACGACGGTAGAAATTAAGCATTCCTAGAAAACGTCGTAATTGTTTGATATTGTTAGGTTTTGGAAAATTTTTAATAGCCTCAATTTTTGAGGGAAGTGGACTTGAACCTGTTGGTGTTATTAAATATCCCAAATATTCAATTTCTGCTGAACCAAAACTGCATTTTGCTTGATTAATAGCTAGACCGTATTGACGAAGACGTTTGAAAACTTCTTTTAAGTGCAAAATATGTTCTTCAGGTGAAGTTGAAGCTATCAATATATCATCTATGTAGACGAAACAAAAATCGAGCCCATAAAGAACCTCATCCATAAAGCGCTGGAAAGTTTGCGCAGCATTACGTAAACCAAAAGTCATTTTAGTAAATTCAAATAATCCAAATGGTGTAATTACTGCTGTTTTTGGAATATCTTCTTGAGATATCGGTATTTGATGATATGCTCGGACTAAATCTATTTTTGAGAAAATCTGCTGACCTTTAAGTTTTTGGGCAAAATCCTGAATGTGGGCAACAGGGTACCTATCTGGTATCGTTTTTGCATTTAAACGGCGATAATCTCCACACGGCCTCCAAATACCTGGTTCTTTCTTCGGTACCAGATGTAATGGACTGGCCCATGGGCTAGAAGACGGTCGACAAATTCCCTGCTGCATCATGTAGTCGAATTCCATCTTTGCAATTGCAAGTTTTTCAGGTGTTAGGCGTCGTGCTTTCTCAACAACTGGTGGGCCATTCGTAAAAATATGATGTTCGACGTTATGTGAGATATTCGTTGCTGTAAGAGAGTTTCTTGTAATTTCAGGAAATTCTTTTAATAGTTCGGAATATTTACTGTCCGTTGCGACGGTAGTCACTTGTGGTATTTTGCAAAAAATGACTTGCCCTAACGTAGACAGTCCGGTGACATTGTCAATAAGACAGCGACGTTTAAGGTCTATAAGCAGATCGTATTTGTATAAGAAATCTGCTCCGATGATTGCATGAGCAACGTCCGCAATAATAAACCTCCAAGTAAATTGTCTTCTTAGTCCTAAATTAATACTTAACAATTTTGCACCGTAAGTTTTAATTTCGGCACCGTTTGCAGCATACAGTTTATTGTTTGTGGGAGCTAAAGTTTTTGTTAAGAAACGCGGAGGAATGACTGACACTACAGCACCTGAATCGATTAAGAAACGTAAACCTGTGGATTTATCCGTAATAAAGAGACGTTTTTGCGGTAGAGTCCCATCAGTTGACGTCTCACACAATGATGGTTTCACTAGTTTTCCCTGTGTCCTGTTAAAAGTGCAGGGTGTTTGACACTTTCTGGCCTTTCTTCCAAACTTTTGGTGATAATAACAAAATTCTGCATTTAAATTTCTTTGCCAAGAAAGTGAGCGTTCTCTCTGTCTTGTGTTGTTCCAGCGTGTATGAGATTTTGACCTACTCCTGTTAATTCGAAGCTCTTCAACCATTTGGGTCAGCTCGGTTACTTGAATCTCTAGTTTTTTGATTGAAGAGGGACTGGGATCTTCTTCCATTTGTACTGCTGCTCGTTTCTCTTCCGTATTTCCGTGAGAACATGACGCTATGCTTTGGTGAATGTGACTGCTGCTCACTTCTAAAATTTTGTCAGCAATGTCTGCCATTTTTGACAAAGATAAATCACAACTGGCTGAAAGTACCACTTGCACTTGCGAAGGCAAACGTTGGAGCCAGAGTGTTCGCAAAAATTCTTCACTGATTTTTCCATCCCCTTGATTTTGCATTTCTCTGAGCAATTGAGACGGTTTCCTATCACCAAGTTCAGTACCTAATAAAAGCTTGCGAAAACGGACTTCTTGCGATTCAGTAAATCTTTCAATAAGACATGTTTTTAATGTTTCATATTTGTTCGTTTCAGGAGGAGCTGCCAAAAGATCCGAAATTTGTTCTAAAACTGTCGAATCCAGTGCGCTGATGACAGAATAATATTTGTTGACATCAGATCTAACTTTGTGAACATAAAATTGAGCATCCGTTTGTATAAACCAGAGTTTTGGGTTAGTTTGCCAGAATTTTGGAAGCTTTACGTTTTTAATTTCTGATAATTCTGTTTGGCTTTCGACTTCAGTTTCAGGATTTTCATGCATTGTCGGGGTCACCAATGTAGTGTTTTATAACTCTAAGATAACTTTTTATTAATTAATGTTTTTTTTTATACATAACAACGTGTAAAACTCAAGTTACTAGATCGTCATCTGTTACATGTTAAAGCGTGGCATCGTGGAGAAATCCAAAAGTGCTTGGTCATCTCCTATTCTTCTCGTGCCAAAGAAAGATGGAAGCTTTCGCTTTTGTGTGGATTAGCGTAAGTTAAACCAGGTCACGACTAAAGACGCTTACCCGCTACCCTATGTCTCCAACACCCTCGACAAATTGAAAGATGCTATGTACCTGTCATCTTTGGACATTAAGTCAGCTTATTGGCAGATCCCAGTCGCCGAAGAATCCCGCCAATATACAGCATTCACTGTACCCAATCGTGGATTGTATCAATTCCGACGAATGCCTCTTGGCCTGCACAACTCTCCAGCGACTTGGCAACGTTTTATTGATCGTGTAATTGGTGCTGACCTTGACCCTCACGTATTCGTCTATCTGGACGACATTATTATTGTCACACAAACCTTCGATAAACATCTCGAAGTATTATACGAAGTCCATAAACGCCTGACTGAGGCTGGTTTGACCTTGAATCAGGACAAGTGCAGTTTTTGCCTTAGCGAATTGAAATACCTAGGTTACGTTGTGGATCGCCACGGTCTTCATGTAGATTCCGAAAAGGTTCAATCGATTTTGAGAATGCCTAAACCCACGACGGTTAAGGAAGTACGTAGATTAATCGGAACCGCTTCGTGGTATTGTAGATTCATCCGTGGATTTTCCACAATTATCGTCCCAAGTTGCTCAAGAAAAATTCTAAGCATCGGTGGGATGAAACTTGCGATGAAGCGTGGGAAAAGATCCGTGAACATTTGGTTTCCGCTCCAGTCCTTTCGTGTCCCGACTTCACTAAAGAATTCACGATTCAAACCGACGCATCTGATTATGGTATTGGAGCTGTCCTTACCCAACAACACGATGACGGCGAGAAAGTCATATGCTATCTAAGTCGCTCATTATCCCGAACTGAGCGCAATTACTCGACGACTGAGAAAGAACTCCTTGCGATGTTGTGGGCAATCGAAAAACTTAGGCTCTATGTGGAAGGTTCTCATTTCAAAGTTATCACCGATCACCATTCACTCCTTTGGTTGAATAAGTTGCAGAACCCTTCCGGTCGTTTATGTCGTTGGGCTGTACGCCTGCAACAGTACGATTTCAGTGTTATACATCGCAAAGGATAGGAACATGTCGTACCCGATATGCTTTCTCGAACTGTTCCTATTATCGACTCCATCGACTTCGATAATGTTAAGGATAGTTGGTACCTAAACTTCTAAAAGAAAATTCGTTTGGCCCCGGAAAAGTTTCCGAGTTTTCGTGTCGAAGGAAACATTATCTATAAACTCGTCCGAAACACTTATTATCGACTAGCTGAGGATGAGCCTCACTGGAAGCCTGTTGTCCCTAAGGAATCTCGGTTATAAATTCTTCAAGAACATCATGATTCCCCGACTAGTGGTCATTTAGGTGTCTATAAGACTTACAATAGGATCGCCCAAAGTTATTATTGGCCCAAAATGCACGCCGATGTTGCGAAATATGTTCATAGGTGTCAAACGTGTCTTCGCACCAAACCAGAACAGAAAACTCCGGCAGGGCTAATGGGAGGTCACTCTCGAATTTCACGTCCTTGGGAGGTCATTAGTATCGATCTTGTTGGACCACTATCTAGATCTTCTCGTGGGTATCAGTACATCCTTGTGGCAACTGATTGCTTCAGAAGTTCACTTTGTGTTTCCCTCTTCGAAAGGCTACCGCCCCTAAAATTGTTCAGCACATTGAGGAAAATATCTTTTTAGTCTTCGGAGTACCTCGTACTGTTATTTCGGACAATGGAGTCCAATTTAAGTCTAAAGAATATCAAATACTTCTGACGGCATACCACGTGCGCCCTGCGTACACTTCGTTTTATCATCCAAAAGCGAACCCTGTCGAGCGTTATCGCATAATCAAGTCCATGTTGACTGCTTATGTGGCGGAGGACCACCGCAAATGGGATTTATTCCTGCCCAAAGTCGCTTGTGCCTTACGAACTGCTCGTCACGAAGTTACTGGTGTGACTCCATATTTCCTCAACTTTGGTCGTGAAATGTGCTTGAAAGGTAGTCTAATCCCTGACATTGACCCTGATAAAGATGAGTCCTTGGAAGTTGTTCCTCAAGATTCTAAGGATCTGCAATCTCGTACCGGAAAGTTCGCAGTCCTCTACAAAAACGTACAGGAAAGGTTGCAAAAGGCTTACGAAAAGGCTAAGGGCCGATATGATCTTCGTAGGCGAAAGATTGTTTATGGTAAACAACCTTTCGCGGGTGTGGCGTAAAAATTTCGTGTTGTCCGATGCTTCAAAGCATTTCGCGGCCAAGTTGGTCGATAAATTTGTTGGGCCTTTCCTCATTAGTCGACGTACGTCTGCGGACACTTATGAACTTAAGGATTTTGATGGTAACATACTTCCTGGTACTTGGAATAGTGAGCATCTTAAACCCGATCCCCCTAATGAGTAGAGTTCGTTTTACTCTTATTTCGGCCTGCGGATTGTGGCCTCTTAGAATCCTTCCGACGTATCTTCTGCGTGAAGTAAACGGCTCCTAAAAGATTCTGTATATTCCTCACAACATCTGTGGAATCGAACGTCTTCGGATGTTCGCGCGCGATACGTGTCCTATCGATCAGTCCCGTTGACTGGGAGATGCCGCCTTGCGATTTACGGAGTTTGTGGGAGTTACAAGGGAGCTGGATCCCGTGAAGACTCTCCTTGCCCTCTCTCTCTGTGAATCTGCGTATGAGCGATATCTGGGAGGCTTCGTGATTGTGACTTGGATCATGCCTATCGGCCCAAGAATTTTCTTCTCTTCTTGTTTCACCCTTTCTTCTACTCTAACTCTGTCTCCTTTTCGGATTGATCAGCTCGGCCTTGACGGCTTTGAGATATCCTTCGGCATCCGTCAAAGCGTGTGGGAATGCCAAGCGTACTGGATCCCGTGAAGGTATGGCTTGCTCTCTCTCTCTCTGATGCACCGCTATGGGATACGCTCATGGAAGTCATGTCTGTAGTATGGTGTGTTCCGTGAGGAAACCTTTATCTTTCCTGTCCTCTGTCTCTCTCGGCTTTTCTTCTCTATCTCTTTAGTCTCTACTTTCGGAAATTGGGTTGAAACTCTGTTCCGTTTGGAATGTGTGTTACTCGGTTTCGACTTATTTTTTTATTTACCTCTACCGGACGTGTCTTACGTTGTTGAATGTGATATTCGTCACTACAGAAGCTTTAGTCTGGAGAATGTAGGTTCTTTCCCCCTTCTAAGCCGTCTCTACGTCAGGACGTAACATTCCAGGGGGGTGAATCATTTTAGTTCTCCTAGCTTGAACTTTCTTTCGTGGTCTGCGACCAAAATTTTTGCGTGGTATAAAATTCCGTCCGTGATTATGTTTCGTTCTGTCACCAGGTCGAGTACCTGATTTTGTTCGTGTTTCAATTATTTTGTTTGGTTTAGCTAGTTCCATCTTAGTAAGGGTGGGATTGTTACAGTTTATTTTCCGCCTGTGTACGAACACACCCTGTGTAGTACACATTTCAACGTTCCGATCTATTTTTAACACACTTCGTTTTGTTTCCCCATTATGCGTAGGAATTTATCATTGCTCGCCCGCGTAATTTACCCGAAATTTTCTTTTTCAACATGTTTTCGCTAAAAGCTTTAGATCAGACGAACAAGTTCATTTTATAAGATTTAACCCCATCCTTGCTTAGGGTTGGAATCGTGTTTACGCGACGTTTAATTGTCCAATTTAAAGGGTCCTACTTTGCGACGCGGATGGTAACGGATGATCGAGTTCCTTGTTTTAAGAAAAACATTCGTACTTGAAACCGATGCGTATGTCCGTAACCCTTGCCCTTTATTCTGATTGGTTTCCGCTGATGTCACGAAAATCGGCCATTAGTAAGTTCGAATATTTCTCTCTCGTTTGTTCTTTTATTCTTTTCCGCCTAGCGAGGGAAGCGTCATGATTCATTAATTTTCTGTTCGTCCCGTGAGCTGCACGTTTTCTTCGCGGAAAGTTTTGTGTTGTGTGTCCATTTCACCTAGGGCGTGAGAGTGGATTTGTACGGCTGTATGCCGAATTTGACTGGCTCACTCGGGGGACGAAGAAGCCGCGTTCTTATTTATGCGGTTTGTGCCAGCCTAGCCTTATTCGACTAGGTTTTAGCTTTAGCTGTAGTTCTTGGTTTTGGTCTTTTTTTTACCCCTTTGGTTCATGCCGTTGGGTATCCCTCTGCCACTCGCGACTACGAGTTGACACGCATGGACGCTGCGTAAACAGGTCGGACATTTATATTTATATGCTTACGGTGACTTTGATGTAGCCGCGATTGTGCACGTGATTTTGCGTATTGTTCGCAATGTAAACTCCCTTTCGGAGGAATTTACCCGGTATCTTGAGTTAATTTCTTAAACGCAATTCGGTGAACGAATTCTCCGGCGTTAGAATAAGCGAATGTTGACTTTTCATGTAGTATTAACTTTGTAATGATTTCGGATCCGAATAGTTAGGAATTATTGCTTCAAGTTTTTTTTTTGTATTACACACTTGTTGATTAATTTGGACTGTTTGCGTTTGGTTCAGTTAATAAAATTGTTTCATGCTTTGGACGTATCGTGTTTTTCTTAATTTTTACGCGAATTCCCCTTTCAAAAAAAATTAAGTGGCGCCTATTTTTGGTTTGGCCTTCGCGTTATGGAATGAGAACTCACCCCGTCCCACTGAAAGCTACCGGCGACACAGAATTAATTTCGCTCCGGTGTTAAACTACTACTTATCTACACAGGTAGGTAGCAATGTTCGAGTTTTGCGTAATGCCTTTCGGTCTTTGTAATTCAGCCCAGACTCAACAAAGACTCATGGATGCTGTTTTTGGCCCTAAATTCGAGCCAAATATTTTCTGTTATCTTGATGACATTGTCATGACATCCAAAACTTTTGAAGAACACGTCAATCTTTTGAACGAAGTTTTCCATCGTTATAAAGAAGCCAACCTTACGATAAATCTAAAAAAATGTAAGCTATCCAAGTCATCATTAAAATACCTTGGCTATGTGGTTGATGAAAATGGGTTACGAACCGATCCAGATAAGATTTCGTCCATGGTGAATTATCCTCGTCTTAGGACTACCACTGAATTAAAACGCTTTCTTGGTCCTTGTTCCTGGTACCGTAGGTTCATATGTCATTTTTCTACATTAGTCTCTCCATTAAATGACCTACTGAAGGGTAAGAAAAAGAAACAATCTATTGCATGGTCCGATGAAGCTGAGAAAGCTTTCTGTAAAATTAAAACTGCTTTAGTTTCAGCAACTATATTAAGGAGTCCAGATTTTTCAAAAAAATTCACGGTGCAGTGTGATGCCTCAGACACAGGTCTTGGAGGAATTTTAACTCAGGAGCTCGACGGTGAGGAGGTTGTTATAGCTTTCTATTCACATACTCTTTCCCGTTCGGAACGAAATTATTCGGTTACCATAAAGAGTTGCTAGCTATGGTTTTTTGTATAGAAAAATTCCGCCCCTATATAGGAGGAACTCACTTTAATGTCATTACGGATCATTATTCCTTGCTGTAGCTTAAGCGTTTAAAAGAACCAACAGGTATTATTGCTCGTTGCGCATTGAAGCTACAACAATTTTCATTTGATTTAATACATCGTAAAGGAAAATTCAATGTGGTACCTGACACTTTGTCAAGGATTCCGAATAACGTCGAACATCTTGCTGCTGTAGAAATTAAGGATACTTGGTATTTAAAACTAAAGGATAGAATCATCAAAAATCCTGATAGTTTCCCAAATTGGCGAGTCGATGATGATAAGGTTTATAAATTTATTGCCTCGAAGATACCATTAAATTCTAATATAACTGAATGGAAACTTCTTATCCCATCTCAACAACGAGCTGAAATTATATTTATTTTCATGTCACGATTCGGCAACTTCTGCCCATTTTGGATTTTTTAAAACCTTACATAAGATCGAAGAAAGATACTATTGGCCTCAAATGAGGAGAGATATTTACAAATATATTCGCCAATGCAAAGTATGTGGTTCACAAAAACTACCTACCACTGGTAGATGTGGCCTTATGGGTAAGGAAAAAAATGTCCAATTTCCCTGGCAGGTCATCGCTATCGATATAATGGGTCCTTAACCGAGGTCATCAAAAGGTAACTCCTATTTACTTGTTGTTGCGGATTGGTTTACAAAATATTCTTTACTTCTACCTATGAGGAAAGCTATTAGTAGTACGATTTGTAATTTTGTAGAAAAGGAAATTTCTCTAACCTTCGGGATACCGCAGTTTATCATTTGTGATAATGGGGTCCAATTTACTGGTAAAGACTTTAAGAATCTAGCTGCTCGTTATCAGGTTCAAAAAATTTGGTATAATGATACCATCCACAATGTAATTTCGTTGAACGAACTAATAAAACCATTCGATTCTATGTCAAGGACAATCATCGTTCTTGGGATAAAGAAATATCTAAAATACAATTCGCTATTAATACATCTACTCATGAAGTTACGGGATACAGTCCTTCATTTCTTAATTTCGGTCGTTTTGTCCCTGTAGACGGAAAATATTATGGTTCTTGTCCCGATCCTATCAACATTCAGCTGCTTCCTCGAAATAGAGAGGATTATGTTAAAGACATTCACCATCTGAAAGAAGTCTATAGTTCTGTCCAATCAAAACTTAATCAGGCTTATAAAAGGAATGCTGATTCGTATAATCTGAGGAAAAGGAATATCTCATTTAATGTTGGAGATCGAGTATGGAAAATAAATAAGGTATTTTCTAATGCCGAAAGTTATTTTGCAGGAAAGCTGGCTCCAAAATTTATTCCTTGTATAGTAAGAAAAAAAATCTCGAATTTAATCTACATGTTGGAAAACATTGATGGTAGCAATGCCGGATGCTGACATGTGAAATATTTGAAGGAATATTTCGGGTCAAATGACAATTTATCTTAAGCATGAGTCCCTTCGTATATTTTTTTTTCTAGTTTAATAGGATATTTAGGTATTTCTAAGTTAGTTAAGGTGCCGGCACACATAAATAAAACATTAACAATAATGCATGGATAAGCCCTCTCAAATTTTAGCTTAGGTTGATATTTTCATCTTAAGATAAGCTTCTTTGCATGCTGTTTTGGGGATTGAGTTAAAAGCTAGACTAAGTTAATTTAAGTTATTTAAGATTAAGGTATTTCTATTTCTATAGTATATTTCATACTAGTTTTTCCTTTGTTTATGAGTTTCATCTGAAATGACCCTATATTAGGAAAGTAGATAGTTTGACCTACCTGATTTCGTCTTCCCTCGATTGTGACCTTTCCATATTGGTTGTGACTTCTCTAATTGGTTCCTATTACAGGCGACTGGTACACGCAGATACCCTTAAACTATTTTAAATGTCCTATCGCGGTCAGCACTTTAGTGATCAGATGATTCGCGTCCTCGTTAAGGTTTTCCGTGAAATTTCTTCCCCCCAAAAATAAAAGGCCGTTATGCCGTCCTGCCACAACCTAAATGGAATTAGTTGTGACGTCATATCTTCTTAAAAACCTAACTAGCTGATAAGGTCGTGTTCTATAATTGTAATAGTATAAAAAAAACATATTTCATAATTTCTTTTAAAAACGAGAGGGGCAGTGTAACATTTATTTTGACAATAAATATTCCAACAGTAATTTTCCATTCATCTAATACATATTTTCTTCGAATTGATTAATATTTATCGATCTAAATTTAACACCGAACGCCATCCACATTATAAGAGTGTAACTAGGATTGTAGCCGTTCAATTATTTTCGGTACATAGATTTCTTCTCCCCGTGGAGGTGAGCGCGTAATTCAAATTTTTGTGAAGAAGGATATAGCGAGCGCAATTTCGATTTTGATTCATTCTAATGATGTCGATAGGGAAGCAGTAATGTTCGTGAAATAAAACTTTCCTATTTTTCAATAAAAATGTGGTTTATTTAAGTCATCCGTCATGTTAATTTAATTTATATTCTGTGCAAAACCCTTGAATGCAAGGTAAGATATTTTCTTCTTATAATTTTTCGTTTCCACTTGTTGTTTCTTCGTATTGTTTCTTCAGTCGGCGGTGCCAGTGACCATCAGCGGTTGTTCTTTCATTATCGAGATCGGAAGCCCTAAACACACCATGGGATAAATTTAACACCCATTGGAATCCAAGCCGCTTCCGTCAAGCAAGCTCGAAGGTCCGCAGTCCGATGTTTCTTCTGCTACCTGTGAAATTCAAGTTTTTATTAAAAGTTCTTTGCTTAAATTTTAACGATCGATACGGTCTGCTTATGAATCGAATTAATCTGAAATCCATTTTAATATCTCTAGTTAAGGACTATATATTTTTGAACATTAAATTTAAACACATGTTTATATCATACTTTTCTATTTGTTGCTATCGAAAATTTTCAAGCATTTATTAGATAATTTACTTTAAGTAATTATAAAGATTTTGTTGTTTCAACGGTTGTAAACTAAGTGAAGCTTCATGAGGTATCTTTTCGATTTTATGTTTCAATACAATATATTAATTAATTATTTAACCATCAAATATTTCAAATCTTTCGCTATTATTTTTTTATTTGTTTATATTATTCGTTGAAACAATTTCAAAACTAATCAACAATATTAAAGACACCATTAGAATCAAATCGCCTGTTTTTTTTTTCTATTTCTATTTAATATTAATAAAAAAGGGTTTCCAAATTTTCCTCTTTTAAAAATTTGGTGGCGCCTATTTAAAAACACCTTCATTACTATATTGTGTAAATCTAATCGTTTACAAGATTTAATATTCCTTGATTATTTAATTATCTGTGATGAGAAACAATTGACCCACGATCCCAAGTGCTCACGAACTAACCCTGAGAGCCGTCCGGACCATGTGTGCCCAAAATTGTCTTTCATTAGATAAAAATGGTCATAAGCGGCTTCGCGGAGCTGGACTAAAGCTTAGTTTCAAGAAGTGCCACCTGTTCCAGAAGGAAGTGAATTATCTGGGCCATATTGTTAATGGAAATGGAATCGCCGTGGACCCAGTAAAGATTCGGGTAGTGAAGGACTGATCGAACGACGTCAGGAATACGATTTTGAAATCCAGCATCGGGCCGGAACTAGCCATAGAAATGCCGATGCTTTGTCGAGAAGACCTTGTGCCGAAGATTGTAAGCACTATAGTCGTCTGGAGGAGAAAGTAGCCACGACTGCGAGGACGGCCGTCGTAGACGACAAATGGCAAGGTCAAGAATTGCGACGAGATCAGGAGAACGATCAGGATTTGAAATTGGTGCTTGAATGGAAAAGTAGGGAGGCAAGGTCTACTTGGGAAGAAATAGCACCATTCGTAAAATCGTACTGGGCGCAGTGGGATTCCATAGTGCTTGATCATGGTCTTCTGAAACGAACCATCGAGAACAAGGGAGGCACGGAACAGAAGACACAGTTACTGATCCCCAAGAATAGGGTGTCGGAAGTTTTGAGGGAACTTCACGATGGAACTTCGGGAGGGCATCTGGGAATCAAGAAGACTATGGAAAAGGTGCCCGAGCGATTCTACTGGATAAACTGCAAGGATGACGTAAAGGACTGGTGTAGGAAGTGCGTAATATGCGCAGCTAGTAACGGTCCCCACAGGCGAGGCAAAGCTCCCACGAAACAGTATAACGTGGGAAGTCCTTTTGAGAAAGTTGCCATAGATGTAGCCGGCCCATTTACACGAACGAATAGTGGAAATAAGTACATCTTCGTGGTGATGGACTACTTTAGCAAGTGGATTGAAGCATACGCCCTACCAAACCAAGAAGCGATAACTATTGCTGAAGTCCTTGTCCAAGAATGGATCAGTCGGTATGGCGCGCCCATGGAGCTGCATTCAGATCAAGGGAGGATGTACGCTGCTCGGCGTCCGCAAAACTAGAACCACTGCACTTCATCCGCAGTCGGACGGAATGGTGGAAAGATTCAACAGATTCAACAGAACCATGAACCGACATTTTTCCAAGGTAGTCTCCGATCATCAGAGAGACTGGGACACGTACATCCCCCTTTTTCTACTGGCATACCGTTCGTCCGTTCATGAGACAACAGGAGAGACACTAGGAAAAGTGGTATTTCGGCGAGAGCCAAGACTGCCCTGCGACCTGATATTCGGCATGAAGCCTGGCGAAGTCCCTGCCAACGAAGACTACGTGAACGGTCTACGCAGAAAAATGGACGACATTCACAATCAAGTGCGCCAAGTGCTACAGACAGCCAGCGACCGAATGAAGGAGCATTATGACATCAACGCTCAGAATGGGGTATACCAACCTGGAGCGCTGGTCTGGCTTTATAATCCTCAAAGACGTCGAGGTCTGTCCCCAAAATTGCAGACATTTTGGGAAGGTCCTTACATAGTGATGAAACAGATCAACGATGTCATCTACCGCATCAAGAAGGTTCCGCATGGCAAGCCCAAAGTGATCCACTTCAACCGGATGGCTCCTTACAACGGAGAAGAAAATGAAGGGACAGTACAAAGGACGCAAGGTTCCGAAGTGAACTTCGAAACTTTTATGTCTCATCACGCCACAGAGAGTAAGGCACGATTCGGAGTGACCACAGAGAAGCAGCAAGACCTTTTTCTAGTACCACCGGAGTACAGTCTGGCCCACTGTGTGGCAGAAGACCTAAGAATGTCAAAGGAGATAGCCCAGGTCTTGCGGAAGAAATTTGGTCAGATCGAGGAACTCGAGGACGTCAAGAGCTTTATGGAGCCTGAAGAGGCAGCTGGTGGAAAGCAAGCAGACGAAATTAGCCATTCCCAAGTTGGGCTGCGGACTAGACCGCCTTGACTGGAGGGTAATTCGAAGCATGATAGAAGTCATCTTCAACGGAACGGAAATTGAAGTCCTAGTCTGCAGTCACCACCCACGGGCAGCTATCGGCAGTAAGAAAACCGTGGACTGCTATTTATTCCAGACCGGATGTTCTAAAAAGGGGCCAGCATGTCGATTTCAACATCCTCCTTCAAGGCTATCACGAGGAACGTTCCGAGACGAAACGTTTCTAAGAAGGGGCAGTGTGACGATTCCGGCTCCAGCTCGTCTCATGCGTCATCACCGACGCGCCTTAGACCAGAAACTTCTGGCATTTCAAGGTTACGCCAGCGGTGGAATCAACCCTAGACGTTCTGTCGCGTACTCGAATGTTCGTGAAAAACAACTCCGGCTTATAAAAGCACGCGACCGGGAGTGAGAGGGAATTCCGCGTTGGACAGTTCGGCATTAAAGTTCGTGAAATAAGACTTTCGCTCGGCTGTTAAAATAAATTAGGTATAAGCTTGTAAAATACTATTGGGTTTAGGATTATCAGGATTATCCATGAGATTTGAGACTGTTTAAATTGAACGACCAAATCATTTTCCCACATTTCAACTTTTTCGAATCTATAAATTGGAATCATTCATAGTTGCGCTTTTAATCGCTTAGTAACTTCTTTTGCCTATCAGCTGTCAAAGTGATTTTTACAAATGTTGTACTTTTACTGACATTTCAAAATTGTAACTTTTCTATTTATTTAAACTTTTAATTGTTTGTTGCCATCTGCTTTAAAATCGATTTTTACCCTTAAGTGGTATTTATATTTGATTTGCCTTCAGCTTTCATGGCACATGGCACATGGCCATGTGCTAAGTAACTTCTTTGTTAAAAGTTTGTTGCAATTTATTTAATGTTTTCCCTTAGTTAAGCGTAAATTCTTATATTCTAGATTTGAGAATGGTTATGTTTTAACCGAAACATGTCATCCACTAACATTTAGCTCTTGTACCTTGTACACCGAAGAAAATAGAATACGTTTCACGACGTAGTTGGTTTTTTGTGACCTTTGGCATTTCGTTCAACTTCAATATAAGCTTGTAAATAAATTAGTGTTTAATTTAGTGTTAATTAGTTTGCTTTTAAATAAATTAGTTTATTAACTATTTTGTGTTTTGTTTAAAACAAAAATTAATAGAACCCGTAAAATCGTTACACTATTTCCAAATCGCAACAGGAGAATGAGAGGCGTTACAATAAAAAGCGTAAAAGTACAACTAAGTACGACATTGGTGATTATGTAATGGTAACAAATGTCGATACTACTCCAGGTGTCAATAAAAAGCTAATACCACGATTTAAGGGTCCCTATGTTATTAAAAACGTACTTGATCGGAATCGTTACGTTATCACTGATGTGGAAGGACAT
Source organism: Dorcus parallelipipedus (assembly GCA_958336345.1). Classification (NCBI taxonomy): domain Eukaryota; kingdom Metazoa; phylum Arthropoda; class Insecta; order Coleoptera; family Lucanidae; genus Dorcus; species Dorcus parallelipipedus. The sequence continues at coordinate 37,933,687 of OY284478.1, forward strand.
CAGGTGACCCAACGGCCTTATACTGGTATAGTTGCCCCCGACCAAATGAAATTATATGTTAGCGGTTTAATGATGTAAAATAATAATAATAATAATAAGACTTGTTTGTTAGTTCGTAAGGAAATTTAATTATTTAGTTTGTACGTGAATTTCACTTTAGTTTGTAGTTTTATCAGTTATTTAGTTCTGTAACAATTTGACCGAGTCGGTCAAAGGTCAGGTTGGCCGACTGTAGAGAATTATTCTTAATTTAAATCTCCCGCTTTGTTGGGCGGTTTCGCGCCATTTTGAATACAAGAACACGGTTGGCAACAGTAACATAGGCAGACATGTAAAAGAACAGATGATCGGTATGTAAGTGAAGGCAGTTGTGTGATGATGATGAATAAAACCGAAGTTATGTAATGAAGGCGACCACGGTGATTATTCCACCAACCCCCTAGTGCTCCCGACAAATATAAATTATCCCTTTTGCCTTCATTGTTTTAACTTTTTTAAAATGTGACAATTATTTTGAAAGAAGATTCAAAGCTTAAATGTCACAATGAAACTGAAGGAGTAGTAACTTAATACAGTGGATATGCTATTACACTGGGTGATTCACGACCTTTCCGACAAACTTCGGGGTATAATATTAGAGGCACTACAGAGTAAGAAAGGCACGTAATAATTTTTTTTTCGGTCTCAGTTACCGAGATAAGAATTTTTGAAAAGCAACCCTCACCGTTTGAAAATCGCTGTGTTTTCTTTAATTCTCCATATACTCGATGAGAGACGGTGCTGGACGTGCTCCGACACATGCTTATACCTTGTAAATATGTATCTCGTGCAGTCTCTGCAGTTCCCAACCGTTTGGGTCAGATTCGCTAGAAAAAAAAAGCTTCCAAGACAAAATTGGTAGGGGACTTTTTTATCCCTTTTAACTCTACTATCACCTCCTGCAATTTGTCGGAAAAGACGTGAAACAGCCTGTATAAGATTGCTGAAATAACTATTTATTACGGTTGCATTGTGTTTCCATTTAAATCTTCTCTTGCGTCATTATTTATCTGTGGTATTTGTCCATTTATTATGAAGTGCTGCAAAATGTGCTCATCCAGTTCATCTGGTAAAGGTGGGGGTACAACATCTCCCATTGTTAGGGCAATATTATGCAACATTGATGATTCTACTATAATTGTAAGAAAAGTATCCACTTTTAATCTGCACCCATAACTTAAAATAGGGAAACGTCTTTTTAATACCCCAAACAACCTTTCTACTGAATTTCGGGTTCGGATATGGCTTTTATTGTATAGTCTCTCAGCCTCATTTGCTGGATTTAAAAGGAGTTACCAAATACGTCTTATTTGCATATCAACTATCACCTATAATATTTCATTTCCTATCATTAATATTCATATCTTATTAAACATGTATTAGTACTGAAACGTTCCGATAATTTGTTTTAAAAATAAAAAGCGATTATTGCATGTCTGTTTTCTATAAACACATGTTCATATTCCTCAGGGCTTGCAGCAGGGCTTTACGTGGGTGGTCAAGAATTCGGGGACTCTGTTTCTTTTGAACGGTCAGGTTATAAATCTGTCCAGTAACTTTATCTGTCATTTTCGTGCACATGTACTATATCGCCACACAGTAATTGCAGGCGCCGAGCGAAAGCCAGAGGGGTGGGTAGACATCATAAACAAATCTATTTTGACGTTTTAAAACTTCCACACTTGAATAGTAATTTATAGGGCTGCCACTTAGGACAGTCCGAGGGGTTGCTAGAGTATATCTTGGTACATATGGCATTTGTGGTAGGCGGGTGTGTGAACGTAAGACTAGGTTGCGATTGGTTGAGGAGATTCCCGAATCTGGCGGAAATTACGAGGGGGTGATTTTTAATTGTTTTCAAAAAGTTGCATGAAAAGGGAACAAGAGAGATCACTGGATCGCTAGCAAGCTCGGTCGAATTGAATTCCAATTGTCTTGATCGTATTCAGGCATGTATATGTATCTTTATATATATTTGTTGTTTGTTAAATCATTTATTCCGGTACGGTTTTAAATTCAGTGATAACAAGGGCAATTAAAACCAAACACGGGCGTTTCGCGTCGCGGGTGCTTTAAATCAGAGTGCACAAAGTGCGTGAGTGTTCCACGGGATACGCGGTTAGGTAATTTGCATTTATTTGTATCTCTCTATCGCACCTTTGGTGGCACAAATTGCGTGAGAATAATTTAATTTGCATTCACTAGTGTCTAAGGAGTCAATAAAGTTCATTATTACTATTGCACTTAGGTAACTTTAATCAGACTATTTTCATTTACATTTGGAGCGAGTATTAAAACTCACTAGTGGCTTCCATATTTTAAATTTTGATTGGTCAGCGTCCGTAATTAGTAGCCGAGTTCGATAATTTAATTAATCAACGGTAATTTGTTATTCCCTACGTCTACTTGGGCTTCCAATACAGTTTACTTGTATCATTCTACCATAGGGGGATTCTCTCAGGTAAAGGTTGGAATATATGCAAAAAGCATATTAAGTGCATGAATGCATATTTTGACAATTTTTCATAAATGCATATGCAAAATAACTTTTTGCATATTTCAGCGGTTTTTGCTTCTTTCTTCTGAAATACCGCAAATGCGGGACTTACTTAATTTTCTTTGCCTGCTTGCGAGAACAAATAAAATGATAGTGTTGCACCTGTGAAAGGGATTATTAGTTACCGAGAAGGCGATACTTTTATGGTAAACGTGTTTTCCCAATTGTATTTAGAATTCTGCGATTAGAGAATTTATTAGTTACTGAGAATGTGATAATTTTATGTTAAACATATTTTCCTAATTGTAGAATATAGAATTTTGCGATTGGTTGCTAAATATGAACAGGGATGAATTTTAACCCTCTCCATTTATTTTTGTCTATTTCGTAAACAGAAAATTTAGTATTTGTTCAGTTGTTACTGTTTATTCAAACGCGTTAGTTTTCCAAGTGTGCTAAAATGCCTAAGCAAGTAACAGACAAAAGTTTTCTACTAAAGAGATGGATTGCCGACAAAAAGGTCTTGCAAATAATTGACTCGTGTCATATTTTTTGCACCGTCTGCGAAAAGAGGGTAAGTTTAGTATTATTTTTTTAATTATTTATTTAACAAAAATGCGTCTTTAAATAAGTATCTATATTTTTGTCAAAATATATATATATATTTATGCAAATTTTGTATATTTTTCGCAGATTAGTTGTGATAAAAAATTTCAAGTGGATCAACACTTGGGAACTAAAATTCATAAGGAAAAGAAGCAAACCCCTCCCGCTATGGTTCAACAGTTGCTTACAAACAATCAACAAGTGAAAAATTCCGCTCAGGAGAATTTCTCTAAGGATTTGAGTAACCTCTTGCTAAGTTTAAATATTCCTCTGCAAAAAGTCGACCATCCTTTATTCCAAAAATTTTTTAAGACTTATTCTCCAGATTTTAAAATTGCCAGTTCTTCAACATTATGTAAGAAATTTGTCGACTCAAATTATGTATCTGTAATGGCGGCCATTAAGGAGCGAATTGGTAGTAAACCGATCTGGTTTTCAGTTGATGAAACCACTGATGTCAAAGGACGGTATATTGCAAATTTTGTTTTGGGGAGCTTGAATGAAAATGAACCAAGTAATAGTTATTTGATCAATGTAAAAGAACTCGACAAAACAAATAATCTGACAGTCACTCGGTTTATCAATGAATGCTTAAGCAGTTTTTATTTACCTGAGAAAATACCAATAGACAACATATTATTAATGGTAACAAACGCTGCCCCATATATGTTAAAAGCAGCACAAAATCTCAAAATATTTTGTCCCAACTTAATTCATTGTACCTGTCTAGCTCATGGTTTAAACAGAGTTGCCGAAACTGTCAGATTAGAGTTTCCTCGTGTAAACACTTTGGTAACAAACATTAAAAAAGTATTTATTAAAGCCCCCCTACGTGTTCAAGTATACAAAGAAAAATTGCCAGGAATTTCACTGCCCCCAGAACCTGTGCTAACTAGGTGGGGTACCTGGCTAAAAGCTGTAGATTTTGTTTCAACAAATTATAATGGAATAAAAGAGGTAATATGCAATTTTAGTTCCGACAGTTCAGTAGCTATAGAAAAATGTGTAAACCTTTTTAGCGATCTATTATTAAAAAATCAACTAGCATATATTCAAAGCAATTTTGTTTGTATTACAGATGCAATAACAAATTTAGAAACTGAAGGACTCCCATTGCATGAATCTGTTTCTATTGTGAATAAAATAAAAGATAAAATTTGCAAATTAAAGGGATCAGTTAATGTAAAAAACAAGTTCTGTTCAGTTATAGAAAAAAATGTAGGCTTTAAAAAACTAAACGAAATTAATGAGGTTTTCAATAGTAACTTTTCAGTTGAGTTAGTTTTGGAACCACATTTCATCAGCAAATTTGCTCCTATAACGTCTTGCGACATTGAAAGAGTATTTTCAGCTTATAAATTTATTTTAAGTGACCGCAGACAATCTCTAACAGTTGACAATATAGAGAAATATTTAGTGATTTATTCTTTCAATAGGAATTGCGACTAATTTTATTAATTAGAATTTATAATAATAATTATATGATTTATATGTACATATGTAAGTATTAATTATTTTAGTACTAAAGTAATAATAAGATATAATAAAACTGTTGCTAGATTATGTATGTATATTAATTACGATTAAGATTATAAATAAATATATACAAACAGCAAGAAAATTGGTTTTGATATTTATCCTAAGTGTTCAGAGAAAAAGTCCAGATAACTACATATTTAAATGCATGAATGCATATTTGAATGCATATTTTATTACTTTTTAGGGCATATTTGCATGCATATTTTGAGCATTTTTTAGTGCATATATTCCGACCTTTACGTCTCAGGCAAATTGTAAACCAAACAATTTGAAATACATTCCTGGCCATTCTCTTGACAAAGGTTTTCACGCCCCGTATATGTGGGAGGGTCAACTGTTGTCTTGGCTGAGAGATTTGTCGGTTAATTAGAAGCAATTGCCTCGAGACTGAAACGGCCATAAACACCCATAATGTAGTGTCGAAAACAGTCGATCTGGATCCTTGCGCCTTTTAAATTAATTAGCTAGGTTGTCGGCGTAAGAGCGATGTACAGAGAGTCCTGACAGGCCAGGTAAAGGGGTAAAGCACCGCTCTCAAAATAACATTAACGCTCAGGATCGCGTAGCAGAAGAAGTATCGGCTCACTGCACGTGTCCATTAACTAGGCTGATTAGAGATAGGGTTAATACAACACCTCCCCCAAGGGAGTCCGTGAATAACTGGTGATTGCTACTGATTTACCTGCAGATTGATCGCTGAAGGCAGCACATACTTCACCCAAAACATTTGATTAGTTCACTAATTAACTCCATTTATTAAGTACACTGTCGTCCCAGAGAGACACTTTGTGCGTTGATTTGAAACCCAATTAATTATTGATCTAAGTAAGGAGCAGAGCTCTTCAACAAACATCTGCGTAAACATTATACCACCAACGGTGTGAATCGGAGAGAAGTGATCGCGAAGATCGATACCCGAAGGTGAAAACTGTTAGACGAAGCACACTGTATTTTCTGGAAATCGCAATTTTTGATTAATTGTATTGATTTTCAACGACAGGGTTTTTTTACGCTCACGTTCTCTGGTTCCATAGAGTCGGAGAGCAGGAGTTTTTTTAGCCCAAATCTAATTTTTCTTAATAAATAATTACTTAAATTTAATTGTTGCGTTTCATTATCAACTTGCCTATTTCCTTGTTGAAAAGCTATCATTGTACTGCTCCACCAAACAAAGAACCAGCTTATCACAACGTAGCGGCGGACTACATCCGACGATTGGGTCATAATTAGATAATATTAAAATTAACTTCAGCGCGGAACAAATTCCGTAAAAGCCACCACCGATAACAACAGCTGGAGGGTCCGACCGTTAGGGCGACGAACCTCGGCCGCAGGTAAAGACTCGGCCAGCACACTTAGCTATAAATCTTAATCGTGTTTCCGTTGACACGTATTTATTATTTGCTTATTTAAATTATTGTCTGTTTACTTGTTAGGATTAATTAATAGACAAGCCATTAGTGGGCGCATCACAATACCTAACAGTAGGGATCCTCTAAATTCATTTTCTTCAATTCTTCTTTTCAACTGACTATTATTAAAAATGGTAGAGTCATGCGGACTTCCAGGCCACCTTGCTACTACACTCAAGATTTTTAAATGTGCATCAGTCACAAATTGGGAATTAATAGAAAAATATTCTTTTCTATTTCTAAATATTTCTGGATGGTTACCGCCTATGACAGGTGTAATTATAAGAATTGTTGAAATTTTTTTAAAAATAATTTTATTACCTGATGATATTATTTTACAGTGTGTGCAGTCCAGAGCCCCAATGACTTTTGGGAATAATGCAATATTATGAAAGTCTTGCTGCGTTTTTTTACACTGTTTACGTCTGAAGGCATAAATATACACCGTGATTCAGAATAAGTATCCGACCCGTTAACCAAAGATAATACATGAAAAAGCAAAGCAAAAAAGCTATATGCATAGGGGGTCTAATATGCGTAGTTTTTGAGATAAAATTCATTGAAAATTCGGATGTAAATTGGTTGATGGTCACTGGAATAACTTTATTACGTCACGAAAGCGCAAAAAGATGCCTCGACAGTAACAAACGATTTTCTTACGTAATTTTATAAATACGGCATCAGCGGTACTTAATCGGTTTCAATTTAGGACTCACAAGACGCTGATTTTTCAAATGTCTCCAATAAATTTATTTCTTGCAATGTCGTACTTGTATGACTTTAGTGAATACGTCCCTAACGGGTCGGACACTTATTCTGAATCACCGTGTATATGTTCTGTACAAATTTGCTACTGCCTGTGACCGTTGATTAAAGAAATATAAAGATACGCAAGCCTTATGCAATATTGCGTTCCTATTTCCACGGGGACACAATTTGACAGAGGAGAAAGAGGGGTGTCCCTCTGCTCGCCGCTGTCTACTTTCTGGTGCTGCTATCTTGTATCAACGTACGTAAGTAGAAATTAGACGATTTGCGTTTTACATTTATTTCTAAAATAAATCAATATCAAAATGTTGGAAAGAATATCGGAATTCATTATTGGAAGGGAAGGAACATTTCGCGTAATTTAAACCTTAAATAGGCAACGCAGGACGTCGAATAATAATAGGTTCTCGACTAAGAAATATCGGATCCTAGCATTTAAACAGAGATGTTTACGACCAAAGTAATCTTGGATCCTGCTGTGATTACGAAAAAATACAATCATGCGGCTGCGCCTCTTATTAAACTCCTTCACTCAACGCTGTGACACTTTAACTATGATTCTCTCTACTGCATCTAAGTGGTCATCTATATAGAATAGCCTCAATGTTGTAAGAATTTAATTTATTAGTGAAACACTATTATTTCTAAAATACGCAAGTATTAACCGATAATAACGAATATTCTCTTATTTTCACAAATCATATGGAAATTCTAGCTGTCTTTCTATTTGTATCAACAAATGAATTGCTTCCTTCGTCGGGCGAAATCTTTTACGAAATGTAAATGTAAATGGTGTGATAGTAATTAGTTCTGTTATATATTTGAGGGCGTAAGTCAGCTCGATCAAGAGTAAGAAGAATTAAGGTAATTATGAAAATTTAGAGATTAAAAGTACAGGTCATTTCGACCAGGATTAGATTAGCTCGACCAAGGAGATTAGGTCAGCCCGACCACGGATTTAATCTCTTAATATCTTGGCCACTGGCGTCAGCGTTCGCCAGTGGGCAAATTAGGTAAATAATGTTGACTCGAATTCTACATCTGAAGACGGCACAAATTTGTGCTGAAACCGTTTATGTAATAAAAAAAAAATTAAAAAAATTGGCTGCTGAATCAAGAGTTTTTTCCACGTCAATAATTATACCTAAATATATTGTGTAATATTTTTTTGTAAAAGATGCAAATATAATATAAGTGTATGTACACATGGCTTTGAATTCTCTTAAAATTATTCCTTAATCTCCTTAATCTCTTCGGCTTATATTTCGTGGACGAGCTGACACACACCCTTTTTGGAGTACCTGCTTTCCTGGTTGAGTTGACGCGAAATTCCAAAGTAAATGTCCAAATCATCCTCATCAACCTCTTCTATATCAAAATTATGTTTAATATATTCATGTAATTATTGTCTTCTATTATTACCGCTAATATATCAAACGACGTATTTTGAGATGATTTAAGCCTTGCTTCGACTTTGGCTTATCTTTAACTATTAGTTACAACACTAATCGTTGGTTAACAGATTGGTGCAACGCATATCGCACTTTAACTAAAGATTAAGTTTTAATCACAACTTAATCATAACTGGTGCAAACTCCTGTTAAGCAGTTAATCCGTTAATCAGCCTTATTATTTTTTAATTGTGTATTTAATTTTTAGTTAAGATGCAATATACACTAGTTTACAACAGATGAGTGTTGTGTCTTATTTCCATCCATCAAATCATAACAATAATAAAAAAAAACAAAGGCATGCTTAAACGTGTAGGAGTGTGCTAACACGAAACAGTAATTATTTTACAGTATACACATCTCCAAAATAATATTTCTGCCAACTTGTAAGGCAAGATTCCGGTAGGTACAGTTTTTAGGGCACTTTTAAAGTTTTCAGTGTCCGTTTCAAAGAATTTGTGATACATTTTTCATCGGACAAGAACCTGCTTTAATTAATAGAATTAATAAAATTATTTCATTTAACTTTGTCTCGTATTTTATTCTGACAAATTTGTTCTTTACGTCCGCTTTAAACTGTAATATTTCATTTTATTTTATTATTAATTTTATTGTACAGAAAGCTTGAGAAAGAATCTGGAGAATTATTTTCTAATTTATCGAAATCTCTAGTGGTGTTCGAAAGATTACTTTTTAATGTTTTTAATTTTTATATTAATTTTATCCACTGCCGTGAAACTAAAGCGTTTGTGATTCATTTTTTACATTTTCTAAATTTGACGTAACACTACACACAAAACAAAATATCTACTATAAGTTATTCTCACAAGAATAATGTAGAGTGATTCGTTAACCTCTTTACAAACGTTAGCAAATGAAAGTAGATGTAATTTTATGAAAATGACATCCTATCAACATAGGTCCAATTTGCTTTTGTTTAGAAGTTTTAACGATTTAAATGTAAAAAAATTTGTAGACATTATTTAACAAAACATTGGAAATAAAAGTTGTTAGAAGCTGTCACGATGCTTTATTATTTACTAAATCAGTATTTTTGCTTATTGTAATGCTTCCATTTTCTAACGAAGAATATGGCTACAATGTTTTCATCTATGGATCGTGCAATGGAAACGCTCGTCAAGCAGCAACGGAAGACAGTTAGATTTCCTAATAGACGTTAACCTGCACATAACCTGCAGATTCGAGTATGGTGACCGGTCGTGAGTAGACGCATATTAATTGTGCTCGGACAACTTCGGCAACACAAACATCGACATTTTACAATCGTCAATCGTGTATCTACATACCTGTGCTCATTTGTAACACGATCTATCGTATAATGGTTCTTACGCAATCGCAGAAGCAGGACATAAAAGAGCTGGCGAAGGGTGAAGTCCATGATGTGATAAAAACAACAATTCTGGATAAAGAATTCCTTGATATGTTATCTAATAAATTAGCTGACAGGATAATGCAGAAGATGGAAGAGCGCATTGATAAAGTGAGCCAAGATGTTGATTCTCTTCAAAGAATGGTCTGTACCTTAGAGAAAGAAAACAATGAGTTAGCAAACGCTGTAGACAGCCTGGAGCAGTATACGAGAAGAAATTCCGTACGAATTTTTGGCATCGAAGAAAAACCTGGTGAGGATCTGGAGTCGCTACTTCTAAGTTTCTTCAAGGACAGAATGGGGCTGCAAATCGCGAGTAATGAAATTTCCCGGTGTCACCGAGTGGGGAAACAGCGAAGTGGAGAAAAAGGGCGTGCTATACTAGTCAAATTTGTGAGTTACAGAACAAGGAAGCTGGTCTTCCTTAACAAAAAGCAATTGAAACACAGCAAGGTTGTAGTACGAGAAGACCTTACCAAGTTGAGGATAAATCTACTTAAAAATGCATCGGAATTATTTGGAAAGTATAATGCTTGGTCGTTGGTCGGCACGATGTTTGTTGTTAAAGACAGGAGAAAATACAGTTTTAATAGTACTGATGAACTAGATAAATTGATGAGTAAATTAAATAACACATAGTCGGGCGCAAGATGTGCGTAAGTCTATCGCCTAAGAGTCGTCTGACACGAGACTAGTTTTAGCAGTGAATTCAGTACTGAAGTTGCGCGCACAGATTTAGTTGAAATGTATAAAAGAAATTAGAACTTGTTTTAATTTCTTGGATGAAAGGGTGCTGAATCGGCGCGGCAGATATGCGCATTGAGTGATCGAAGTGTCAAATTACACATGGTTACACACGAAATTAGAGGTTATGTAGGACAGAACAATAAGTGTTATTTACTGTTAATAATTATTGTTAAGAGTTAAAGCACAGTTAAAGTACTATCAACTAAAAATGTCGTGGTCTCAAGTACAGGTGCAATTATTAATCGATCTGTACAAGACGTACCCCTGTTTGTATGCGGTAAAGCATAAAGATTATAAAAACAAACATGCAAGAAATGACACCCTTTCACATATTTGCTCTGAAATTGAAAAAATTCGACCAGGGACAGGAATTGTGGAAATAAAAAACAAATTCAACAACATACGAACAAACTTTCTAGCTCAATATAGAAAATATACAAGTTCCTTCCACAGTGGAATGGGTGAAGATGAGGTAGGTTTTTAATCAATATTTAATCACAACACATTTTATTGGTTCTAATAATTACAGATTTACAAACCAAATATATGGTATTTTGATGCCATGATGTTTGTCGTGGAACATGCAACATCACGAGAATCTGTAGATTCGATTTGTTCGAGTTCATCTTCGCAGTCACATCAAGAAGTGTTATACTCTCCGGAAGAATGCTCGGACTTACAGTTTTTTACTATGGACTCTCAGGAGTCTGTTATTGATGATGAAATGACTGGAAATAACTTTCAGGTCAGTTGGGTATGTAATGTAACTTGAAATGTAGTATATACAAAATATTTAATACAATTTTTTAATTTCAGCCTAATCAAGAAGCAAATGAAAAAATAAAATTTCATTCAGTTCACTGCCTGAAGCCAAGTACCAGTAAGGAACGAACCCCAAGTTACAGTGCAGGTAATGTAAGCTCAAGAAAAAAGAGAAAAGTAGAAGAAGAAAATGCAATTATTGAAACAGCGGCCAACTCATTGAGAGAAATTCAAAAAGCCATTATTGGAAGCAATGTTAGTAACACCACTACCAACAGTGAAACCCAGAGCAACTTCACACAAAGTCAGTTTTTTGGTAATTTCATGAGCAAGCAATTATCGTATATTGAAGAGCGTGATGAAAATTTATTTTTAGATGTTCAACACGAGATTTCTAATATAATATATACTGCTCGTAAAAAATGTAGTTGCACAGAAAGACACAGGAGTTAAATATCTTTCGAAATTTTTGTATTACTAATGTAAGATGTTACTATAGCTACGAAAGTTAAGCAAAATGCCTTTTTTAATAAGTGGGCAAATTTAAGGCAGATCTATTTAAAATTTCGCTTGCAGGCGTACAATGTAATTATTATTTTGCCTTTTGAATTTTCAATGATTTTATATATTTAAAGAATTTTTTGTTTAAATTACTTTTTTATTTGGTTTAAGCACTGATGGAAATACCAGATCTAAGTGTCTTTTTTGAAACCTTTATTTTTGCCTTCCCCTTTTGAGATTTTATTTTGCCTAACTTTCTGAGCTTTTATTATTAATGTTACTGATTAAATAAGTTCAAAACAAAAATGTAGTTTTATTTGTTGTATCTATTAATAAAATTAAAGTAATCAACATACTTGATCATCTGTAAAATAAACTACATTACATATTATGTCTTAAAACTGCATTATTTTGCCACTCAACGGCACCCACTTCACTATTAAAATAGTTTTTGAAATTTTCTCTCACTTGGAGTGCAATAACTGTTGATCGATTCCCACATTGTTGCTCTAAGTTCAGAAGGTGCTTGTCTTCATCCTCATTCAACTCTGTATATGATCTCCAGTTTTCAGTAGCTAGGAAGTTGTGCAACGCAATACATGCCAGTGTTATTTTTACCACTTTGTCTGGTGACAGTTGAATTGGATTCAACAGTACTCTAAATCGATTGGCTAAAATTCCAAACGTGCTTTTAATCATTCTTCTTGTTCTGGACAGTCGATAATTGAAGATCTTTTGTTCATGTGAAAGTCCTCTGCTTGGGAAAGGTTTCATAATTCTTTTCGAAAGAGGAAAAGCATCATCGGCTACAATCACAAATGGAGTTTTTGATGTCTGTCCAGGTAATGCCTGATCATCAGGAAAATTTAAACTGTTGCTGGATATGGCTTTACATAATCCACTTTCCCTAAAAACCCCACCATCACTTATGCGACCGTTAACCCCCACATTATAATATGTGAATTTATACACTGCATCTGCTAAGCCAAGAAGCACAATGGAATGATCGCCTTTATAATTATAGTAATAAGATCCTGCAGAAACAGGTGGTCTAAATTTTATGTGACGTCCATCAAGTGCGCCTAAGCAATTAGGAAATTGCCATAATTCTTCGAACTGCTGAGCCACTTTAAGCCAGGTGTTTTTGTCATCAGATGTCTATAATATTCATAATTATTTTATTTAATCATATCAATAAACTATAAGACCTACCTTCAAGTATTCATCTTTGAGAAAATGGTATATAACATCGCAGACGATAGGAATAAATCGTGAAATCGTAGTTTCATCAATTCTCGTCCTATACATCAACGATCGGTAATATTCACCTGTTGCCAAAAAGCGTAGGGTCACCTCTAACCTAAAATTTAGTTTATATACTAATACTTACAACTATCGTGAAAATTTCATAATTTCTTACTTAGATCGTGCCGGAATACTTTCCCGCATAACAGTATCTTGTTTAGTTAACTTAACTTTAACTTTGTTAAACAATTTTTCAAAAGAGTTATTGTCCATACGTAGAAAGTTTTTGTATGAAGACGGGTCTTCGATCAATAATTCCTCATTTAACATTGTTAATAAGCCTCTGCCTTCTAGCCGTCGATTTATCCAATTTCTCACCCAAATTCGATTCTTTATTTGACGATTTCTTGATTTTCTTCTTTTATAAAGTACAATAATTAATATTGCAATTACGTTTGTGGCTGCTGCTAGCAACAGTTTGTTCCGATCAATATTTTTATATTCCAATTATTTCACTTCTGCTCCTACTAAATATTTTTGAGGTTAAAACTGACAGGTATTTTGACATTTGTTATGTTCAACGCGCATGTTCATATAATTATTTTCATACTTACGTTTCATACAGAAACTCCGTTGTTCCTACTAATTTTTAAACTAAATCCGTGCGCGCAATTTCAGTACTAAATTTATTGCTAAAACTAGTCTCGTGTCAGACGACTCTAAGAGTTCGCTTATTTTCTTTTATTTTCTTTCTTTTTCCTACTTTATTTGAGATAAATAGTTTAGTTGTTTTTGGGTGATTTCTTTGAGCTCCTTGCGGGTTGTTATTGTGTGCAGAGGTTAGCGATAAGAAAACTTGTTTAGCTGAATTTAATTTGATACAGAATTTAAAACAGCGTGTAATTTGTTTCACACATTATTGTTTTTTCGGTAATTACACCGTTTGTTTATTAACGTTCTGTAGTAGAAGCAGCAATCAAATAGAATTAACAGCTTCCACTAGTTTGAAGTGAACTTGATTTGATTTGAAGTGAACTTGATTTAATTTGTTTTGCCGCGTATACGTTTTTCTTTTCCTTGACACTTACTGGCAAATTCTTAGTCTTTCTTTCTTGTCTGTTCTTACTTTATTTTCTCCCTTTTCTCTTCCTAATGGGTGATCATCACTTGAAATTTGGGCATTTGAATGTAAGGTCACTGTTATGCAATTTTCATAATTTGATTGATTTTATTCATCTTCATGAATTTGATGTACTTGCATTAACTGAAACTTGGTTGTCAGGTAATATAGATAAACGTGGTCTGGAGCTCGAAGGTCATAAGTTTGTCAGATGCGATCGTGACAAACGAGGAGGAGGTCTTGGTGTTTATGTTAACCATTTGTTAAAATATAACGTAGTGGAATCTATGACCGCAGATTTTTTAGAAATTTTATGGCTCAAACTTACTTTTCGCACCAAATGCATTCTCCTCGGTGTTTTATACAGACCGCCCAACTATTACAATTTCTCCGAATTCCTTTCTTATTTTGAGGATACAGTGTAACGCTTGTCTACGTCTTACGATTCAATGTACACACTGGGTGACTTTAATATTAATTTATTAGCACCATGCGATTATCATGCTCTACAGTTCTTGGAGATTCTTGAGTCAGTTAATCTTGAGCAGCTCATAACGAGCCCCACGCGCACCACTGGGCGATCTGCGACTCTTATCGATCACATTATTACTTTTAAAGATACAAATCTAGTCTTAAATACTGAGGTATTGGATGTTTATGACTTATCTGATCACTCGTTGATTTGGTGCACCTTGGTTTGCGACAACCCTGTCAAACGGGAAACGCCGTCATTTATTTATCGTGACTTTAAAAACATAGATCTGGATCATTTTAATTTTGATTTATTATCGGTGCCATGGCAAGAAATTTACAGCATGGATGACATTAATGATAAAGTAAACTTTCTCAACTCAAAACTTTTATTAATATTCGATAAGCATATGCCACTGAAGAAATGTAATCCCATGCGCAAGTATCAACCTTGGCTGACAGATAATCTTAGATTCATGATGTACCTTCGCGACAATGCGCTCAAACGTTTTAAGCGTTCTGAACGACATGAGCATTGGATTTACTACTAAATCTTTAAGAAATTTAGTCACCCTGTCCGTAAAAGCTGACAAGAAAGCTTACTACCTTGAGTACTTATTAAAAAAAAGTAAACCTAATCATATATGGAAACATCTGAAGAACTTTGACATCTGTAATCGCGATAAAACTGTAATTTCGGAGGATATTGGTAATGTAAATAGCATAAATGAACACTTTTTAAGATCGTCGGCTGCTGTCGATTCGGAGTACGGTGATACAATTCGCTCTTACATTAACAATCGGGAGTTAGAAAACAGTTTCTCTTTTTCTGCTGTTAGTGAAAATGTAATCATGGACCTTCTTTTAAAATATTCAAGTAAAGCTTTTGGCGACGACAACCTTAATGTTTATTTGCTTCATTTTTGTTGCCCATACCTCTTACCGATTTTTACTCACGTTATCAACTACTGCATCACCCATGGGGTATTTCCGGAGTGTTGGAAAGTAGCCAGAGTTATACCACTGCCTAGAAATAGTCGCCCGCAATCTCTCTGTGACGTTCGCTCCATCAGCATTTTACCAGTACTGTCAAAGATACTTGAGAAAATCATGGATAACCAACTCCGTTTTTATCTTGCTGCTTACAATATTTTGCCAGCCACTCAGTCAGGCTTTCGTCCGCATTTTAGTTGCATGAATGCTCTTACAACGATCACTGACGATATTGTTGCTGCTCTTGACAATAATAAATTCGTAATCTTAATTTTACTTGATTACTCGAAAGCGCTCGACCTCATCAATCCTGATGTTCTACTCGCGATACTCAAATTTTACGGTATTGGTGATACTGCTATGAAGTTCTTTCGCAATTATCTAACCGGAAGGTTCCAGAAGGTCTATTTTCATGATCAAATCTCTAATTCCTTGCAAGTTCACCGGGGCGTACCTCAGGACTCAATTCTTGGCCCTCTTTTATACTGCATATATACATCCCGACTTTGCGATGCAATTAGATACTGTAAATTCCATCTTTACGCGGACGACACGCAATTATATTATGTATTTGACGCTAAACAAGTTGATATTGCTTGCGCTCTAATCAATGAGGATCTCAATAGCTTAGCTAAGGCTTCAGCACAACATGCTTTCCGACTTAATGCTGGCAAAACCTCGGCTTTATTATTTGGCAGAGGGGTACTTCGTGCTGATGTGGCGAGCGGCGTGAACTTGCGTCTTGAGGTCACGCCAATACCCTTATCAGAGAGTTGTAGAAACCTCGGACTGCATATGAATTCTGAACTCAAATTTACTAAGCATGTCACCAACCTTATACGAAAAGCTTATGCGAATTTAAAGCTTATTTTTACAAATAGGCATCTCATCACGATTAAAGTGAAACGTATGCTATGTGAAACTTTGGTGTTGTCGCACTTCAATTTCTCAGACTCGGTTTATGGTCCGTTTTTGAGCTGCTTTGACGCGGCTAGGATTCAGAGGGTTCAGAATAGCTGCATGAGGCTTATCTGTGGAGTAAGACGTAGACAGCATATTTCTCACAAACTTAACGAGTTGGGCTGGTTGAATATGAAAAATAGGAGGTATTTACATGCTGCCCAATTTTATCATAAAATTTTGATGTATAAGTGCTCTCCTTATTTATACAGGGTTAGTTAAAAGTATGGAAACGGCCATTTATTGCCGTTAATATCCATTTTAAGAAATATGTGCTTTATGAAAGTTTTTTAGGAAATTTTTATCTACAATTGAGAATACTTGAATTTTTTTCTTCTTCAATTGTTTTTGAGTTAGCCCTATCTGCGTAATTTTTTTAAATGGAAACATTCTAATTTTAATATACCGTTCGGTAGAGTATTTTTTTCTCTTTACAATAGTATTCTTATTTTTTTTAGAATTGAGGGATTTCTGAAAAAAAAAAACATTTTTCACTTTTTTGTGAAATTGAAAACACTGGTTCAAATATTTATTTTAGGGCCAATTTCATAATGGAATTTAAAGGAGGCTATAAACTAAGGTCACTTTTAGATGTCAAAACAAATATGAAAACACATTTGTTTACACATCAGATTGTGACTTTATTTTAAAGGTTCCTTTAAATTCTATTATGAAACTGACCCTTAGTTAGGTAGATCTAAGACAAAAGTGAAGTTATGGGTCACAAACAAAACAACAACAAAAACAAAAAAAAAACAAACAAAAAACAAAAAAAAAACTAATAACTAAGTAAATTAAATTAAGTGTTCAAATTGTCCTCCATTTGTAATTTGACAATGACTCAATCGATTTACAAAACCCCGAAGAGAATTCTCTAAAAATTCACGGGGAATTTTTTGTATCGTCCTGGTAATTCGAATTTTTAAATCTTCGATGTCATCGGGCTTATCTTTATAAACTTTGTTATTTACATATCCCCAGAGGAAAAAATCTAAAGGGCTTAAATCAGGGGAACGGGCTGGCCACTCAATTTCACCTCGTCTCCCAATCCATCTATTTGGAAAAACGTTATCAAGGTACTGACGAATATTTAATATTTAAACCATAATGTGGTGGGGCGCCATCTTGCTGAAACCAGATATTGTTATTGGGAAGGTTTTCGTTGTTTTCATGAGGATAGAGCGTAGCACAAGCAGGTATAATTTGATTTTGCAATAACTGCAAATACAGAGCCGAATTTAAATTGCCATCGATGAAAAAGGGACCTATAATATGACCACCTAGAATGCCAACCCAAACATTAACTTTTTGGGGATACTGCGTATGGTGCTCCAAAAACCAAAATGGCAGGTGACCAATATCTGCAGTTATGTCTGTTTACTTCACCGGTAAGGCAAAAAGTAGCTTCGTCAGAGAAAAGAATGTTATTAACAAAATTTTCGTTATTATTGCAAATATTTAACATTTCTTCACAAAATTGAAGTCTCATATCAAAATCATCTTCCGTCAATTCCTGTACAAGTTGTACCTTATAAGGTTTATACTTTTCACTTTTTAACATTTTAACGACTGATGACTGTGAAATATTGAGATTTACCGCTAATTGGTTGATTGATAAATGGGGATCTTCAGATACAGCCAATAAAATATCCAGCTTTTTATCATCACTGGTCGATGTTCTCGGTCTACCACTCTTTGGCAAATTTTTAACGTTGCCGGTTTGTTCGAAACGTTTCAAAGTTTTACTAACAACGGATTTAGAAATTGGATTTCTATCAGGATGCGCATCATTAAATAAATAACAAACGTCTTGTAAACTTCTACGTCTATCTCCATAACCCAGCATCATAAGTATTTCAATTCTTTCATGTTCATTTAAATTCGCCATTGTTAATATTAACAGCAGTAAATTACACGCAATTGAATTCGACGTAAACAATAACCACTGATAAAGTTACTCGCTCGAGTTTGTTTATCGCTTACTTAGATGTACCTGACCTGGCGCTAATAAGCGCGCACGACGGGAAATGAATACTTGAAATATTGTTTTTTTTTTACAGAAACCACTCAATTCTAAAAAAAAATAAGAATACTATTGTAAAGAGAAAAAAATACTCTACAGAGTATTTCATTTCCCGAACGGTAGATTAAAATTAGAATGTTTCCATTTAAAAAAATTACGCAGATAGGCGTAACTCAAAAACAATTGAAGAAGAAAAAATTCAAGTATTCTCAATTGTAGATAAAAATTTCCTAAAAAACTTTCATAAAGTACATATTTCTTAAAATGAATATTAACGGCAATAAATGGCCGTTTCCATACTTTTAACTAACCCTGTATAATAAGATTACGTTCCGGACAGACGTTCATAACATCAAAATAAGAAATCGCGGACTATTGTCTATTCCAAGACATCGCATGGAATTTTTCAAGCGTTGTTTCAGTTATAAAATAGTTGATGTTGTGAATGCCCTGCCGCAAGTACTTCTTCAGCTTTCTCCATCAACCTTCAAAAAGAAACTTAAACTGTTGCTCCTAAATTGAATGTGCTTTGCTTGTTCACATCCCCAAAAGTAAGTATTTTTTCCCTCTTCTCTCTTTCTTCCTTTCCTTCTTTTCTTCTTCTTCTTCTTCATTATCCTTGTTTAATACCGTGTTTGCGTCTTTATTTCTTAGCATTAGGGTTTAAGTTTTCCGGGTTTGTTTTTTTGCACTGTATTTTTTTTTCTCAGTTGTTATGTTGATTTGCTTTGCTTAATAAATATTATTATTATTATTTTTCTTTATTCACTAAAAAAACGTATAACTTATACTATACATCAGATGGTACAAATATATGTATATTTACAAAGTGGGTGTACATTATTTTTAGGTCCATACTTGGGGTCCCAGGTTTGCTTCCGCAGTCCTCAGGGAACCTGTGTGTTACAGTTGTTGCTTCCATTTACCACAATAATTCGGTTTTTCTTCAGCTTTCCTCTTACTTTCTGAGTTCATTTCTGGCTATTCTACTAACATTATTCTTGCTAGTTTTTTTTTTGTTTTTTTTGTGTATTTTTGTATTTTTTGTATATATTTTTTTGTATATATATATATTTTTTTTTTTTTGTATTTTTTTTGTGTATTTTTATATATTTTTTGTATTTTTTGTATATATTTTTTTGTATTTTTTTGTGTATTTTTATATATTTTTTTTTGTATTTTTGTATTTTTTTTACACTAACGTTAGTTTGTGCATGTTCATATCACTTTCCTAATTATTCCAGCTGTCTTCAAAATTGCTGTTTTTTGAAGGGATTGCACAGAATGTTGTCCAGGTAGATTCTCTAGCGAAGTTAGCAAATTATGATTGACTATTCCAGTGGCACCAATAACTATGGGTATTACAACAGTTTTTGTATTCCACATTCTCGCTATTTCTATTTCTAAATCTTTGTATTTCAATTTCTTCTCCGCTTCTTTCTCTTTTGTATTGTAGTCATCAGGAATGGCGACGTCAATTATCTTTGTTGTCTTGTGGCGTTTATCTGTTACTATTATGTCCGGCTTATTTGCTTTTATATTTCTGTCTGTATGTATTTGCATGTTCCAAATTATCTTTGCATTTTCATTTTCTATTATTGTTTTCGGTTGATGTTGATACCACCTCTCATTTACACTGATATTGTAAGCTTTGCATATATTGTAGTGAATATGTGACGCTACAGCGTCGTGTCTTTCTATATATTCTTTTTTGCGAGAAAATTACAGCCTGCAATGATATGAAAGATGGTTTCGTTCTTTTCACCGCAAAGTCTGCATTTTGGATCCACATTTTGCTTCATTATGTTTTTTCTGTAATAATTGGTAGCAATTGCTTGGTCTTGTGCAGCTATTATAAGTGCTTCCGTTTCTCCCTTCAGATCTCCTTTCTTTAGCCAGCAGCATGTTTGTGCCGTATGTATATGTGGTTTGTTTATTTCTTTCGCATACTGTCCATGCATAGGTTTTTCAGACCATGTCATTTCATTGCGCCTTTTTTCTAAGGACTTGACTCGTGTTTTTAGCTCTCTCGCTGCATCTATTGGACATACGTTGCTTGTGCTTTCTATGTTTGACAGTTTTATGTCTTGCATGTATTTGGTTGCTTTTTTTGTTATTGATTTTAGGATTGGTTTACTGTTTTCATGTTCTTTTAATTGTCTCACTATTTCTTCTCTGAGGTTATTTATATAATGCGCTAGCCCCATGATTTCTATTCTGTATTGCTCTTCTAAATTTATTAGACCTCTCCCTCCTTTGGTTCTATGCACGTAAAGCCGGTGGACGTCGGCTTTAGGGTGATGTAAGTGTCCTATCGTGAGGAGTTTTCTAATTTTACTATCCATTTTTCTGATTTCACTCTCTAACCAATCTAGGATTCCAAAACTGTACGTAATTACCGGTAGGGCATAAACATTTATTGCTGTTATTTTGTTTCTTGAGTTCAGTTGTGTTTCCAGGATTTTCCGTATCCTTCTGTATGCTTCTTTGGAAACCTTCACCTTAATTTCCTCACTTTGTATACCTTCTCGTTCTTCTACTCCTAAGTATTTGTATACTTCATTGTTGTCTAGGCTTTTTATAGTTGTATCCATGTCAAGTTTTATGTTTTCAGATGTTGTTACTTTTCCTCGGGTGTAGGTGACTTTAGCGCACTTTTCTGTTCCAAGTTGTAATTTAATATCGTCGCTAAATTTTTTTACAACTCGTATCATTTTATTTAGATCATTGTCACATCTTGCAAATATTTTTAAATCGTCTACATATAGTAGATGCGTTATTGGTTTTTCATGCTTTGAGACTTGGTACCCCCCTGTTGTTTTTTCAAGTTCTTCTGACAAAGGGAAGAGGGTTATGCAAAAAAGTAGGGGTGAGAGTGTGTCGCCCTGAAAGATACCTGATTTTATAGTGATGTCTCTTGTTTTTATGCTTTGATCATTGAGATGCAATTCTACATTCGTTTTCCACTGCCTCATACTGCTTTCAATAAATCTAAGCATTTGACCATCTACTTTTAGAAGTCTTAACATTTCTGAGATCCATGAATGCGGAATGCTGTCGAAAGCCTTGCGGTAATCAATCCAGCTCATACTTAGATTTTTGCTCTTTTTTTTGCTGTCGTTCATGATCATTTTGCTTACCAATAACTGATCTTTGCAGCCGTAACATTTTTTGATGCATCCTTTTTGTTGTTCGGGGATGCACTTATTTTTCAAAAGGTGTTCGTAAAGGCGTTGAGACAATATTGCTGTTAAGATTTTGTATGTAGTGGTTAAACAAGTTATTGGTCGGTAGTTTTTCGGGTCGTTTAGATCTCCTGATTTCGGTAGTAGATATGTTTTACCATTAGTTATCCATTCAGGGATTCCCGTTTCTTCACTGATCAGCTTATTATAAAAGACAACTAGGTATTTATGCACGGCTGTTAAGTGTTTCAGCCAGTAGTTTTGTACTCCGTCCACGCCTGGCGCTTTCCAGTTAGATGTCTTTTTAACTGCTGATCTTACTTCTTCTTCTGTGATATCTTCCCATTTCATTTCGTTTAACGTCTCGCTTTTTTTGTTATATCTTTCTGTCCAATCTGATGCGTCATGTATCACTTCTCTCTCCCAGATCGAACTCCAGTATTTTTCTATTTTTTCTTTATTAGGGGAAGTATCTACCTTACATTCACTTTGTGTTAGTTTTCTGTAAAATTTTTTGCTATTTTCTTGGAAAAGTTTGTTATCCTTATATTGCTGTATTCTTTTGTTGTACCTTCTGATTCTTGCTGCTTTAGCCTGGATTTTTTGCTTTAAGATTTCTATTGTTTCTTCTTCGTCATTAACATTTCTGATATTGTAAATAGATATTAATCTTTTTCTTTTAATGGCAACTTTTTGACTGGGGTTATTATTTTTCGCTTCCATAAGGATTGCTAGATCTTTCCTAAAGCTTTGTATTTGTTTTTCTAGTCTTCTTTTCCAAGGCGGTTGTTGGGTTTTTGTTTTTGGCTCTTGACTTACTTCTTGTTCTGTTTTTGACACTAGTTTTCCCGCTGCATATATTAGTCTGTTTAGTTCAGTTATGGTAGTATTAGGTCTACTTTGTAATATTTTTCCGAGTGCTATGTTTACTTGGTGTACTAAGTCTACATTAATTTTGTTTTCTCTAATTTTTTTTAAAGGTGTTCTTTGTATTTCCGTTTCCTTTTCAAGTTCCTGTTCTTTTTCTTGTATTTTTGCTTTCATTTTTTCTATGTCATTGTTGCTATCTTCCACGATTAACTGATTATCATGATTATCTGTTTCTATTTGATCTTGTTTTGATGAAAAAGGAAGATCTTGAGGCTCCACTTCTGCGTCTGTGTCTTCTTCAATCGACGCGTTATTGATATTTTGCTGTTGACTTGTAGCTAAGTTTTGTGTTACCTCATTTTTTATTTGATCTAATTCAGTTTGTGCTAGTTTTTGTTTATTTATAATGAATCTTCTTTGATTTGCCAGAGTATTTGCGTTCATATTAGGTCTTACTTGAGGATTTCGCTCTCTCCATAATTTGTACACATGTTCAGTGTGTGCTGTTCCGGTGGTTTGTAGTATATGGTAGTAACAATATATTAATTCCTTGTATTCTTTTTCAGACCATCGTTTGTTCCTTTTTTTATTTTCTGAATTTTCAGCGTCGTTGGATGTAGGTACAGGGTCATTTTGAGTTAACTCTGTTTGATTACCTGTACGCTGTTTTTGCGTTTTTTGGGCTTGCCCTAAATTATTACGTGATTGAATACAAGGGATGTTTCGAGTTTCCCTCTGTTCTACCGCAGGCGAATTCGACATACTGTATATGAGGAATGTAAGTAGTAGAAGAGGGTAAATTTTTGCACATCGGCTTTAATCTGTATTTCAGGAAAAATTACTACAAGCGTGTAAAATCTCAAGGACGACGAGTCTTTTTCGCTGGCTTTTCTTTGCGCTTCACGGGTTTACGCTCGATACCGCGCTCTAATGAATATCCGAAAGCATGGTATTAATTGATTGCACTATAATTTTTAATCTTTCCTTCTGAATATTGAAAACTTTTTCTTGCGAATACTCATATAGTTCTATAATGCACTTATGTCTGTTATTTTGATATCGTCCCGAAATTATTTGAACACTAACCTTGGTTTCTAGACAATTCCCGAGGAGCCGACGTGCACCGTGCCACACACAATTTTATTTTATTTTATTATTATTATTATTATTATTATTATTATTATTATTATTATTATTATTATTATTACATAACTTTTGAACGTTTGTTATAATTTTATAATTTTAGCTTTGTACTGTTTATTTACTTATAGTCTACACCATTACAATAAATAATTTTTGTTATTAAATATACTGCATTTTCAGCCATTAAAAAAAACCAAAGTCGCAGTAAGTTCTAAACAAAAGCAAATCCGACCTATGTCGATAGGATGTTTTTTCCATAAAATTACATCTACTTTCATTTGCCAAAGTTTGTAAAGAGGCTAACGAATCACCCTGTATAATTTGATTATTTCCAGTAAAATAATGATACAATTGGTCAGAATTAAAATACGTGATCAAAAATACTGCTAAACGATTGGAAAATGAAAATATTAAAAAATAACCAGTAAAAGTGCGCATATTGCTCTAATTATCTCAGAGAATCATGCTATTTTTTAATATTTAAAGTTGGTTCTTGTCCGATGAAATTTGTATCACAAAATCTTTTAACCGGACACTAAATCTCGCACTATACACTTAACGTTTCACCGTCGTTCGACAGCTTCGTCAGAAGTGAAAAATATAACACGTTGTCAAAATAAACAAGGTTGTCAACGGAAACTGAAAAGGTAAATTGATTTTTTTTTTTTTTTATAAACAATAAATAATTTATTTTAATAAATGTTAAAAATTGACAGATCTATATTCTATTTAAAGAATCGAGAAAACTAGAAAATGTATCGTTTAAACTCGCAAAATCTGTACGTTTGTTTGAGCTGTCAAACGACGGTGAAACGTTAAGTGTATAGTGCGAGATTTAGTGTCCGGTTAAAAGATTTTGTGATATATTTTACAATAGTTATTTTTTTATTAGTAGCCAAAGTAAAACTATTTTTTAACTTTTGTAACTCATACGTCGACAAATTGAAATCAATATCTAAGAAATACTTAATCTTAAAGAATCCTCTTAAGCTTGGGGATAAAAATGGCATGCTATAGGACTACTGTTTTATACACAACCAAAATTCATTAATCTTTCAAGGTGCTACTTTTGTAAAAATTAAACTATTATGATGGCAACGTATGTTCTATTTCTGTGTTATATACATCCAATAAATTAGTTTTCGTCAATAAATAAAGCAGGAAACTTAATCAGTCTGTGTAAGAGGTACTAAATTCTTCCGTGGTGGCCGTTGGATAATCCCAATCCCAGCGCGTCGTACTTTCCATCGTGTAATCCTGATCGGTTTCGGCAGCATATTCGGTGACGGTGTCCGCTTGCAACTTCTTTTGTTTTGCTCCTCGAGAGACTTGCTTTTTCTTTCTTTTGCCAACACTAATGGTTACGCGACATTCCGAACTCTCTTCGATCAAACACTTTTTCCTGAACTTGAAATGCAACCGCTTGCGCTTTTTCGGCATCTTTTTTGTGTAACACTTGGTCTGGATCCATTTCTTCTTGCTTTTCTTGCGTTTTTTTCGACGACGACAACGAAATTGTCCCTTCGTTAACTCCTGGTCTATTTCCGGGGGGCGAGTGTTTATCGTAATATTTGGTGGACAACTATAAATTGAATACAATTCTTGATACTTGTCTACCGAAATTGTGCGAACGAGCACGCGTACATAGGAAGAGAGGCGACCTAAGGGTTGCAGAGCTCGCAGTAGGACCTTCCTGGGAAGACCACGACGATTTAGGGCGAGGTAGAAGGTCCGCCGTTTGTTCGAGTATTTCGCCGATGAATAGGTGTTGTAGTGGTCTGGCTCGATTATTTCATTAAAAATACATTCTTCACCAAATTCTTGCTGGAACAAAAAAATAGATTCAATTCTTAGAAGTCCTTTTCAGAAAACCTCGTCTACTCATATGGTGGACTACCTCTGCAACTGAATACGACATCCAAAACTTCAGCCCTTCAGCGTTCTGTATCGGTATTCAGGAGAATTAACAACATTGGATATCCTCATCACCATATACAAACATAAGTATAAGCAGACTAAAATATAGAAGGAGATGTAAGGTTCAATTATATTTAGAACAAATGTTTGGGCTGTAGATGGGGATATAGAACACATATCTTATTTCAGATAGTTTTAATTTAAATTTGTATGCAGTTTACTGCACAATTTAAATTGTTCAAGATAAAACAACCTTTGAGTTACAGCTTCAACAAAGATTTAGATAACGTGCAGGATGCATCATTGGTATGAATTTCTTCAATAGCTCTTTAACTATTAATTATAAAGGAAAATGTCTTTTAACGTGCCTTTTTTAAAATTTCTCTCCCTAGTTGGCCGTGAATTGTCAGTTGAGAACCAGCCTTGCTTGAAACTTAATAAATTGTCATATATCGTAACCTCATTTTTCTTATTGAAGGAAATTGCTGAATTCGGTAATTCTACTTCTCACTGCGTGTTTGCACCGCGTGAATTACTGAACTCAACAAATGTCATAACATAAGCATTTTATTAGTTTAAAAGTGAGATTATGCTATTTCATACGTCATACAGTGGGACGGAATCACAAAAAGGCGGTCAAAAATCGAAAAATGAAGTTTTAAATTTAGAGTTATCAATCATTTCGTGGAATCTACAGATAATTAAAGTATTAAATACCGGAAGGTAGGGGTTTCAAATGTTTCTACCCTAATCTATGATTTACTTCAAAAGCTACCTTCGATTAAGTCGTAATTGACGTTGAAATAACCTGACAGATATCGCTAATTTTAAAATAGTATAAGTTTGGGGAAATTGCATCAATTTTTAATTAGAAAAATGGAGGCTGCTTCTGGAGGTAAGTACAGTTTATATATACATTTAAGAAATCATAATTAAAACGTAAAGCGTGTTAATTTTTGAACTTTTCGAGCAAGAAAATAACAGAAAAAATTATGTAAGGCTTTTAAAAATGAAGTGCTACAGTTTGCAACCGAGTTTAGCTAAATGGCCTTTATACAGTTCTAATAGATATTCATATCTACCAGAATCAAGAAAAAATAGCTGCTCGAACCTTTTGTAAGTAATTCGATGTGTCATAATCTCGAACACATAAAGCATTTTTTTTATAAAAACTAATATCCTCTAAAAATAAATTAAAATATTAAATAGCATGTTACATTTTTAACTAACTTATGTTTGAATTTATGTCATTATAAATATTTTATTTCTTTAAAAACACGTCTTTCATAAAATTTCATAAAACTTATTTCAATGTTCAATGCGAACGTAGAAGTAATAAAAACGTATTAATATACTACATAATTTGACGTTCTACACTTATTAATGTTTTAGGTTTTAATGGTGAGATTGAATTGACAAAGAAGGAAATTTCTATTCTACTGAAAAAAGATATGCATAAGGAAATTCATTAAATTCTCGAAATATTTGAAGACGTTATGTCCCAATATTTTAACTGTTCTTTTAATTTAACTGAAAATATGAGAAAAACATTGCGTACGTTAATCTATGGATTTCGAACGAAATGGCAAGGACTTCAAAGAATAGAGAGCAGATTTCTCGAAAAACATTCCCCGTGGCTGAGCACTAAACTTACTTTTCAAAAATCTGATGACATTTTAGAAACATTAGAAAAGAGACAAGGTCGCGGTCGTCCTTCCTTAGGATTTACGGATTCAAGTGAGAGATCAAAACGAAGGAAGACCGAAGTTATGCGATCAAACACAAGTCTTGAACAATTGTCATATGCTACTCATATGAAACTTCGTGCTGAAGGTAAATTGGATGCTGCAAAAGTTATACAGGATGTGACGTTAGGAAATCCTTCGAAAGCATCAATATACCGGAAATCTCTGAAACAAATTTTAGAAACAACGATGTCGAATGAAGCTGTTCTTTCACTTTTAGTTGAACAAATACTATCTAAGAGTCAATACAATGGAATACGAGCGGCAAGAAAAGAAAATAACAGCAACCTGTACCCTCCATATCGAGCAGTATCCGAAGCAAAGAAAACCTGCTATCCACCTAAACCTGATATTGTCATAACAGATTGCAAAGCTGAAGTAAAATTTATTGGATCACACAGTTCAAAGAATTTTATTTACTCAAAAGGATGTTATTCAAACTTTGGGTTCCGAACACTGCAGGAATATGAGATTAATTTGCAAGTGGGGCTGCGATGAAAGCTCTGGCCAAAGTTTGTATAAGCAAAAATTTACAAATGAAGATGGAAGCAAATCAGATTCTGGTATTTTCTACACATCAGTCGTGCCTCTGCAGCTCATATCCGTGAATCAGGAAACACAAGCAGAAGGTTGCAATTTCTTCACGAAAACACACAGGAAACCGTCAAAGAAATTGATATTAGAGAACAAGAGAGCAAACTTGTTCCTTTTCAAACGATTATAGACGAAAAGGAAATCACCGTTTTATATAGACTTGCCTTGACCATGATTGACGGTAAAGTGTGCAACTCAGCCACGTCTACTACATCTACTCAACGTTGCTACTTATGTCAAGCAACATCGAAATATTTTAACAACATAGATGAAATGTTAAAAAGAAAAGTTAATGAAAATAATTTGGCTTTTGGATTATCGACTCTACATGCATGGATTCGTTTATTCGAATGCTGTTTGCATGTATCATACAAACTTGACTGTAAACTTGACTGTTGGCAAACGCGCACCGATAAAGTCAAGAAATCTGTTGATGAACGCAAAGAAAGTATTCAAAAACGTTTCCGCTTACAATTAGGGCTCATCGTAGATAAACCAAAGCAAGGTTGCGGAAATACTAATGACTGGAACACGGCTCGGCGTCTTTTTCGCAAACTCATCAATATCTGCTTTAACCCTTAAGTACTAACGATACGTTTCTCAGACAGGCGTGCCTCCAATAGCTTTGCATATTTCTCCATCCGTTTGTCACTCAAGCCTATGCGCCTATGCAGTGGGTGTAGTTTTGCCATCGAAGAGGTGCCTGTTTTGAAGTTATTTCAGTGTAAAATACAGTTGCCGTCCCACAGACGGGTTGTTAGTAATTTCGCAAGAAATATTTTATGGTGAGTTCCCGACCGGGTCCGTCAAAACGAGTAAAATTTGGCAATCCAAATTTTGAAGAACAGGTTTTGAAATGGTATGAAGAAGCAGAAACAGATTACAGCGATTTAGAAGACGACACTGATGAAAATTTTGTTGTAAACAGTGGACGTGAATCCAATTCAGAAGAAGAGCGTAAGATTATATATTATATTATATATAAATTCAAATTCATAGATTGACAGTTTTTTTACTTTCTTTTATATGACTTTAATATTTCGTTGTTTTATTAAACTAAGTGTATATTAAAAAAAAAAAACTTTTTGTTACATTACAGAATAATTAAATATTTTTTTTATGCTCACGTTTCATAGGCTACAAAAATGATAACATTTTATGCATATTAAACTTTTTAAATAAATATACATCTTTCAACGACATGAATAGTGTTTATTTCTTAATACAAGCTAAGTAAGAGGTACAAAAGTGACGGTAAAAGTTAATTTATCTAAAACATAACAAGAAAAAATTTTTAATGGCACTAGATCATGTGCCGTCTGTGAGACGAGTACTTAGTATTAGAGTCATTACTTTGCTACGTTAGTACTTGAGGGTTAATAACGGGAGTCGATGAGAATTTAATAAAAAGATTTTAAGTTATATTGCAGGTATGTCGACACTCGATAAATACTGAGAAATTTCAGGAATATGCCTTGGATACAGCTCGACTTTTTGTTTGCTTGTATCCGTGATATTATATGCCTACTACATTGCACAAGATTTTGATTCACGGACCTCTACTTGTTTCATCAGCATTATTACCTATTGGGCAAATGTCTGAAGAAGCGCAAGAAGCTTCAAATAAATTCATCAAAAAATTTCGACATGACTTTTCGCGAAAATGGTCACGAGTCAAAACTATGGAAGACGTTTTATTACGCCTTTTAATCAATTCCGATCCTTACATTTCTTGTTTGCGAAAATTGCCACAAAGAAAATTGAAAACTATGTTACCAGAAGCTCTTCAGCTATTACTGTCGCCTGAAGTAACACAGGACCATTTACAGGATACAGATTATTCTGATTCTTCAAATTATTCGGATGAATCTGAATATTTTGATTAATCTAGTTTGTGTGATTATTAAGATTATTTAAATACTGTCGATTAATATAAAAAGCATTTACGTATTTAGTACTATCTATTTTTATTTTTAATTATAATCTTTCAAGCCTTACAATTTTTTAAATATATCCAATATTATCCTACGCGGTTGACACATTACATTCATTGTTTTAAAAGTTCAATTTTGATTTCAGATTCGTAATCAGTAATCTCGGAAATTCCCTTATACCTATAAAGTTTCAAAAAAAAATCCTAGAAATTTTTAGCATTGTGCATTTAGAATGGATCAACTATTTTTTCTGAAATTTTGACTTAGGATTTGTAATCTGCGACCTGTTTTAAATTTCATAAAAATCCAATAACCTTTAGTACATACGGTCGCCATATTGACTGCGTCATTTTGTTTTTCAAAATTCTGACTTCATATTTGTACGATCTCTGAAATCCTTCTGTACCAAGTTTCAAACAAATCTACCAAAATCTTGATTTTTGGCCAGATTTTTTCGATTTTGTCCCACTGTGCGTCAGGTCGAGTGAGGCTACTTCACAACTAACAATTCAATGCCAACTGGGGAGAGAAATTTAAAAAAAGGCACGTCACAAAAATTATCGACTATAATAGGTGTATTTGTTTTACACAAATTACTAAGTTTGGCTTGAACCAAACTTGAATCAAAAGTTGGAAGTGAGATTTTACTGAGTGAATTTGCTTCCCCCTTTCTACTAAGTAATCTTGTATTTAGTTTGATTATTTTAAGAAGTGTAATGGATTATCCATGATGTTAGTGACTATCGAAATAAGAAAAATTTGGAAAAGTATTTGCCTTAAGTCACTATTAAAAAACGTCGTCATGTAAGAGCTGTTTATTTTCTAATCATCAAAGAAGTTATTGCCCAGATGACATTTTTCGGTAAACTACCATTTTCAAATCTACAAAATTTTGAAAACTGAGCTTAAAAGTACATAAACTATAACTAAAATAACGACAAACCTTTAACAGTATGAAAAGTCACGATGTGGAAGACATTTTAATTAAGGCTGAGTGACACTCAAACCGGTAACCTAAATAATCCCCCAACAAAAGGTGACTAAATAATTAAAGTTACTAAATACTTTAAAAAACTTTAAAAAATAGAAAATTTGAATTTAGGTAGTACAAAAATGATTGCCGAAACAAAGCAAATACAAAACAAGCCAAATTTCAAACTAAGTTAAACAAAGCACATATAGACCAAAGTCTACGCAATAAAATATAAATCGACATTAACAGCAGATTGTCAAGCCCGTAAAATAGGAGCCGAAATACAAAAACAATTCAAATTTAGAAACTACACAAATAAACTAAAATTAATTGACACATGACAGTACACTAAAATTTTTCCAAAATAGTTAAAGGCAAACAACAAAAGTGGTTAACCAAAGACCACCAAAATAGACCGTAGTCTAAAAATTAAGGTAACAGCAGATAGGCAAAAAGCAAAATAGAGCCAAACATTGAGTTAACGTAAGAAACGGGGGGACAAACCGAAATTTAATTAAGGCAGAAGCCAGAAGACAAAATGCTGTAATTAAAACAAAGTTAATACCCAAAATTACGGGGGATAGACCGTAATCGAATAACAACAGATGGTCAAAACAGAGCTAAACCAAACACAGCTCGACCATACAACACTCAAATTAAGTTAACAGCAAATAGGCACAAAAAAAGTAAACGGAATTAATTAAATTAATTTAAAGTAAAGCAAAACTAAAACCAAGAAACACCAACAGCAAAAAACCCCAAATTGAGAAAAGGGGGAGATAGACCGTAGTTTAAAAATCGATTAACAGCAGATGGCCAAAAAGAGTTAAACCGACGAAACTCGACTTGACAACGTCCAAAAATCAGGTAACAGCAGATGGCAAATTAAATTAAAGGTTAAAGGTTAAAGGTTTGTCGTTATTTTAGTTATAGTTTATGTACTTTTAAGCTCAATTTTCAAAATTTTGTAGATTTGAAAATGGTAGTTTACCGAAACATGTCATCTGGACAATAACTTCTTTGATGATTAGAAAATAAACAGCTTTTGCTTGACGACGTTTTTTAATAGTCACTTAAGGCAAATACTTTTCCAAATTTTTCTTATTTTTTTTTATATTTTATTTTTAAGTTCTGCTCAATAGGCACCGTATTCGTGTTTATAGGTTATGGCGATTGGTGAGCAATGGTGACAGAAAAATGATGGAGTCACAATGTAAGGTAATTTGTGATACCTATAATTTATAATTTTTTATTTGTTTGTAATAGTATTTCGGCCTATTATGCGCTGTTGAATCTACGGACATAGCGCAATAATGTAAACAAAATCAATTACAATTTCTACCGCTTGTTCTGTGCTGAAATCACTAACTGCGTATCGAACTAAATTATTCATGAATAATCAACATTGTAATTTAGTGTAATATTTCTCTCTTTGCATTTCCGTTAACTTGTTAATTAAACTTTAATCAATTTTACTTGTGTATTTGTGTTTACATCTTCACGTACCAGTAAGTTAAGCCAAGCCTCTTGTTTTGTTTTGGCCTTCTGCACGACCGAGACGGTTCGGGGACGCCGTCGAGGTTATATTAAAACAGTTGGGTTTAATGTCCGACCTGGCGCCTTTAATTAATAACAACTTTAAATACCCACCCCAATCACACTATTGCTAGCCGTGGGGAAAAGCTGGTGAAAGATACAGCCCAGACTTGTCATTGGTCGAGGTAAGTTTGGAGGCAGTCAGTTTAAAGTTTATTTGGTGACATCCTTGAATCTTAAAAGCACAAAACATGACAATCAAGAAAAAAAAGTGTTAAGACAATCGATTAAATAACATTTGAAAAATGACTCCAGAAAGTGGCGCCACCTATTGCTACACATGTATACTGTGCATCGCGTGTAGTAGAGTTGCTAGTCTCACCGTTTCACATAACTTACGACCACATTTTTTCTGTATGTTTTATCTGAATACATATCAGTAATCCTTGTGAAATATCGGTGTTTTTATTGAAATTCTTTCAAGTTATGAGCCCAGAATACCGACCGATCTGTTATTTTTTTCCATGGAAAATAAAAAGAAATGCAAGTGTTGTTTTGACGTTATATCCAGCCAGTGTGCAAAGTGAAAAATAAACCACAGAACGATGGATAGTGAAATTGTACACATTTCGAAATTAAAGAATGAGGAAAATTGGTCGTTCTGGAAATTTTAAGTTCGAATCGTATTAAAAGCGAACAATCCATGGAGTGTTGTAAGTGGTGATTCTGTGAAGCTTGAGGTTTTGGAAAATGAAAATGATGCATCTGCGTCCATGAGTATAATAAGAAAGTTGCTGAGTGGATAAAAGCGGATAATATTGCATAAAAGATAATCGCAACAACAATAGCCAATGAACAATTACTCCACATTTTTAACTGCATATTCTAAAGGCAATGTGGGCTCACCTCTGTACTTGAAAAAAATCTGATGCCAGCGTCCACATGCTGCAACAACAATAGTAAAGCATGGCCAAAGACTCAGAGGACAACATTGCGACTCACATTTCCAAATTGGAAAATTTGGCACATCGATTGAGATTACTAGGTGAGGAAATTCCACGATAATAAGTTCTGATGACGCTACCGCCAAACCACAGACATTTCATCAGTGCATGAGAGGTAACGCAACAAAATGAAAGAACTTCACAAAACCTTATTTCAAGATTGAGTATCGAAGAAACAAGACTTGAATCTGAAGAAAGAAGAAAGGAAGCGCTTTTTCTGCTCAAAAACATTTTGCTAAATCACAAAGTGCCAAAGGCCAAAATTTACAAAATGCACGCAAACCTGGAAAATGTTACACATTACAATAAACCGGGTCACTGCTCAAAGGACTGTAGCAAAAGGAAACCTCATCCACACGAACTATGTACATGGATAGAAAGGAGACACATTCATAGGAGAAACCTTAGCATCCGTTTCAGGTCAAGAAGCAGAAAATGAAGCATGGTATTTGGATTCAGGTGCTAGCGATCATATGTCCAATAAACGTGAGTGGTTTATAAACTTTAATATTTTTGAACCTAAACTCCCGGTACGTATTGGTGAATGTATCTATGCTTATGGTAAGAGTGACATGAACATAAACATTTTAACTTTTGATGCATGTAATTGGACCGAGAATCATTTGTCAAATGTATATTCCCGATATGAAATACAATCTCTTCTCAGAAGGAGCTGCTCTTGATAAAGAACCAGAGTTGAAATCTAATAATACAACATGTAAATTCTACGAAAAGGGGTTTTAGTTGCAGTGGGAACTGGGAAAACGACTAAACAAATTGACGTTTCAAGCACTGCTACCTGAGAAACAAGGTCACATTGCGACAAATAATACTTTACAAATTTGGCACGAAAGAATGGCACATCAGAATACTAAATTATGTCAAAAAAATTTTGAGGGAAAGACCAAATAAAGCTTGATGATCAACAGAATTTTTGGTCCGGTGGTCCGGATTACGCGAATTATTGTAAGCGTAAACAAAAGGAAGGTAATCAATAGAAGAATTTCTTTAATTAATGCTGTCATATCCGTAAAACAAAATTAAAAATTTATATATTTTGATATCTAGATATAAGTATAATGTATATGAAAATTAATATTAATATTGAATAACAAATGAAATTAACATTGAAATCAATCAACAAAATTAATTCGACAACACGACAAAAAGCTAATTAAATAAATTTTAAACAAATCAATTGAGAAAAGAAAACTTAATTTCTAAATATACTATTCGCGTTCCGAAGAAAGAGAATGAGAAATCATATCTGTTGGAAGAAACGGATTTTTTAGCAAATTTGCAGCTTCAATATTGAGTTTTACTTTTTCTTATTATATTTATTTCTCAGGGACAAATGTGATATGATTGGATCTGATGAAAGTAAAAAATAATTCAATAAATCTTCATTTGTATGTTGAGTTGAATACTTTCTACTCCTGTATTTTCTGATAAATTTAAAGTCATTTTTTTTTTCTTCTTGGGCCTCTTCACCAAGTTGTTCGATTAGTAAAATTGCGTATTTTATGATTTCACCACCGTGTATCAGCATCTTGTGGACGCTATTAGGCATATAAAACCAGGGATACTTTTCTATAAATAATGTTGCTGTTTCATTGGCATAAGTTTCAAATTTTTTGCAATCAACTTCATAGCTGCAAGAAATAGTTAGTCACTCCCGTGATCAATCAGTCAGTGATTTCAGAAGATTTCTTGAAATTTTGGAAAAATGTTCTTGCTGTATTTCCAGAGGTATTGGTTGATCCATAACCAGGTTGCGGCCTATCAACCAATATTCACAGTTTTTTCTTCAAACGATCAATTATATCTTTTATCCACTATCACATTATAGGTAATTCGACTTTTGTCCACACTTATGAAGCATTTTAAGTGACCTATTATCCACTAGTGGAATAAAGTTACTTTATTCCACTAATATAATAATAATAAATAATAATATAATAATAATAATAAATAATAATCCACTTGCAGCAACCAATCCTTTTTCAGTAGATTAAAAGACAAAATAAATCCAGATCAAAAATCTAATGTTGTGTACAAAGTAGACTGCATGGAATGTAATAAAGTTTATATAGGTCAAACTAAAAACTATATCAAAACTAGGATGTACAACCACAACTACAATATAAAAAATAACAACCCAGAATATTCGATGTTAACAAACCACGCTTTAAACAATCTACACAAATTTAATTTCAACAACGTGAATGTTTTAAAACAAGAATCAAACTTTTACAAAAGGAATACTCTTGAAATGTGTTTTATTGTGAAAGATCCCAATACCGTAAATAAAAGAACTGATTACAACAATTTAAATAGTTATTACCACCCCATTTTAAAATTTCTCTCTCCACCTAAAAGTAACAAACGCCTGCGTGATTAATTCGGCTGTCAGTCTTTTCCCTACGCTCGGAGAGAGGAGACTCACAATTTTTAGTAAGTTCCCTTTCTCTATCTATTACTAATTTTGCTATGTTAAGGCATTAAATTAACTTAGGCATAGATACTAATTATGTAAATTTAATTGTAGACACTGAGGAAGAACCTGGCCAGGTTCGAAAACGTTATGTTAAACAATTAATAAAAAACATTCAGACCGTGATTCAGGAAGTTTTATTTCAAAGAATATAGTACCGGTCAAGAAAACACTTTACTCTCAAATAATAATAAGAATATTTCTTAATTAAATTACGCACATTCTGATTCCATAAATGTGGTGATTGTGGATAAAACGTTGTATTTCATGAGTGTTTTAGATGCATTTTATCCACTTAAGAAAATGCTATCTAAAACACTTATACAAGAAATAACTATTTTTCTCACTTCCATTCTATTTCTATTATCTCCTTTTGCTTGCCAACATTTTATATCTATTCTATAGCCTATGTGTAGACAACATTCAAAGATTCGAATCCATAATTGAAGTGTGGATAGACCAAAATTGTAATTTTCTAATGTTAGCTTTTTTTGGCAGAATTTTCCAAATTGTTCATTTCTGTCGGCTTAGCTTTACAAATATAACATGCGTGAGTGGATTTGGTATCGGTTAAAGTATGATAAATCTTCCCATCCACCACTGTTAAGACAAGTTTGAAGCTAACCGTGAATTTCTCCTAATAAATAAAGTCATGCAGTTCGGCAATCTGTGCTTCAATACAGTATGTTTCCTTTCGCGTCAGATGACTAGTCTCTTTAGAGAAAATGAATTTTATCGCTCTGCAAAGTCTCGTGGTTGAAGGGACAGGATTATGCCACACAATTTTCGTTTGGTCTTCACTGTCATGTAATTGTACAGGAATAAATGAAATATTTGTAGAGCGAGACTTCGCTTTTTCTAACCTTAAAATTCTAACCTACAAAAAGCATGGAGCTTCCAATGAATTACCATTCAGCCAGTCGAGCTGTTTTATTCCGTACCTACAAAAAGTTCATGATTAAAAAGAAGAATGTCTTTTTGACTATTACTTGTAATTGTCTCTTTTATTGTACTTTTTAGCTTGAACTTTGCTTGACAATGTCTTAATTGACGAAACCGCGGTCGCAATTTTACCAATAAATATTTGTAGAGTGAGACTTCGCTTTTTTTAACCTTAAAATTCTAACCTACAAAAAAGCATGGAGCTTCCAATGAATAAATGAAATGATAAATACAGATGAGTCACTTACTCCTGTAGTCATCAGTTGTCTAGGTATAGTTGCTCTGTCCAGAGCTTCCATTTAGTGTGTACAATTCTTCTTAAATCTTCTTAA
Organism: Dorcus parallelipipedus; assembly: GCA_958336345.1. Classification (NCBI taxonomy): domain Eukaryota; kingdom Metazoa; phylum Arthropoda; class Insecta; order Coleoptera; family Lucanidae; genus Dorcus; species Dorcus parallelipipedus. The sequence continues at coordinate 37,970,880 of OY284478.1, forward strand.
ATTAAAATTAGCCTTCTAGTGTACCTTCTTCTCAAGTATTTCAAATTTGTAACAATACTTTATATCAACATCAACATCGACAGGCACAATTTTGTTTTTCATAATACCCCACAAAGTATAATTTAAAGGGTTCAATTCTGATGACCATTCAATTCAATGTACTCGTTCGGTTGATGTCTTTAGGCTGGCTACGGATATCCATTTTTGAACTAATTTGCGAGTTGATAAAAGACGTAAACATTTCAAGTACAGTATGCGCCAAAATATACAGTACTGAAATGCGCGCCACTGTTATGCGCATGTCTGCTGTTTGACATATAATAAGTAATATATAAGTAATAAATAATATATTTCAGTACTGTATATTTTGGCGCATACTGTATTTCTCGTTTTCTTTAGCTTAAAAGCGACATTTTATTACTGCAATTAATAATAAACATAACTATCACACTTAAAATTGAATTGAACTGTCAAATTTTCTTTAGAAACAAAAAATTTGCTTTTGTTTCCAAGGCACTCTTTGCTGAACAGATGATTTCGAGAATTTGACTTGAATCTAACTCTAACCATCAAGTGTGATACATCATTGCAATCAGAAAAAAACGCTTCATTTAATCGTGTGAAAATCTAAGATGGTGTCCATAAGAAAATAAAAAAATGAATGCCGTTTGTTCGTAATTTTTGATGACATGACAAAGATAATGGCATATTTAAATTCCTCATAAAAATGTGCCTTAACAATGTCTAACCTAAAAATGTCTAGCTTCATTGGTTTTTATAAAATAAAATAAAAACGAAATTTGTTTGAAGATTATTGATTGGGATAAAAATATGCAACTTTGTTCTCATTTAATCAACTTCGTATCTTTTAAGATAACCGAGATCCCTGTGGTTAGGCTCGAAAAACGGACACCCTGTGTAGGAAGTAAATACTGCAATACGTTTGCACAAAACTGCTTTGCGTAATTTACGAACGTAAGCGTTATACGCTTTACCGATATCTCTCTATTACCATTGCTATTAACATCATAACATTACCTTTAACATTAACACTATTGTGGCAGAGCAGTATGGTGGTGTTAGTAACAGGTGATCAATATCTTTTCTAATCAAGTGACCTATGGAAATAAAATCATGTGCCTTTGATTAGTTCATTATTTCAAATGACCCTTGAATTACATATTTATATTGCATTCCTATACAAAACGATAGGAATGCAATAAAAATAATTCAAATGGTATTTGAAATAATGAACCAAACAAAGACGTATTTTTTTTCCATAGGTCACTTGATTAGAAAAGATATTGATCACGCGTTATTTGCACTGTTCTTGTAACAGTGTTACCGATGTTAATTATTTTAAATTTCCCGCCCGCAGGGGGCGAAGACTGAACTTTTATTCCTGATTTCTTCATCGCCTTATCTTGAAGTTAAATTTATCTGTCGGTTAGAATGTGACACATAGTATATATACGGCCAACTGTACGTCACATTCCACCTGTTAGATAAATTAACCTTAGGTTAAACACGGGGAAGAAATCGTCCATTCATGTAATAAAAACGCAATAAAATTTATATTTATCAACAGATTTACACAACCTATTTATAATAACTTTACACAAGCGCACGTTGACATGAGCTCTGCATTAGCGTTAAGATTTATATTTATATCTTAAATTTATATCTTCATATGACAATTCGCATGCGCCGCAGCCGTATATTCATTGGTGGATGTTATTAAAGATGTTAAACAACCACAAAATTTCTGGACTTTAACATCAACATCTTACGTTAACATCACTGTTAACATTATTGTGAACACTCTACGTACAGACCAGAGCTGTGCGAGTATTTACTGTTACAAATACAAGTCAATTACAAGCACAAGCACTTTTGGACTCGTACTTGTGCTTAAGCACAATTAATTACAATTGTGCTTAGTACTTGTACTTGTATTTATACTTGTGCTTATTACCGCAAGTACACTTCACACCTGTGCGTATACTTATGTTATACGTACAGTCGTACAAGTATTAAAATGTTAATGTTAACATTTACAAAATAACGCAAGATAAATAAAAATGAGATTGTCCAAAGTGAGGTACTTGCAATTAGTTTTAGAATATAATGAGATTGTTTTTCCATAGTTAGGTACTTACAATTTTCCATAGTTAGGTACTTACAATTAGTTTTAGAATCAACAAATGCACATAATATATCTATCGCTGAGTTATTTTTATTTTCCGCATATTCCTTGATGATGCGATACGTATATGTACATATCTAGAGAGACGCGGCCTATCTGCGCGACAAAATATTGATGCTTCATAGTCTGGCCGGCAGCGAGTCGTTCTCCCACTAATAAGTATTTATAAGCACGAGTCCAAATACAAATACTTTTGGATTTGTGCTTGTATTTAAGTGCAATTAAGCACTATTGTACTTGTGCTTGTGCTTGTTGTATTTATAAGTAGTACTTGGCACAGCTCTGGTACAGACGTAGATTGTAATAATGTTATGTTATAATTGTAGTAATGTTATAATGGTTATAATGGCGCTGTCACCATTTTCTGGTTCTTACCAATTATAACATTACGTTACTATTAACACTATTGTGAAAGGGTAGTAATTATGATTATCATAAGGTTTGTTCGTTTGTACAGCACGAAGTTACACTGAAAACAGTTAGGTGTAGTTTTGCACAACGTCACGTGATGTGCAGTGTAGTTTCGTGCAGAAAAAACTTTAGAGACAAACGAACGCAATTTAAACACGCATAACAGATGATCAGTACAGTTAACCTTGCTTTCGTCCAGATAAGAGCATAAAATAATGGATCCTACAAAAACGTATATAAACTGTACGGTGACAGATGTTGATCCTGTGAATCAGTGCTATATTTTAAAATCACGCGAAAATAAGTACTTATAATATTTTTGGTGTGAATTATTTTTATATTAATAGTTATTTGTGTACCAAGACCGCTAATGATACCGCCACCATCATACTCACATGAACTGCTTAACAGCAAATTCTCAAATTCATTATCCAAAAAAAGAATTGCCTCTTTAACTGCCATTTCCATAACAAATTTTTGTCGTACGATATTTAGAACTTTTTATGTCCGATTTCGTCACCGCCTCATCCTAAAGTTAAATTTATCTGTCAGTTAGAATGTGTACATCCGACTCTACGTCACATTCCAACTGACACATAAATTAACCTTAGGATAAACATCTGTCATCAAAATTGAGATTTTTAAGATTAGAATGTACTGCACTTTTTTGTTCGCATCAAACACCGAGCAAGAAAATGCAGTCCAGAGTAACTTGGAACAGATTGCACTGGACAAACGAACGCGATCGGTGTACTTGCACTGTGACAAACGAACGCATTTTTCTGCACTAGTGCGCATGGTGTGCACTGGTGTAGACAAACTAACAAACCTATAGGGTAAACCATACAGTGATTGGCACTTTAAGAATTGGGGTAGCTGTTATTTGTATATTGTGCCTTTATTTATTTTGTTTTACATATTATGAGATAAGATATGGGCTTTGAAAATGTCCTAAATTAAATATGTACTAGAACATATTCTATAAAAATATTGTAATGATTCGTCGACACCCGCCGGCGTCAGACTGTCTCTTGCGTCACAGCTGAATTCATAGAGAATTCCGACGGCGGAATAAACTGAACCAGACAGTCTGTCGCCTTCCAGAAGAATACGAGAACAACAACAGCTTCGGTATATAAAATGCACGCGGCCGGGAGTGGGCCACAGTTCGATGGAATTCATCGTTAGACAGTTCGGCATAAAAGTTCCGTAGACGTTCACTCGGTTGTTAAAATAAATTATGTATAAGCTTATAAATAATTTAGTGTTAGTTTGCTTTTAAATAAATTAGTTTATTAACTATTTCGTGTTTTGTTTTAAAATAAAAATTAATAGAACCTTTAAAATCGTTACATTGGTACCAGGTTTGGGGTTCGTGAAAATAAATAAACAATTAAAATTGAATTAAATTTAAACAAATTCATAAACAAAGTGTAGTGTAAAAAAAATCGTTACAAAGAAAGTGCTGCTGCAAGACTTAAAAGTGACCGACTTAGAAGCCGAATTAGAAGAACGTGAATTGGAAATTTCCGGAAATAAATCGATTTTGCAACAAAGACTTCACCAAGCGCTATTAGTAGCGGGAGAGGACCCGGAAACTTTTCTTTTTGAAATCTCGGGCGGTCCTGCAGATTTAAGTAAGATGAATTGCTGGAACAATCCAGAAGTTTAGACGAGAAATTTCGAGAACAATCTGGAAATTTGGAAGCTAAATTAATGGAACAATCTGGAAATTTGGAAACTAAATTAATGGAACAATCTGGGAATTTGGAAACTAAATTAATGGAACAATCTGGAAATTTAGAAGCTAAATTAAAGGAACAATCCAGAAGTTTCAAAGAGGAATTGCAAAATAAATTGTTGGAAATTTAAAAGACGATCTAGATAAATTAATGGAATACTCTAGAAACACGGAAGAAAACGTGAAAATTTTAGAAGAGAAACTTGAAAATGAATTAATACAACAGTCGAGAAATCTGAAGGATGAATTTCTAGAACAATCAAAAGGGCTCGAAGATAAACTAGTGGTAAAAATATCAGAAGAGACAAGGAATCTACAGGAAAATATTGAAGAAATGCTATTTCAGCAGGATAACAAAATTAAGAATCTCGAGCAAATCATGGCAGGGTTGCGAATGTTCGGGGATCCGTCACCAGCAGAAATACCAGAAAATAATGAGGCCTAAACTATGGTAGAACCAGCGGAAATTTCTAAATTGAAAATAAAACCACCGACGTTCGATGGAAAGTCATCTTGGCCTAACTATTTCAAACAGTTCGAAGCGGCAGCAAAGGCGAACGGATGGACGGCCAGTGAAAAAGCCACGTCGTTAATTGTGGCCTTGAGGGGGGACGCTAGCGATGTGCTACAAATGATGCCGGCAGAGGAACAAGAAGACTTCAACAAGCTGGTGAACAGGCTGGAGATGCGTTTTGGCCAGGTGCATCTGACCGAGGTGTACCATGCGCAGCTGAGAAACCGTTGCCAGAAATCCGGAGAAAGTCTTCAGGAATTCGAGGCTGATGTAGCACGCCTAGCCCGGTTGGCATATCCTGCAGCGCCTGATGAATTCCTGCAATGTTTGACGATGCAGACCTTCGTAGATGGAATCCGTGACCCGGACAACCAGCAGGCATTGACAATGGCCCACCGTAAGACATCCAAGAATGCACTGGCTTTGGAATACCAGGCAGCGAAGCGATTCTCAACAGGAGCTGTGTGAAGTTGGCCCCCGACTTTCTCCAAAAAAAATTTTTTTTTAGCTAAAACGACGCCAAAGTTCTTTACTGGACAACTACAAACGAAAGTTTCTGTACTACAAACCTCTGCGCATCATTTAGAGATGGTGTACCGATTATAGTGTCAGCCCCCCTACGGGAGTGGAAATAATGCCACCCTTAACATTCAAGAGGTTGTAACTTTTTTTCTCGATAACTACAAACGAAAATTCCTTCACTACAAACAATTTGGCATCGATTAGTGCCGGTTAGTGCCAAATTGGGGCGCTGGCCATTTTTCGCCCCTCCCTCAATAACTTTTTAATTTTTTTACTACAAGCGGAACTTGTTCCACTACAGACTATGCCGAATATGGATGTGAGATCTATATGCAGTTAGCCCCACCAAAATAAAATTAAAATAAAAAAACATACCAGCTCCCCTACGGGGATTGTAACTTCTTTACTGGACAACTACAAACGAAAATTTCTATACTACAAACCTCTATGTATTATTTAGAGACGGTTTACCGATTGTAGAGTCAGCCCCCCTACAGGGGTGGAAATAGTGCCATCCTTAACATTTAAGGGGTTGTAACTTCTTTACTGGACAACTACAAACGAAAATTTGTGTACTACAAACCTCTACGTATTATTTAGAGACGGTTTACCGATTATAGAGTCAGCCCCCCTACAGGGGTGGAAATAGTGACATCCTTAACATTTAAGGGGTTGTAACTTCTTTACTGGTCAACTACAAACGAAAATTTCTGTACTACAAACATCTACGTATTATTTAGAGACGGTTTACCGATTATAGAATCAGCCCCCCTACGGGGGTGGAAATAGTGCCATCCTTAACATTTAAGGGGTTGTAACTTCTTTACTGGACAACTACAAACGAAAATTTGTGTACTACAAACCTCTACGTATTATTTAGAGACGGTTTACCGATTATAGAGTCAGCCCCCCTACAGGGGTGGAAATAGTGACATCCTTAACATTTAAGGGGTTGTAACTTCTTTACTGGACAACTACAAACGAAAGTTTCTGTACTACAAACCTCTGCGCGTCATTTAGAGATGGTGTACCGATTATAGTGTCAGCCCCCCTACGGGAGTGGAAATAATGCCACCCTTAACATTCAAGAGGTTGTAACTATTTTCTCGATAACTACAAACGAAAATTCCTTCACTACAAACAATTTGGCATCGATTAGTGCCGGTTAGTGCCAAATTGGGGCGCTGGCCATTTTTCGCCCCTCCCCCAATAACTTTTTTATTTTTTTACTACAAACGGAACTTCTTCCACTACATAACTCTACAAACAATTTGGCGTCGTTTTAGCTAAAAAAATTTTTTTTTGGAGAAAGTCGAGGGTCAACTTCACACAGTCTCAAGAGGACATGTCAAGGTACGGCTGCCATGGACTCCCAAGAAGAAGAACCCGCCAACGTCCAGGTGCGATCTGCTGCAGAGGAGCGGCCCAAGGATTATACCTCCACGGAGGATATTCGCCGCATTGTGGAACAAGTCCTGAGGCAGAAGAATCCGCTGGTATGTTGGAATTGCCAAGAAGAGGGACATGTTCGTAGGCGGTGTCCCAAGGCCAGGCAAGATCCTCCACGAAGGAAGCCGCAGGGAAACTAAGCCGGGTCGGTGCAAAGGGGCAAACGACAAAGGCCCCCAAAGACAAAAGCCACAAAAGTAATAGCCCTGCGGCGATTAACCAGCAGTGTCTTCGTTGATGCCACCATTGATGACATCCCTCACCCATGTTATTGGATACGGGTGCGACGAAGACTATCTTGAGGCCCGCCGTTATCAAGTCATCAAGACGCACCGAGCCGACTAAATGGAGACTGAGGACAGCAACCGGAACATCAGCGACTCTCCATGGTGAAATAGAGGTGACCATTACCATTGGATCGACCCCCATCAAACACCGTGCGCTGGTAGCAGAAATAGAGGACGAGGCGATTCTGGGCATGGACGTCATGTGTGCTCATGGGCTCCAATTGGATCTGAAGCGTGGCGTGGTGACGGTTAACAACGAGGAGTTGGTTCTACATCAACGAGAGGACGTGGCCGCTCGAGTTGTTCTCGCCGAAGATGTCGTATTGCCTAGCAGAACCGAGCTTATAGTCGATGCAAACCTGAACGGCGCTTTCCAAGATGGGCAAGTCATTATAGTCGAACCTAATACTGACGATCAGAAGAATGGAAAAGGAGTTCTCGTTGGAAACATGTTGTTGACAGCAAGGAAGGAAATACCAGTCCGCCTAATGAATGTGAACTGTTTCCCCGTCAACATCAAGAAGGGTACGATCTTGGGAAGCTGTGCCATGGTGTCCTCCATCTCCCGCCAACTACAAACAAACGTGCAAGAGAGGAAGGTCCCGAAGAAGTTGTTGGAAATGGTCATGTCAACGGCCCAGGAATTGACTCTAGAACAAAAGACAAAAGCGAAGAACCTGATCTGTCGCTATCAAGATGTGTTCGAGGTAGAAAATGGACCTATGGGAAGAACCGACACCGTCAAACACAAGATAGAGACAGGAGAAGAAAGACCCATCCGTCAAGCTCCAAGGAGGTTACCATTGGCGAAGCGTGAAGAAGCAGAACGCATTATTCGCGAGATGGGAAAAGACAATGTGATTGAGCAATCAAGCAGCCCATGGGCGTCACCGGTGGTGCTTGTGAAGAAGAAGGATGGATCCACACGGTTCTGCGTAGACTATCGATTGCTCATCAACGTCACCAAAAAGGATAGCTATCCTCTGCCACGGATTGATGACACCCTGGCCGGTTCAAGGATCTTCTCGACCTTGGATTGAAAGAGTGGTTATTGGCAAGTGGAACTAGCGCTCGAAGATCGAGAAAACACGGCGTTTTACCTTGGTATGGGTCTATGGCAATTCACGGTGATGCCGTTCGGGTTATGTAATGCCCCAGCGACATTCGAGAGGCTAAAGGAGACGGTTCTGAAGGGTCTGTCCTGGACAACGTGCATGGTGTACCTGGACGACATAATAGTAGTGGGAAAAACGTTCGAAGACCACCTGACGAACCTGGAAGGAGTGTTCCAGCGGCTTCGAGGAGCTAGACTAAAGCTTAGTCTCAAGAAGTGCCACCTGTTCCAGAAGGAAGTTAATTATCTGGGCCATATTGTCAATGGGAATGGAATCGCCGTGGACCCGGTGAAGATTCAGGTGGTGAAAGACTGGCCAACTCCCAAAAATAAAGATCAGATAAGGAGTTACGTAGGCCTGTGCACTTACTATCGGCGCTATGTTCCCGGATTTGCAGATATCGCTAAGCCGTTGACGAAACTCACCGAAGAAGGTCACCCATTTGAATGGGACCAACACTGCCAAATTAGTTTTGAACAACTAAAACAGTATTTGATAAGTGCTCCTATTCTGATTTACCCTCTCCCAGAAGGCAAGTTCTTCGTAGACACCGACGCTAGCAATGTTGGTATCGGTATCTCCCAGATACAACATGGGCAGGAGAAGTTGATCGGCTATTTCAGTAAATACCTGTCAATGTCGGAAATTATTGCGTCACTAGAAGGGAATTGCTAGCCGTGGTAAAGTCCAAAGAACATTTCTACAAGTACTTATATGGCAGACACTTTCTCCTGAGGACGGACCATGCCGCTTTAAAATGGCTCCTCCGATTCAAGAATCCTGAGGGACAAGTCGCACGATGGATCGAACGACTTCAGGAATACAATTTTGAAATCCAGCATCGGGCCGGAACTAGCCATAGAAATGCCGATGCTTTGTCGAGTAGACCTTGTGCCGAAGATTGTAAGCACCGTAGCCGTCTGGAGGAGAAAGTAGCCACGACTGCGAGATGTAGACGACAAATGGCAATGTGAAGAATTGCGACGAGACCAGGAGAACGATCAGGATTTGAAATTGGTGCTGGAATGGAAGAGTAGGGAGGCAAGGCCTACTTGGTAAGAGATAGCACCATATGCACCATCCTTACAGTCGTACTGGGCGCAATGGGACTCCATTGTGTTGGATCATGGTCTTCATGGATCATGGAGGAACTTTGAATCGGCTTTATTCGAGAACGTGTGTACTCTGCTCGGCGTCCGCAAAACTAGAACCACTGCACTTCATCCGCAGTCGGACGGAATGGAGGAAAGATTCAACAGAACCATTAGCCGACATTTGTCCAAAGTCGCCTCCGATCATCAGAGACACTGGTACACGTACATTCCCCTTTTTCTACTGGCATACCGTTCGTCCGTTCATGAGACAACAGGAGAGACACCAGCAAAAGTGGTATTTGGGCGAGAGACAAGACTACCCTGTGACGTGAAATTCGGCGTGAAGCCTGGTGAAGTCCCTGCCGACGAAAACTACGTGAGCGGCCTACGCAGGAAGATGGACGATAATCACAATCAAGTGCGTCAAAATATACAGACGACCAGCGACCGAATTAAAGAGCATTATGACATCAATGCTCAGAATGGAGGATACCAACCTGGAGCGCTGGTCTGGCTTTATAATCCTCAAAGACGTCGAGGTCTGTCCCCAAAATTGCAGACATCTTGGGAAGGTCCTTATAGTGTGATGAAACGGCAAACCCAAAGTTATCCAATTCAACCGAATGGCTCCTTACAACGGAGAAGAAAATGAAGGGACCGTACAAAGGACGCAAGGTTCCGAAGTGAGTTTCGAAACCTTTATGTCTCATCACGCTACCGGAAGTAAGGCACGATTCAGAGTAACCACAGAGAGGCAGCAAGACCTATTTCAAGTACATAGTGATGAAACGGATCAACGATGTCATCTACCGCATCAAGAAGGTTCCGCATGGCAAGCCCAAAGTAATCCACTTCAACCGGATGGCTCCTTACAACGGAGAAGAAAATGAAGGGATAGTACAAAGGACGCAAATTTCCAAAGTGGACTTCGAAACCTTTATGTCTCATCACGCCGCAGGGAGTAAGGCACGATTCGGAGTGATCACAGAGAAGCAGCAAGACCTTTTTCAAGTACCACCGGAGTACAGTCTGGCCCACTGTGTGGCAGAAGACCTAAGACTGTTCAAGGGGATAGCCCAAGTTTTCCGGAAGAAATTTGGTCAGATCGAGGAACTCCGAAGACAGCACCCCATGGTGGGCAAAAGCCTGCAGATCATCGACACGGAAGCGGATCAAAGACGACCCGTGTACTACTTAGTCACCAAGAAGACATCAAGCGGTAAGCTCAACTATCGCAACATTTGGAAAGCTTTATGGAGCCTGAGGAAACAGCTGATAGAAGGCAAGGAGACGAAATTAGCCATTCCTAAGTTGGGCTGCGGACTAGACGGACTGGACTGGAGGGTCATTCGAAGCATGATAGAAGTCATCTTCAACGGAACGGGAATTGAAGTCCTAGTCTGCAGTCACCACCCACAAGCAGCTGTCGGCAGTAAGAAAACCGTGGACTGCTATTTCTTCCAGACCGGAAGTTGTAAAAAGGGTCCAGCATGCCGCTTTCGACATCCTCCTTCAAGGCTGTCACGAGGAACGTTCCGAGACGAAACTTTTTAAGAACGGGGCAGTGTCACAGCCGTCTAGTCGACGCGCCTTAGGCAACAGTCTAGAGAATTCCGACGGCGCAATAAACTAGACCAGACAGTCTGTCGCCTTCCAGAAAAGTACGAGAACAACAACTTCGATATATAAAATGCACGCGGCCGGGTGTGGGCCACAGTTCGGTGGAATTCAACGTTAGATAGTTCGGCATAAAAGTTCCGTACACGTTCACTCGGTTGTTAAAATAAATTATGTATCAGCTTGTAAATAATTTAGTGTTAGTTTGCTTTTAAATAAATGAGTTTATTAACTATTTCGTGTTTTGTTTTAAAACAAAAATGAATAGAACCTTTAAAATCGTTACAATATTATTAAAATGTAGAAAATTGGTATTTTATAAAACAACTGAAATCACAGTGATTAGCACCTTTGTGATAATGATTGTCACAATTACGGACAGTGATTGACACTATTTATCTCTTGATTTATGATTTTTGAGTTTGCAGGATAAGGTAACTACCTACCAGGAATTTTTTAATATACAGGAATAGCTTAGGACTGGTTGACAGGTGAGTAAATAATTGTATGTATTATTTATTATTTATCATTTTTTTTACTTTTGTTTTGCTTTATAGGGTCTACATGAAAAAATTTCGTCTTCCGAATTATAATAATTAACTTTCATGGTATGTACGACAGCAGCTTAATCATTTATATCTATGTTTCATATTAGTTATGTTCATAACACAAATATAGCATAATCCACGTTTTACTAGGTGTCCTCCAACTTCGCAATAATTCACATTTTCCTTGTTTTCGTCACCAAAAAGGTTTTTCTTTGCGGACTCCATTACATCACTAAGTTGAATATTAAAAATGATGTTAATGGTTTTTTTTCAATATTTCTTTTAATGTCTACAAGTTGAATCGTTCTGTCTTCGAGTTAATTATCTTTCACTATTAAATCATAATTGAATCCTGTACTATTTTGATCCTCGTCTAAATTATTTTCACTGCTTTTTTCTTCGACATCATTTTTACATTTCCTCTTTTGCGCATTACATTTTTTTTACTAACCTTCTTCATCTCATTTTCTTCTTTCTTCTCTGTACGTTTCCGTATTCTTTCTTCCTTTTGCTTTTCCTCATTAATCTTTTTCTCTCTTTTATCATTGCTTTTTTCTTTCCATGCTTTCGAAGTTAATACAAAAGGCATTCTTTCTGTATTTCTAGTTCCTTTTCTTACAGGACTCTCTGGCCATACTAAATAATCCTTTATTGACTTGTTTGTAATAATTTCATTTTCTGTTGTTACAGGCATTGAAAATAATTGCTCATTTATTGAATCTTCTGTTTGCGAATTTTGGAATATTATAGGTATATCTTCTATATTAAATAATTCTTCAGTAACTTCATCGATGCTAATATTTTCATCTAATTCTAAAATAACTGATTCGGCCACAAGTTCTTCATTGCTGTTCTCATTTCCTGGTAACTTCTGGAATAACTAGTGTTGATTTAAGTTCATCGGAATCTTTAGATTTATCATTTGCTTTATCAATGTTGTTTTGACAAGGAATTTTTAATTCATCAAATTCCTTCCATAGTTTATGTAAAATCCAAAATTCTTCAGATTCCTCCTTTCCATTTTGATCAGCCTCCTTTAACTTGTCGAGCAATACATCACCAATAATTTCTGTGAATCTCGAATAGGATGTAGTAGTATTTGTATTACTAAGCTTAGAGGTACATTTCGTTTTTCCCATACATTTACTGTAATCTATTGCATCAGGATTCCATGGACACAAACCTGTAGTTATAAAACCGTTTTGAATTATTTCAGGTTTTATGTAAGTGTCTATTACAGTTACAGTAAGACAGGCGCAAGTTTTTTGTTGTGTTAGTGCTTCTGAAGTATGATTCCTTCTCCAATCTAACACGCCCTTTTTCCAGTAAGCCTTTAGGGGTTTAAATGTTAATACGTCAGCCGGTTGTAATATTCGTGTTGAATTTCCGTACAAGCAAATCAAAATAATACCAAGTTGACTACAAAGGTCACTTAGTTGATACGATGTATGAGTGTTATGGCCATCTACAAACAATATAATAGGAAATTGTATACCATTTTCTACTAGATGGGGATGTAGAAAATTTGCTATGTATTCGTAAAAAAGCTCAGCTTTCATCCATCCATTTGTACTAACACCAATACCCCATGAATCAAGTACCTAATTAGCAATAGAAGTTGGTAAACGTTTGTAAGGATAAATAATAAGTGGAGGTGTTATTTCTCCTCGGGCTGAAAGTGTGAAGAGGACTGTTAGATTAGATTTGGCTGGAGCAGTATCAATTTCGTAAACATTCCTAGCACCTTTAGGAGCTAGCACTGTCTTGTTCTTTGGACATAGTAGAAAACACGTCTCATCTGCATTAAAAACTCTATCCGGATGTTTCAGAATTTCGAAATAATTTTCATCTTTTAAATACACCTCAATATCCAAAAACCATTTTACGGATGTCTGTTTCACTGAATCTTGAGCTTGCAGCTGTCACGGCTTTCGGAACTCTTTTACATAATAAAGGATGTCATTTCAAGAAGGCCTTATACCACCCGTCCCCCGGCATGTTATCTTTAAATGGATTGTCTCTAGGTTTTTCATCAAGAAAAGTTTTTACACTGATTTGTAAATCCTCTTTTCTTCTGGGAAAGCCTTTTCTGTGGCTCTGAAGAATCCAGTCCACCAAAATTTGTTCCTCTTCTTCCGAAAGAATCGGACGGGGTCCTAAAGTAGTTTTTGTAAAGTTCTGACTTAATCGAAATTGTAAAGCAGAACGCGGAATTCCGTACTTTTTGGCAGCAGCTTTCTTTGAAATTCCATTATTTACTATATCTTCCAAAGCTTTCGAAATCGTCTCTTCATCATATTTTTTTCTATACTTGCAACTTTCAGTAACTTTTGGCATGACGATTACCTAAAATGTATGATGTATTTTTTTTTTAAATGCCGTAAGCAGTGTTTGTGGAGAATCAAATTCGAGTCGTAGCTTGAATAAAAAACATTCAAGGAGGAGTAAATGATCCTACGACATGATTTTTATTTTCCATAATCATCCCTTATATTATTTTTTAACACATCGTGTTTGTAGCCAGTTATTGGCACCTGGTTCATTTAATCATTGACACTGTGCCAACAACTGCCTGTGCGCTGCTGAAATACGAAAACTCAACGTATTTAGAAATCTAACTTTCATCCTATTGGAATTAATGATATTTTGTCAAAATTATTCTTTTTGATCAATAAAATAAATAAATATAAATTCTAATTTTTTTTTAAACAGTGATTGGCACTAGTAAATTATGAGAAAGAAATTGCATAAGTCGTTAACTAACCATAAATTAGTGTTTTTATATTATGTAGGGTAGCCGGGTGGCTTAGCGGTAGCCTAGCCGACTTTGTAAGTCGTGTCGCTCGGGGCGTAGGTTCGAATCCTACCATTAGCCATGGATGTTTGTGCTGTGTTTGAATTGAGACCCAGCTATTAAATAAACTTTGTGACTATCTGGAATGGTTATATAGCCGAAAGACAATAACTGCAGCATTGCTGCGCAAAGCAAAGACAGAGATTATGTATTTAAATGATAATTATCGTTTTTTCCAGATAAATACAACAGCAGTTCATCGAATGAGAGCCTTGAACTTAGCAAATTCTTTTAAAATTTTTACATACCCAAGGAGGAGATTGACAACGTCCAACACATTCACTCACTACATCAACAATGGCGGATTAAAGATTTTGAAGTTAACAACGTGTAATTGAGAAAGATGGCGTTACATATTGCTACTTTAAAAAATACTTCAGTTCATTTCATTTTCTTATTAATTACGTTTTTATCGTTTCTGTGTCAATCACTATCGGGGTGCCAACGACTATACATTTTACCCTAATCCAAGGTTAATAATATGTTGTAATAATTTTCTAAATCTGGTCTTTGATGATAAATTTATTTCGTTTCTCGATCAACAAATTTGAAATTTCGAACATTACTTGTAGAATTTTGTAATTCAATTAGAGTGTAAACTAAAAATTATGTAAGTTAAGTTATTTTATTGTAATTGTACTATGTTATTATCTGTAACTTTACATTTTGGTTTTATGCTCTGATGAAGGTAACAAAACTTACCGAAAGCTTAGCAAATAAAAAATAAAAAGTTTCATTGCTGACCGCTTGCCCGATAATTTTAGAATAGTTCAATCAATTACCAACGGTCAATACTCCTTGGTTCGTAATTATAGCACTTTAACTTTAATATTCAGCGTAGAATCGCATAAAGACGAGTTACATCATGTAATTAAAAGAAGACACGTCTGGGATTATTTTTGTAATGATTTGTTGAGCCAAGGCATATCAGTAAGTTATTTTTTATTGATAAAATAATTATCTAAGTTTAAATTCTGTACCTTTTACAGCTCCTTGATATGGAGATGATATTTTCAAAAGAGAAGCATCATATAGTGAGACTGCTTCTCTGCAAAATAAATCAAGAAATCTTTTCTGACTGTCTATGCCACCTTATAATAAAATTCTGTGTATCCCTTTTCGATTACAATAAACTTTAAAATTTTCTTTTGGTTTATTAACAAATTAAAATATGTGATCATCCATCGATAGCACCGCTTACCCTTTTAATGCCCTGTTTTTTTTGTAAACTCTGCTTCAATAATCCGTGCAGTAACATCATCTGGTCATTTTATAATCAACAGACTGATATCAACTAAATGTTCAACTGCCAACATAGTTATACTGTGAGCATTATCTGCAATCTGTCTGTAAGTTTCCTAAATGTATAAAACGAATACAACTAATGAGTTCTATATTAGTAAATTATTTTCACACACACAGCGAGTTATCCACCAAACTAGTACTTTTTTAAATGGAATACTTATACAATTTTTTATGCACGAATTTCTTTGTCATAAACGTCTTTTTATAGCCCATGGAACTCTTTATACCCGCTGGGCTATAATGAAACGTCAAACAGCGATGTCATACCTAATACAAGCAGCATTTTAGACAATATGGTTACCGTTGTTTACCCGTAGCTATAGTTACGTTTCTGAAATCTTTTAATCAAAGCAACGCGGGACGTGGGTGCAAAATTTAATTTATATACGACTAAAATATAATGGAAGTATTATACAGTGACATTCATAAAGTTCGTAACAAACGGGAAATTTTTTTATTATTGATTTTTTGGAAAAGTTTTTATTGGGGTTAGTTTCTGCATCAATCAAAATTAAAATCAAGGTATTCACATCAACTTCATCATTCATAATTTGGTTGGAAACTTGAAAAATCTAAGTCGCCAAAAATGAAAAATTGCGGTAGTTCGAAAAGTATTCATGTCTTCTTCAAGATTTGTTGTACGCAAATAAAATTAAGTATCAAAGTAACTTCAAATTCTGTCTGATTACACTGGTCAACAAAAAAAATATTTCCAATTTTTTCCTCTTACAATTAGGTAGTTTTGGGCTAATACGCATGCGCTGATTTCGAATTAGACATTGGTTTGTTCGTAACAGCTCTTGTTGTTCGATATTTTCAAATTACCCGCAATTAGAAGTTGCGTGCAGTTTTGTAAATTCAACTCGGCTTAGAATTATTATTTCTCAAATTTCCGATATGTCTACGGTTCGGAGACGTTGTTTACATAATCCGAATAGTTTTCGTTATATTTGTGGCGAATACATCTTTCAAAAATATTGAAAACCGATATCAAACTTAGTTAAAACTACATATTTCCAATACTTTCAATAAAAACGGTGCAATCAAGACAAACAATGGGTGCCTCAACATTGTGTGCCAGAACTGTGTGTCTGCGGCAATGGTCAAAGGAATACTGTCAAATATAAAACATCGATTATATGGCGGGAACTTCAAGATCATCATGACAGCTATTTTTGCGTCGTAAATATTAACGGCATTAATTCCAGCAATCGAAAGCAGTGGACATATCCTAACTTGCCTAAACTATCCTAAGCCAAAACTTAAACCCTTAATTACAACAATTGTTGAAATAATCGTTGCTATGGGTTTAAGCTTCAGCTTTAATTGAAACTGGCATTGTACAACTGGGCCTATGGGCCAGTTGTACAAAGCAGGTTTATACTCAAGTTTAACTGAACCAGGTTTAAAATAAACAAATTCGCATAGGATCTTTATGACATATGGCAATTAATGCAAACATAAATAAAATTTGATGCGATTTTGTTCACTCTGAACCTGGTTCAGTTGAACGTCAGTTTAAACCTCCTTTGTACAACTGGCCCTAAATCCGACAACTATTGTGAATTAGTTGACTGTATACTGTCTAATTTAAAAGACCTTGGCTGCAACATAAATATCAAGCTTCATTACTCGCACTTTCATTTAGATTAATTCCCAAAAAATCTTGGCGATTTTAATGAAGAACATGGTGAAAGATTTCACCAAGGTATACGTACCATGGAAGAGCGTTATCGAGGAAGGTGGGACACTCATGTGATGGCCGACTACTGTTGGAGTTTACAGAGGGATCAGCTTGAAGCCGTATATTCAAGAAAATCATATAAAAGGACATTTCATAGCGCTAAATAACAAAAAAATTCATAAAAAAGTGCTATTTTTTGGAAAAAGTTGTAAATGCAAATAAATAAAAAAGTAGAGCTGATACAATCAAACAAATATCTTTTTGGTAATTAATGCCTTAGATATTCTCTAGAACACATATTAAATTTCAGGAAAAAAATTCAATGTTGACCAGTGTTATTAGTCATCCAATGCTCATGTGGCTTCTTAAAAAGGTTTGCAACAGAGCTGGTTGTTTTGAATTTAGAAACAATTCTTCCTACCGTTACGTACGTAATTAACTTATCAGGATGTCTTCTGTTGAATATTTGAGCGGCATCTCTGTAGGTTTTATAATTGTCTCCTACAATCAAAACTATCTCGATTTTTTCTTGCTGAGACAATTTTACTGGCATCTTTAACCAGAAACATAAAACGTTAACTTTAAAAAGTTAGAAATAGCAGCAAACGAACCGATATACTTGGTTGACGTTTATTGGAAAATTTTTCAAACAGCAGATTTCATGGCTACCGTTATTACGCAACACCACTTTTCATTTATTGGGCTTAAAATTTGCATGTTTTAATAGGATCAAAAATAAGCAATTAATCTACTATAGACAACATTTTTGCTCGAAAAAGTCACACGTACACTTTTATCTTTTAAATTACATCAAAAATAAATGGAAACACATTATTTTTATTTAATAAAGTGTAATGTAACAAAGACGTGTTTTTTAACGCGAATTTTCAATATTTCCTGAAAATACATCTTATCTGAAATAATATTTTTATGTTATTGGTATGAATACAGATCAAAGAATGAGACAACATTTAATTTTCACTACTTTGTAAGAAAATCTTAATATTATGACAAAATAAAGTAAAATTTCAAATAAACGTGATTTTTGCTTGTAATTGTTGTAAAATACTTTGTTCAGGCGTCCAGCTTGTTAATTATACTTAATTTTATTTGCGTACAACAAATCTTGAAGAAGACATGAATACTTTTCGAACTACCGCAATTTTTAATTTTTGGCGACTTAGATTTTTCAAGTTTCCAACCAAATTATGAATAATGAAGTTGATGTGTATACCTTGATTTTCATTTTGATTGATGCACAAACTAACCTCAATAAAAACTTTTCCAAAAAATCAATAATAAAAAAATTTCCCGTTTGTTACGAACTTTATGAATGTCACTGTATGTGTGGTTTGTGAATAATAATGCCATGCAATATTCTATTAGGGAATAATGACGAGGGATTAATAGTCATTATTCCCTCTTGCTCACCAATTACAAAATTTCTCTAATCAAATAATACCATGGCAACAAAATACACAAACTCAAAACTGTCATTGTTAAACGCGTAGTGTTTGTGAATTTAATAATTTAATAATTTTGTCGTAGATAAAGTAGAGTATACTACTCGCAATAATGGTTATTATTCCCTCGGAGTGTTACTCCCTCGCGCTGCGCGCTCGGTTCGTAAATACTTTTCCTCGGGAATAATAGCTATCATTATTGACTCGTGGTATAATCTACTATTATTTTAGAGATATCAAAGTCTTTTTTTCGCGACAAATATTTCTGAAATATTCGTTTAATGGACATTTAAGTAGCGACATCTTTCGATCGCTTGTTGACCTGAAACAGCTGTACAGAGCCTGCTCGGGGAATCCGCTGCAATCAAAACCGATTTGCACAAAAATATTCGTTTAATATTCAAAAATTTGCGTTTTCGTGTCAAATTTTGAAATGTCACAATAAAAATTTTCAAATATTTTTATGGAGTTTTTGAAAGTATCTGCCGGGGCATATTTCAAAAAAATATTCGTTGGAGGGGATAAGTTGTCATCTACAGATTGTCAAAAGTAGTTTGTTGTACGTTTGCGGTGAGCAAGAAGTATATAAATGGCAAATGCAAAAGATAATGATGACTTCTTAATCCAATTACAGCTCGGGGAGCGTTTAATAAAGGTTGATCTTGCTACTACAAAATCTTTACAAGGTAGAAGTGCAATATTGACCGATAATTCTTAAGATTATTATGGAAATTTTCAGACTCTAAGGTGGCAACAAAGTATATTGACATGCTTAATAAATTCTCCAAAGATTCAAATATTAATAAAGAAGTTGAAATAAAAGTTGCCTCGACTTCGGTAATTGATGATAATAGTACTTTATGAGATTATGAGACTACAGATTGTCAAAAGTAGTTTGTTGTACGTTTGCGGTGAGCAAGAAGTATATAAATGGCAAATGCAAAAGATAATGATGACTTCTTAATCCAATTACAGCTCGGGGAGCGTTTAATAAAGGTTGATCTTGCTACTACAAAATCTTTACAAGGTAGAAGTGCAATATTGACCGATAATTCTTAAGATTATTATGGAAATTTTCAGACTCTAAGGTGGCAACAAAGTATATTGACATGCTTAATAAATTCTCCAAAGATTCAAATATTAATAAAGAAGTTGAAATAAAAGTTGCCTCGACTTCGGTAATTGATGATAATAGTACTTTATGGCGTAGTTCTAAAAAGCCAACAGAACTTGATCACAAAGCAACTTTGGTTTTATTGGAATTACGTCATAAATACGATAAGGAATTTGCCAATAAATCTAAAGTGAAATTAGATTTGTGGTCGACTATTGCCAATGAATTAAACAATTTAGGATATCATGTTGGAAAAGGATCTATTGGTCGTGACAGATGTAAAACTAAATTTAACAATCTCCAGTATTCTTATATGAAGGCTAACGATGCCAGAAAACACACAGGTGAAGGAAAAATCAAACTACCACCTTATTTTGAACAGCTGGATTTAATATTTGGAGATAAACACAAAGCTAAACCTGTGTTACTATATGATTCTCTTAAAAAATCGCCTGCAAAAAAACAATCACCTCCCGAAAAAACGTTTGTAAATGAAGCGCCAGAAATGGTTGATGATCTAGAGTTATCTCCAAGACCTGAATCCAATCAAGAAGACACGAGTAGTTCATCTGAAAGTGTTGAATAAGTAAATGAAGTGCCCACTTATAAATATTTAGTTTAGTAGCTCTTTCATCCAAATTGTGTTCAAATTTCTGACTTTTTCTGTTGTTTTGAAAATTAAATAATGGACATAAAATATCTGTATTAATTTAAAAACAATAAATTTATTTCTTTTTATGAATATTTATTTCAGAAAGACAAATATTTATTTCAGAACTACAAATTATTTGCTATTATATTTCGTTTATTCACAGCATAATTATGAACACGAATACCGGCATAAATATCGTCATCATTATGATTTCTTGTAATATAATAATACCAATAATCTTCATGCACGTAACAAAAATTATGCAATACGCAACAGGCTGTCAGTACTTTAATTGCTTTTTGTACAGTATTGACATTTATGTAGTGTAGAATTCTCCACCTTTAATCAATCAATATCTTTATTCACTTTTGCTAACAAGTTAGATGTGAAACGTCAAACATATACATGTGTATATAATAAAAATTCATTACAGTTGTTATGATACAAAATAAAGTACAGTCACAAATAAAAATTATATAAAATAGAAGTTTATTTTTAGTTATGATTGTTTGAAAAATCTAAAAATTCATGCAAACTATAAAAAGCATTTTGTTGTAAATAGCGCTTTAATCGTTTCTTAAATACGTTGTCATCATTGATGCCGCGAAAATCAGAAGGGAGCCTATTATACAATTTCTGGCCAACATAAAAAGGTGATTTTTCAAATAATGTTGTTCTGTGTTTCTGAACTCGAAATAAGTTATAATTTCTTGTTATTTTACCGTGAACAACTTGGTTTGTTACCAATCTAGTTTTGTTATTTAGAACACTTAAAATGCATCTGTAAATAAAAATTGACGCTAGAGTCATGATATTATACTGTACAAAAACGTTTTTACAGGTTTGTCTACGTCCTAAGTTAAAAATTAACCTTATAACACGTTTCTGTGCAACAAACACTCTATTGACTTCACGTGCACCACCCCACAACTCGCAACAATAAACTAAATTTGTGTGTACTAAACTATAATATGTTTGCATTAAGCAGTCCAGGTCTACACATGTTTTAAGCTTTAACAACGCGAAGTAGGCATTATTAATTTTGTTGCAAAGACTATCTATGTGCTTTGACCAATTTAAATTACTGTCAATAGTAACTCCCAGAAGACGAACACTTTCCGAGAAATCTATCGTGACTCCATTTATTTTAACTACCATTTGAGGCGGTAATCGGCGTTGATAAAATTTAATACAAGAAGTCTTTGTACCATTTAAAATAAGATTGTTTCTTTTGCACCATATACTGAATTCACTGGCAACGTCATTGAGTTTAGTTTGTAATTCTGAAATGTTCGAGTCCGATAACACTATTGATGTATCATCAGCAAAAACCACCAATTTTCCTGGACATTTGAGAGTAGCTGGTAAATCATTTATAAAAATTAGAAATAGCAGCGGTCCCAAAATTGACCCTTCCAAGATTCCAAACGCATGTTCAACTACTACACGAGTAGCACTAAGAGAGCTGTTAAAACGTTTTTGAACGTTTTGAGCGTTCCTCACATTTTTGTAAGGCACCATAAGCCATGTGTGAACGGAGAAGCAGAATCCTCTACTAAATGTTTATCATTGTAAAAAAACCGTGCTGTATTGTTCCTTTCTTCACATTAAATGTAGAGTTCAGAATTTCTTAGTACTCTACTATCATGAGCTGAACCAGGAAATCCTACTGTGATATTTGTGAAGATTTTATTACAAGTAACCACAGCCTGCAGCTTGATTAAATGGTCTAAATATCGATCAATATAACTTTCTTGCTGGTCTTGAGGTGCTTTAAACGGAATATTACAGCCATCAATGGCACCGATAACACCTAATACAAATTATCGTTACTTAGTAAAAATCATTATATGTATGTTAAACTTGTACCTGGGAATCCTTCAAAATCTCTTTCAACTACGACAGCCTCTTCAATATCGGGCCAAACAATGTATTTTGGCATAAGTTCTATAATTTTATTTAAAATAAATTCTGTGCTTTTACACACCGTAGATAATGCGACATTGAATTTATCAGATATAGAAAGCAAAACTTCTCCTTTGCCGAGCCACCATAGGGTGATTAATAATTGCTCCTCTACAGGTATAGGAACACCTCCTCCATTATCTTTATCAACACATAGGAATTTTTCGCGAGTAACCGGTTACGAATGGTTGGGCGAAATAAGTAACCATTGCATTTTCGTGTGTTACCGGTAACTGTTGATATGACGTCACATCTGTTACTCCGGTTACTATTTTCCTAACCCGAGTCAGAGAGTTGTGGAACATTGCTGTCTCTCTCTTATTCAGTGAGTTCTGCGCAGATCCGTGGTTCGGCGCGCTAACCTCAAACTTCACTTCAACTTGATTCAATTACAACTTTTCTTGTAACTAAAGTTAATATTTCTTGTGAATATGTAATTATTTATATATAAAAAATTACTGAGTTGGTAAAGCTAACCATAAATTATCGAGGCGATAACTTCCACATATGTGTTACGCCTCAAACAGCGGAAATATTGCTAAATGATAGGTATCCTATTAATCTACATGTTTTTCTGTTGTACACTTCAAGTATAACGGAGCACACTATTGCAGAATTATTCATTATTTGCACTTATTAACATCGAATCTAATAAAAAACCGTCCGTTTAACGAAACGTCAAATTTAGACTGAACTGTTGTCAAATTTA
Source organism: Dorcus parallelipipedus (assembly GCA_958336345.1). Classification (NCBI taxonomy): domain Eukaryota; kingdom Metazoa; phylum Arthropoda; class Insecta; order Coleoptera; family Lucanidae; genus Dorcus; species Dorcus parallelipipedus. The sequence continues at coordinate 37,994,130 of OY284478.1, forward strand.
AAAATGTAATCGCCACAGAAGAAAATAGATCCCACTAATGTAGAATCACTCATTTTTGCACGTTTTGAATAGTTAGAATCTAGGAAATTGGAAATTTATCGGTTTAATGAAACGTCAAATTTGAAAATGCAACCGCCACATACCCTGTAACCGTAACCGTTTCATTTTGGCGAATCTTACTAACCGTGACGTATTCACGTAACCGTGACGTCACTACTGCTAACCATGTTATTCGTAACCGGTTAGTCGCGAAAAATTCCTAAATGTCCAGTCGAAGTAAGAGATGTATAAATCTTGTTTTCGTCACTCTAAACAAACTGAAGAATTCGTGATCATTATATCTTGCTAGCCAATATTCGTAATAATTGTTAACTCTGATGTGTGGCTGCACTTGAAGCCATTTCAACAAAAGTAACTGTGTGATTGCGTCATCAGTGTCCTCATAAGCATTAAAGAATCGCTGCAGGATGATTTTTTGTTGTTCTGTAAAGGCGTCATTTTCTAAGACTAAATACTCTAAAAAATGCTCTATTTGTTTATTGTGGAACACAAAGAAAAAACAAACCTTTTTCGATTCATTTTCCAAACTTAAATGTACCGGGTGTCCCAACGGTGTATTTCTTCTGTGGTGCCTATAGGAATAACAAGTAGAGAAAAAAAGATTAAGAAAGTTATACTAGACATCACGCGGCACATTTTAAAATTATTTTCAACTATACAGGCTGTTCCAGAAAGTGTTGGTGCATACAAAGCGATTTTTTTTTAAAGAAACATCCTATATATTCTTATAAATTTGGATGTCTCGCGGAGAGATGATTACAATAATATAAAGATATATTAATTTCGCTCAGCTATTTTCGTAAGAAAAACTTTTTTCTTCGAAAATTCCTTAAAAATTTACAAATTTTGAACTTATGTTGCTAACTATGGAGATGACACAGACTTACGAAAATATAACAAAATATTCTTTGGACTTTGGGCTTCTTGAAAATATGAAAAAAGTTAAAATATCTTTTAGCATTATACAGGGCAAACAGTATTTGCGAAGCACTCAGTATCTCATATTTTTTTAATGGAACGACCTATTTTTTATTTCAAAAATGGGTAGTTCTTAAACTTAGCTTTCTACTGATACCAGGTTATATACCTATATTTCTAGCATTTCTTTCATTAGAAACCTTGTTTTCACTACTATTTGAACAATTTAGCCTTCCATTTATAGTAAATGAGCAAAAAGTAAATCCCAGAGTGTATTTATATCACACCTGAAGAAACGTCCATGTCTACACATTTAGCGTTTTACATTACTCACATTGATACGAGAAAAACAGGTAAATATGTGAAAGAAAACATTTCATCGTAGTCAGCCATGATTTCATATTTGAGATCTTATAATAATTCTGAATAACTTTTTCAAATAATATTTCCGCGTATCTTGAAAAATAAAGGTACTTTACTCTTATGTCCACTTCAAATATTTTTATTTTCTCGGTATGTGACCAGTGGTATTCGAATTTTGGAATCTGCATTTTGAGTTTGGGAAGCTCTAGGAACTTTCAAATTTATGGTTATAATTTATTTCCAAAAATAACAGGTTAAAAACCAAAAAATTCTAATGGTAGTAAAAACAATATTTCTAGTAAAACAACTATTAGAAATAAAGGTATATAACCTGATATCAGTAAAAATCTAAGCTTAATTACTATCTATTTCTGAAATAAAAAATAGGTCATTCCATTCAAAAAAAAATGAGATACTGAGTGCTTCGCAAGTCCTGCTTTCCCTGTATAATGCTAAAAGATATTTTAACTGTTTTCATATTTTCATAAAGTCCAAAGTCTTAAGAATATTTTGTTATATTTTCGTAAGTCTGTGTCATCTCCATAGCCAGAACCATAAGTTCAAAATATGTAAATTTTTAAGGAATTTTCGAAGAAAAAATTTTTTTTACGAAAATAACTGAGTGAAATCAATATATATTTGTATTGTTGTAATCAGCTCTCCGCGGAACATCTAAATTCGTAAAAGTATAGGGGGTGTTCCATTTAAAAAAATTCTCTCTCTATACACCACCATTTTTTGGAACACCTTGTATAGTTAAAAATAATTTTAAAATGTGCCGTGTGATGTCTAGTATAACTTTCTTTATCTCTTTTTTTCTACTTGTTATTTCTATAGGCTCCACAGAAGGCGTTGGGCGATCCGGTACAATGGCTTAATGACAGCAGGTGAAAAACGACATTTCAGGTTTTGAATATTTCAATTTTCTTGTGTTATGAATTTCTGACAGTTGTACGAATATTTTTTGAATATTGTAACGTTCACATTTTTCGCTGTCCGTTACATTATCTTTTTACGTATTTTCTCGTTATTTTGCTGGTGAAATTTAAGTAAAAACTGTTTCGTTCGTTTGGTTAATCTCGTATTTATGACTTTCACGCCTCTATCTCTCAGGTTTTGTGTTTTAATTTCAGATAGTAATGCGGACTTTTATTTTCTTCTTTAAAGCCATTTGTTTGTTTCGGAAATTAATCTGTAGATGTCGTACATGGTCCTTTGGTCGATTTTATTGATCGATATTTCTTGATGACGTATTGCGGAAATTGCGTAGAAAATCTTTGACGATTTTCCGTCCTCTTCGATTATCGTACGATTACTGTGTGCGAGTACGCCATTGTAGACGCGTGGTTTGCGTCTTCAAATTTTTGTGGTTTTGTGAAGCTCTGAACGGCTTGAGATATTCCAGTTTGGCAAATATTCACGTCTCTAAATCTCGTAAGCCCAACTGTGTCAGTTTGCTGTTTGTTTTTTGCCACAAAACGCTACCGTTCCGCTACCGTATCCGAGCACGTGTTGCTTTAAGGTTCTCGCTCAGAAAAACTAACAGAAGATTGTAAGTACCCTAGTTGTTTAGGAGAATATTTTCTAGTTTTTTTGGATTCCCGAAATTGTGTTGAGTTACCGAGGCCGAAGTTTTCCTCCTACCGCACGAGTTTTTATGGGAAAATTCCTTGTTGTTATTGCGAAGTCGTTTGAAGATATATTCAACGGAGTCGTTTGGAACTCAGGTCAAGCTATCGTCAGGATTGCGTAAGAAACAACCATTTGTATTAGTATCGTATCGTATCGACAAAACTGTCAGTATCGTTTCGTATGGACAAACTTACCGTATCGTATAGTATCGTTTTGAAGAAAATTACCGTATCGTATCGTATTGAATTAACTATCGTACCGTATCGTATTGAAGAAACTACCGTATCGTGCCGTATCGTTTTGGAATCATTATCGTACCGTATGGAAATAATCCAATAAATTTTATTTTGATTGTCTGTGGACAATAATTATAGTATATTGGGTCACCTTCGTATTTATCTAGTGCTATATTACATTTATTTGTATGGGTCATGTATGGGTCATTTATCTATAGTTTGCATCATATTAATTTTTTTCTACACATGTTAATATATATATATTTATTTTGTTTGGTCAAATTACCTTTTATGTTAAATCGTTACATAATTTATCAATTATATTATTTTTCATTTTCAAACATTCTTTTTCATTTTCTGGTACGATTAAAGAGCATTTTCTTTAAAATAAATTTGCGTAATCTAAAAATCCGTTTCGAGTTCATTAGTTTGACTTCGGACTGTTTTAGTAATTACAGTTTAAAGAGATTACTTGGCGCTCAACAGCTTTCGTTTTGTCATCTAACGTTTACTATTTTTTTTTATGAATTACGCAAGTTATGTTTTTAAGAATATAGTTCGAAGAATTATCCTTCCGAATCCACCTCAGCCTCCGACTAAACTGAGCTATGGCAACCAAACAGGTGAGAATCTACTTACAAAAAAAGTATGTCACAATATCTAAACGAATATTAGTCGTCAAAAAAAAAACGCTTCAAAAAAGAATAAAAAATCTTCATCCGTGCATAAAATTTTGTATGCACCGCAGACGTAACTTGCTTTTATGGCCTTCGACGTGTTTTTAGTAATTACGTCTCATGCCATAAAAGCCTCTTTACGCCCTCAATGCGTAAATAACTATTATTTCACATTTCGATAGATCTCTTCAAAGTAAATATTTTTTATTAAGCAACTGTAGCTCTGAATAAAAGCATTCGCAATCTACAGCTATTCAATCGGTTGAAAATGTAGAAGTATTTTATTTATAATTAGCGATCAAAAAAATTAATTTTACTGTGCATGAGTAATTATAAACATTGAAGTAGATTAACCTCTATGTGTACTAGCAACTTTTCCCTGTGTGTTTGCACAGAAACAATTGAAACTTAAAAGTTAAATTTTCTCAAAAAATTTAAATGAGACGTCCTGTAATTTAGACACATTTGAATAGCTTGTCAAATTCTATTTCTAACCTACGTAATATTGATCTAAAGCTTCGGGGTATCTGCGCTTACAGTTACAATTTCTAATAGGAACCATACTTCAAAAAAATAAACAAAAAAGAACTACATGTTAATGAGTGTTTTGAAAGGTATACCATAAATTTATGGAAGTTGAAAAACCAAGGTTCAAAACATAGCCTTCTTAAAATAATTTAATATTTTTTCCACAACTAAGTTTTAGCAAAAGGCAACTTACCGATCCGTAAAGCAAACCGCAACTGTCCATGCAGAGGTAACGACAACTGGCAACTCCTTGAATTTTCATCTTAGAAATGCCGACAGTCATTCTTTGAAAGACGGCTGCAACAAAAGTCGAATTCAATAAAGGAGCTGGATGCTTAAAGTACAAATGCATTTTAAATCTTGCGCCGTGCTAGTTAAAATCTACGTCAAAAGCGTTCTGCATTAGTATTTAGGGAGTACTTTTTTATGTAGCAATTGCACTTGTAGGATTGAAAATTTTTCTCTTTTTTAATTATATTTCTTACAGGTGAAATATATATGTATACCGTCTGTAAACTCATTTATAATACATAGAAATCCGCGTAATTGGTAAGACATTAACACACTGAAATAGTGTGGGGTTGGTTCGAGTATCATCACAGCTGATTTATTGCAATATTTGCTTTTACCACGTATACTCCAAAGTATTATGACAACTGCGCGGACTACTATGTTACATACAGCGGTTTACAAATAGTATGGTTATCGCTGTCATAGTCGACGAATTTAGATCCACCAGATGACCTGCAAACAAACGCAGCTATTAATTTACTAGCCTCACACAACACAGAAATAACGTTTGTCGACGATAATACACTTTCGATTTTGTTTTATTTCAAATAGTTTGTAAATACATCCGCAAATATTGTCAACTAATAAATTACATTAACTCATTCATCATAAAAATAATACTAATAAATGAACAGGATAAAGCTTTACCATAAGGATGAGGGACAATTATTATATGAAACAAAAATTAGTATAGGTTCTCCGATTCCTATTCCGATTTTTTCGACAGTGCGCTATAGTATAAAAGTTAAATCGGTTTATATAGAGCTAATACCGCAAATGTTTCCTCTAGTAACAACCTTATCATAAAAAAACGGTACACCAAATGCTACCTACCTTTTAGGAGCAAGATTGTGGGAGAAGAAATTTATCAAACGTCCCATTGCCGGCTAGTTCAATGGGACGAGCAGGTTCGTACGAAAACCAAAATACAAAGAAGCAATAATTCAATAAAATGAAATCACCAGTTCCCTCAAACTTGCCTTTATTTCTACGAGTGAGTCGGATTTTAGGCGAAATGCCTTTGTTTAGTTCTTAAGGATTAAAGATTTTTTTAAAGATATCTCTTTCGAATCATTTGACTCTGTTTCTAATGAAATTAAGAGATAACTTTTAAAAATCTTTAAAAACCTTAAGAAGTAAACAAAGACATTTTACCTAAAATCCGGCCTCTACTCATTACAAAATCAGATGAAAGAATGCAGGACCATTGATGTTTTCATTTCTTTTGTTGACATCTTATCCTCAATCATACATACATCATCAAGGGTGCCATTGTCAGTTTTTTAGCTGATGCTTCTGTAATACTGAACGGAACGATGGCGGAATCTTCTAGTGAAAAATAAAGCTTATTTAATGTGTAATGAAAAGGTTTATCAGTAAATATAGACATAAAAATACAACAAGGAGTTATGTAATAATACAACAAAGCGCCATGCATTTTTAATAATTCAAACGACTTAAATTTAGAAAAAAGAATTTGTGTAAGTGATGAATGATTAAATCAAGCGAGGTTGCAAATCAGAAATATCGACCACATCACTGAACAATTCTTACTTACAAAACAAGAATTATTTTTGATGTATCATATAAGCCAGTAAACAGTATTTCCTTAAAGAATTTTATATGCAAGGTAACCTTACAAACCCATTGCAATTTCTTTATTTATTCAGAATGTATAATATTTACAATCTTGCGAATACATATATTTTTAAAGAGTAATGAAATCTGACGTAAATCAATTTATCAACAACTCAGTTAACACTTCCTCCAAGAGAAAAAAAATTATAGTTCTTTACGTACGGTTACCGCCGAGAAAAAGTGGTACAAGGCTTAAAATTCATAAAATGTAATCCATGAAATTTTATATTTTTATATTTTAAATGGATCATTCAGGTTTTGTGTTAATCATTCGAAAATTAATTGTTTTCTAATTTATTTAAATAAGATAGCGTATCTCTCTTTCTACACATTAATGAAAACTAAAGAAAATACTATTGCATTACACATTTGTTGTACCAGTTTTTTTTAGGCGACAACTGTACATGAGAATGATCGATTTGTTCGAAACCGCAGTCATGAATTGCACAGTTTCAGTGAATTGTCGTACAGTAAACGCATGCCTCTAATCAATATTCTACGTTTTTTCTCCCGAATATTTTGTCGCCATTTGTGCAGCAGCGCCGTTGTGGTGTTGCATTCTTAAAAGTCTATGAACAGATTACCCTCACAGGCCCAAAGAATCGTGGCCATCTCCTTTTTTTGTCGACTGTCAGACCTTGAACTTTCTTGGCGGTACTTCTCCACCTTACGCCTCCTGTCCATCGACTTCCTGTAGGACAAAGGATCGCAGTAAAGAACCGTACTTTCATCCCCAGTGACATTTGCGGTACTTCTCCTCCTTACGCCTCCTTTCCATCGACTTCCTATAGGACAAAGGATCTAGTGAAGAACAAAGATGTGGTGAAATAACCTGGATTTAGCCATAGATAATAAACTCACGTGGGAAAAGCATACCTGTAACATAATAAAGAAATTGGCACCAATCACAGCAGCCTTAAAAAATGCATTTGCCGCACAATATAACAGAAAAAAGCTATATGGACTTATAATATGGCCAAATACCTTAAAAACTGGGCAGATATTTAAATAAAGTTTTAAAGATAATTTACAACATGAACTGCAGTACACCCACAATACAATAATTATTTAGAGAAGCGAACGAATTAAGGCTGGAGGACATCATTCTAATAGAAGGTTCAGAAATGACATATCAAATCTATAATGGATTAATTAATCTTCTAAGAATTTCCGCCCCATTCGAATAGTTTTGACCAATCCTTTATCACAGAATAAGACGGGGAATTTTCCTATACATTAAATCCAGCCGATCTTTGATGCTTTGAGAGAGATCTACTCGAGTAAGGAATTTGGTAACAGCTCGATATTCAATATTCGTCACTTCTGACATCATGATGAACAAGTGTCAGTTCTGTGGTTCCACGGCAAAAGCTGATATGTCAACTTTTTTCGATTTCGAGGTTTCAACGCTGGTATGTCCATAATGAGATTGGGTATGTTGTGGCAAAAGCAGATATGTCCCAACTTTATTTCCGTCCCCAAACATTAGTTTAACAAATATTGATATGTCTTTATAGTCTTGAAAGTATTATGGCTAAACCTGATATGTAGACATATCATGTTTTGATACGTAAGAAATATAATAAGGCATAACTTGATATGTCTTCGCGACGGTTTATTTACTAACTATTGTGACAGGTGACACTAAGATAACCACAAATATTTTAGTAGTCTTCTAGTTTTCTTGTCTTGTCTTGTCTTGAAGTTATGTGGTGTGTGTAATACGCGGTGCAATATGAATAATAGTAGAGGTAAAAAAATATTGCAGCTTGCCCTGGAACAGTCCTGTATAAGTGCGAATACTAGCGATCAAGATAATGAATTTCTTGAAAATGAAGGTAAGTGGAATGCACATTTATTGCTTCCTATCTATACGTTTTTAATTTTTGGAACAGTCTGAGACAAAATAATCATTATATTACAGAGAAATCGTTTACAAATTTGGAGCCACTTGGTTCAACTTATAATCAAAACTACTACTACTATGATAGTGAAGATTCCGTAGCTGATAAGGATTTTGAACCGAATATAGAGGAAAACTATCAATCTTCTGGTGATGAGGATTTCATACATTTGAAGCGAAGACGAGAAAATCTAGAAACAAAGTTGGAAAGCGCATCACAGACAAACGATAAAAAACAAAACGCGTTACCTCCTGATGGTAAAGCCCATTACAATGTATTGATTAGTCAATTAATTATTTTAGGTGAGCAAAAGAGAAGAAAAGTCAACAGAAAAATGCAAAGAGATCTCAAATCACATGGCTTGCAATACGTGAATAGGAAAAATAAAACTGTGCTTGCAAAGGAATGTCATATTATTGAAGTTCGTTGCCGAGGTAACTGTCACACATTCTGTTCACCTACCACTCAAACAGCAATATTTAAGAGCTTCCAGAAGCTAACAAAGAGGTGCAAGAACAGATTCTTTTCTGTGGCATTACACTACAAGGCAAAAAGACAGAACGAAAAGGTAGATCTAAGACTGGCAAAGAGCATTTTAGAGAGATCACAGCCACATACCAAATAAAAATTGACAACAATTTTGTCAAAGTGTGTAAGAAAATTTCGTGACGCCGACGACAGAATTTTAAAAATAGTGCGTGGTTTTGGCGTTAGAACTAGTATAGAGTATTTGCGTTCAATAGCACACAATTATCAGTTTTACCAATAAAAATTTGTCTCAGATTCAAATATGTTTCTTTCCGGCGGCGAACTGGACTAGCGGCGAATTTGCTTCGAGACGAAACGGCTGGCGGCGGAACGGCCGCGGCAAAATGGTTGTGGCGAAACGACTGCGGCGGATCGTCATAGACCCTAAAACTACGATTTGTTAGGACAGTGCGCGGCGCACGACGCAGCAGATGCGCCAAGCGGAGCGCATTTGAGTTTTGCGCCAGCATGTTTGTCGCAAACGTAAAGCAGACACGCTAAGCAGAACGCATTTGCATTTGAAGAGTGTAGATAAATAACAATCTGTCGTAGTCGAGCTCGACGTTTGCGTCGAAATCTGTTGCACTCAGGTTTCGACGCAAACTTACAGCGCGTGAGTTGACCAGAACGTTTGCGCTCAACTGAACGTACTGTACGTAACAATCCACCTTTTTTTTAAATCAAATTATATGGGACGTGCGTCCGCGTCGCATATGAAATTTCTACATAACATCCAAAATAAGATACTGAAAAATATGACGCAATCACAAACTCTGAATAACCCATATTTGGATCTGAAAATTCTAAAAATAAAACAACTGTATTTATTCAAAACAATACTTACCAATTATTATAGCAACACGTATGATCTTTTCGAACACGATCATGATACGAGATTTACTGAAAAAGGATACAAGGTCTGGCCCAGATTTTCAAATAAATATGGGGAAAGAATAGATGCAGTCGCACTGCCTCGTATTATTATGAACGCCCTTCCTTCGTCACTGCATGGCATCGACTGCTACCGTCAGTTAAAATTAAAACTAAAAGATTGGTTATTACATTCGAAATAACCGGTGACAGTTTACAGACATTTAGTGAATATTTTGACTTATGGAACTTTATTTATAAACAGAACACTACACTCATACATATGACTACACTAGTACCAAATTACTAAATGATAAATCTGACTTAACCTTAAGAAGTTAATTACGCTTAACTCAGGCTGACCAATTGAACCTTAGATTTTCATAATAATAGACAGAACTACTAACCTTGGAGTATAGACGTTTGATTGTAGATTTGATGTGTAGAGTTACACACACTGAAACGGAATTATGTGCAAGCTTCTGACAAGCCTTTGACTTAGGGCCAGTTTCATAATCAAATTTTTCTACTCCCACCTTTAAAATACAACTTATCGTATATGTTTCCACGTTGCTAAGTGACCTTTTAAATACACATTGACAAGCCGTGACTTCGTGCGTTTTAGTCACGGCGCGCGGCGTTTAGTCACGGCACAACAGACGCGGTGCGACAACAGGCAAGAAATTTTCTATTTTGTCGTAAAAATACAGTGCCCTTCTTGTGAAAAAATAATTTTGTATTACCAGTTTGTTAATATAACTTCAGATAATAAAATATTTTCGGAATTTTAGTATTTCTGTGTTGGTCGTCGTAGAAAAAGTATAGTATGCAATTCGATTTATAAACTTCTCTAGACACTCGTTTATTAAACACTCGCTCCGCTGCGCTTCGCTCGTGCCTAATTAAAACTCGTGACTAAAATGCCGTTTATAAAACTTGTTGCATAATATACTATTAAAGGAGACTTTAAAATTAAAGTCACATTCAGGTGTGTACGAAAAATATGAAAACACATTTGTTTTGACATCTGAAAGTGACTTTAAATTTAAAGTCTCCTTTAAATTTGATTATGAAACTGGCCCTTAGTGGCGATAATTAAAGTTTTGCCTACTACATGTATAACATTAAAAACATATTGAATATTGTTTTTTTTTTCTCTCTTACTGGTAATTCAACATTTATATTTAACATTTATGCTTATGTTTATTTAGTATTTTGGTGTTAAGCACTTGTTACATTGTTATATTTAACATTTATATTTATGTTTATTTAGCATTTTGTATTTTGTACTTGGTTGTATACTGGTGATGGTGAATAAATCTAATGTACTAATCCAAAAAAAGCCCTAGGTTTCAGCGCTCGACTTACTGTAAGTTTTGCGCCACGCACTGTCCTAACAAACCGTAGCTTAAGATGTGTGTCTTGGCTAAAATTTTTTGAAACTTTAAAGTTTTACTTATCGATTTTTCATCAAAATTTTGGTGTAGATTTCCTTTAAATATCCTGTAGATCACGATTAAGAACTTGAAATAGTATGCAAATGCATTTTTATAGCATTTTAATTTTTAAAACCGCTGTCCTACATAACAAGAAAGCTTCATACAAATGTGCCAAACTGAACCATGAACCTCATCATAATGTGTCATTAATGGTTGCAATGATTTTCTTTAATCAAGAAGAAAATTCCTAAATACAAATGAAGATTTGGTAAGATTTATGTGCTTTTGATTTATTTCTGGTCTACACCAACCAAAGTACCATGAAGTACTTTTAACTTGTGAGTGCGTGTGGGTGTATGTGTGTGGAGGAAGATGGCAGTGTACCTGTCGAAATACGTATCTCGGATATAAAATAATTATGGGAAGACATCATTTTTTAATTATGTACACAATTACTTTGTGATAATTAGTAGTTGGTACTACTAATTTTAACTACTAATATTAGTTGAGTATTAAAATATCTCGATTACTAATAATCGATTATTGAAATATGTACCTCGATTATGCCTATCACTGGACAAAAGGCGAAACAAGTAAATAGACTGAGCGCGAAGGAATGAACTACATAAGTGTGACGTATTTGGAGTGGGGAGCTTTTCCAAACAAAAAAAACACATAGATTTGACATTTTTTTCATTCCCATAGGACCGGTACTCTTTTAAACGCAAAGCAGGTTGGTACATACCTGAAGTAGTGGTAGTAGTGATTGAATAAGAAATACGGTGAAATCGAGTATTGTTTAATAATCAGAATGTCTTCTCGTACAAGAAAAATACTGCTCTTAACTCAATATGAGCTACAAAATGATCACGCATCAGGTTCGTTAGGAGGCTCTGAAACACCGAAAACATGTGAGAAAAATGTATACCTTACTGAAAAGGAAAAAAATAATGAAGCAGCTGGTTTTTCGAACGAATATGCTATTCAAAATTTTACAATCAACATTTTATATGATGAATCACAAAACGATCTCGCATCAGTTCCGCTAGAAGACCCTGAAACGTCGAAAACACATGCGAAGAATGTAGGTATGTGTTACTGAAATGGAACAAAGCAATGAAGCGGTTGGTTTTTCGAACGATTATGCTATTTAAGGTTTTACAAAGAACATTTTATATGATGATTCACTGATGCAAACATCAGAAAATAATGATGATTCTGAACTTCATGCAGATTTTGACTTTGACGACTTTGTTTTGGATAAAACCTTTGTGCATCTGCGATACACTGACACTGAAAACGACGTAGATTTGGATGTGGCGATAAGAAGTTTTACGTTGAATCAAAATGAATGGCATGATATTGATGAAGGTGATGGTATTAGTGCTTGTGAAGTTCAGGAGTCAGCTACACTTAACTTTCACGTCGATACAATAAAAAGTCCTTTGGATGCTTACTACCTATTTTTGTCAGAATTCCTAATAAAACTTATTGTTAAAGAAACAAACAAAATAATATGCACGTCAAAAAGTCATTAGCCAGAATTTTTCAAAATCTCGTCTGAATTTGTGGGTTGATTGTAACGTAAACGAAATGAAACGTTTCTTTTCAATTATTTTGGTTATGGGACTAAATGACCTTAATTCTTTAAATTTGCATTGATCGAAAGTTCCAATGTTCCGTAATGAGTAATGAGTTTGTGACAAATACAATACCACGGAATAGATTTCTTTTGCTGTTGCGGTGCATACATTTTGGCGATAATGAAACTGCCAACAGAAACAATTGACTGTACAAAATACGGATTATATTGGAAGCTGTAAATAAAAAATTCAAGGAAGTGCTAACACCAGGCAAAGTTCTTGTCATCGACGAAAGTATGCTGTGTACAATCGATGGATATACAAACAATATAATAGTATCTACAGGCAAAAATGAAAAGAAACCTGAAGTGAGCCACTCTGAACAAATAGTACTTGTATGTACTTGTATGCTAACAACTTCTATTCTAGTTTGACTTTAGCAAAATTGTTGTTTGAACAAAATGTGGCACATTGAGGTCTAATCGGAAAGGAGGTATACCTAAAAACTTACCGCAAAAAATGAAAAAGGGTGATATTTATGACACACAGAATGGCTGTCTACGAATTATTAAATGGATGGATAAATGACCTGTCCTAATGTTGAGTACAGATCCAACTCATATTTCAGTATGTGTACTTACTGGAAAGCGAACCAGGTAAGTTGGTAACATTTTGAAGCCGAAAGAAATTTAGGAGTGGAAGTAACAAAGCGGCTAAGTGCCAATTTGTCGAAAAATGAGATATTCCCACAGAAAGGTCCTATGTGCCATCGACTACATCCTATAAAACGGGTTAAGTGCTCAGCTACAAAATTCTAGGAGAAAAGTAGGCTGAAAGTTGTGAATAAAATGTTTGTTCTTTGGAAATAATGGAGTTTTTAGTCAATTTCCCGAGTTGAAAGTTTTGGCACTTAACCCCTTTGTTACTTCTCCTCTTCAATTATAGATTACAATAAGGCTAAAAAGGGAGTGGATTTTAGCGACCAAATGTCGTCATATCATTCGGTCTTACGCAGAAGTCTTAAATGGTACCGCAAATTAGCTTTTGAAATTTTACTTGGAGTATGCATTGTAAATTCTTGAATAATTTATAATAAAATTTTTAAGAAAATAATGGTTTAATGTAAAAAAATTAAATTATAATAAATCTGCTAAAATCCAATAGAAATGTCCTCATGTACTGTTATTTACCATTTGTCTTAAAACTGGAAAAAAATAATATAGTATTTTGTAAAAAAAAATAACAAAACTTGACAAAATGAAAAATAAACACTCAAAAAGTAACGAATATGGTGCAGTGATGAGTGCACCTGTGATATTATAACATAATAATAATAATAATAGACATTTATTAACCCATAAAGAAGTACAGTACATACATACAATAGAATTTATAATTATTGGGTTAAAAGGTTTTGACTCAGACTGGTCTTTAAAAAAGTCGTCTGTTCTTTAATGTCAAAACCGACGTGAAAACAACAAATATCAACGCAAGTAGAATACTAATTTAAGTTTATATAAATAATAGAAGAAAAGAGGAAGAAGAAATAAAGAGTAAGCGAAGAAGATAAGATAAATTAGTGTTGAAGTAAGAAGAAAGAAAAGAAAAAAAAATAATAATAGTAACAGAAGCAGGAAACTAACTGGCTAACTGCTGCTCATACACATAAGTTTAAAAACACGTTTAAAAGTGGAAACAGAAATGGTTTTAAAAATTTCTGACACGGAATTCCAAAACGCTGCTATGCAATATGAAAAGGACGTAGTAAATTTTGCAGTTCTATGTTTGGGTATAGTAATCACATTTTTGTGTCGAATATTGATGTTATGGATATCCGTGCGAAAGGAGATTTTGTTGTATAAATAAGGTGGTGTTTTTTCTTTAATAATTTTGAAATACAAATTGGCGGAGTGTAGTAGTCGACGGTTAGACATGTTCAACCACTTGCAGTCACGTAAACAGTGTGACACACGTTCAAATTTTTTAATACCATATATAAGTATTTTGGATACGTTGAATGCGTAAAATGTCAATTGAATGTAGACATGGACCATACACAGAATCACAATAGTCGAAACGGGAAAGAATCAAAGAATTGGTTAAGAGCAATTTACTATTCTTGTTAAGGATAAAATGATTAGAATATAAAATCTTTAAAACTGAAAATGATTTTTGCAGTAAGTTATTTACATGTGTTTTGAATTTTAAATCAGTGTCAATCCATAGACCAAGGTTTTTGACTGACTGAGAAGATTGCATTATTATATCATCAACTTTAATGTCCAATAACCCACTTAGATATGATTTGTGTTTATGTCCGAAAAGCATTATAGAAGATTTTTGTGCGTTTATTTAAGACAATGCCGTTTTGAAAGATCAACAATAAATTGTATATCTAAATTGACATTTATATTAACCTGAGCTATATCCTGAGCTTGGAAATGATAATAGAGTTGGCTATCATCAGCATAGGTATGTAATTTACTGTGACGAAGATAGTTGCTAAAGCTTGATGTATAAATAATATAAAGCAACGGTCCACATATACTTCCTTGAGGTACACCTGAGGTTAAAGTTCGAATTTGTGAAATCAGACTGTTGATAGTTACACATTGAGAACGTCCAGTTAAATAGTGCCTGAAAAATTCAATTGCTCCATTACTTAAGCCAATGTAGTGCAAAATTGCCAACAATAAATTGTGATGAATCATGTCAAAAGCCTTGAATAGTCAAGCAATATCAAAATTGTATAATGTCCATCATCAAAACTACGTAATAAATCATCAATAATATCCAGCAATGCAGTATTACAACTATAGTCAGGTCTAAATCCTGACTGGGCATTAGGCATTATACTGTAACGTTCCAGATGGCGACGTAATTGTTTATCAATAACTTTTTCGAGAACTTTAGATAAAACCGGAAGTATGCTTATTGGTCTTAAATCCTTGAAATCAGACGGGCATGAAACTTTAGAGACTGGGACTATAATTGCTTCTTTCCAGCAAGCGGGATAAACATTTCCAGTTAAACAAAAATTGATGATATGTGTAATATATTTCAAGAGAAAAGGACAGCATAACGTAATGAAGCGTAGGGAAAGATTATCCGCACCAACAGTATCTGAATGAATACTACAAATAATTTTTAAAATTTCCTCTGTAGGCACAGGCATAAAAACTAAACTTTCAAAATCAGTTTTAGTATTAGAATTGTAATAATCTATTAAATTGCTATCTATAGGCATAGTTGATACACTATCTACAAAATAATTATTTAGATCATTCGCCACGAAGTTTTCCGGTATGGAGTATTTCGGCTTTTTGTTATTAAGAAGATTATTGAAATTTTTCCATAATTTTTTAGGATTGTTGTTATTAAAACAAGAATTCAGACATATTTTTTGCTCTTTTCTGATAGCATAAGTAACGTAGTTACGTAAGGTTTTATAATACTCCTGATGTTCTAGCTTTCTAGTTTTCTTGAACCTTTTTAAAGCATTATTACGCAGCTGTATCATTTCTTTAATGGTAGGTGTAAGCCAAGGAGCATAGGGATGAGTTATTTTTACAATTCTTTTCGGAACATGAGTATCAAATAAGCAAACTAAATTACTATTGAAAAACGCTAATTTGTCATCAATGTTAGGTAAATATATAATATTATCCCACGGAATAGATTTTAAATTCTCTTTTAGTGCATTAACATCAATCAAAGAATAACTGCGAACAGTTTTATAAATAGGAAAGTTACGCATGACAGTGAGATTTACACTACAATAAATTAAACAGTGATCTGAAATATCCTCTAGCAAAGTGGTACCATGGTCCAAAATTTCCACATTTTCTGATACTATAAGTAGATCATTTAAGGTTGCAGAGTTTGCTGTCAATCTTGTAGGCGTAAATATTAACTGTTTCATTCCATAAGTATCGAAAAAAGATAATAACTGAACTGCAGCTACACTATTCGGTTCAAGCATATTTATGTTCATATCTCCTAACAGCAGTATTTCATCACAGGTAGGAAAGATTTCAGAAATAGTATTGTCGAGGGATTCAATAAAATAGTCATAATTAAGAGAAGGTACACGATATATACAGCCAAATGCATAAGATTTCTCATTAAGCACTAATTTAATCCACGTTTGCTCAATAAGATCATTGACCAAAATTTTTGTAAACCGTAGATTGTTTTTTATATAGATACCTGTTCCACCTGCTCGAGTTGCACGATCGGTTCTTACAAATGAATAACCTTTAATCTCCACAGCTTCATCTGGAATGTCTTGATGTAACCAGGTCTCAGTAATAGCAATAATGCTAAAATCACAAGTGAGTAAATAATTATGGAATAAGCGAAAGTGAGATGTTAAAGAACGTATGTTTAGATGAGCAACAGACATAAAGTTTCCTTCCATGCAAAAGAAAATAGTAAAGTAAGGAAAAATATGTATATAGTAAAAAAATAGGAGAAGAGAGAAAAAAAGAAAAAGTAGAAGTTAACAAGTTTAAGCAAAAATAAGTCGAAAAATTGACTGGAAAGCAACATGTTTACCCTAATGCGTAATGCAATTTTATAAAATCAACAAATATCATAACATAAATATCTAAATACATTAATACATAGTTTATAATAGAAAATTATTACCTAATAATTCAAAGCATGATCAGAAATGTTAAATAATTAGGTACATTCGCTCTTTTTCGTTTAAATTAATCAAAATCATAAACATTCGGCAGCATTTGAATTATTAAAAGGTTTATTAAATTAAATGGCTTCAAATGAAACTAAAAACTGAAATAGCAATCAAAACATAACCATACCAAATTACCACATCTCACAGGCAACAGTAAACATCTATTAGAAGACTTTCGATACACCATGATCAGTTTTTGCGAAAATAGCACCATCCCGCGTCCAGACGTTTCACCGGCCGTATTTCTCGGATAACCGCTTGACTTCCGCTACCCGTAATTGAGTCAGGTCTTCCTTAAGGACAATGGAGCTTCCTTTAAATTTATTCTTGAGGTTGAAGACTAGCATATTAAACTTATACGACGCGGATTTGATAATAATTGGTCGACCATCGCTTGTGTTTTTTCCAACCCTGTGGCAGCGATCAATCATTGCGGAATCGACATTAACATTTAACTTATCTTGCAGTAAATTTAAGACAACTTCTTCGGTGTGTTCGGAAGGGTTTTCTTTTAAGCCAAACAAGCGTAAATTATTCCGCCTGCTATACTGCTCAAGATCGTCGTACTTTTGCGCCCATTTTTTTTCAGTTGACTCAGTTTTATCCTTGACCCCGGAAATCTCTTGATTTAGTTTGTTTATTTTTACCTCAAATTCTTCTTTCAATACATCCAGTTGCTTGTTTAAAACGGTACCAATAATTGCTCCAAGACGATCAATAAGAGACTGCTTTGAGAAAGCAGTTATAATAACTTCCTCCATCTCGGTTTGTTGAGCGCGAGACAAAACCATTTTTGCTCGGTAGTAGTATTTATGCACAAAAAAACGATTTCGTTTATCGAGGCACTCTCAACACAATGCAAATGTAACCATAAACTTCAGTTGTAAGAATATTTGTTAAATTCAAACACAAGAAATTAACAAATAATTGCAGAGCAAACACGTGCTTACAGTTTCACTCGCGCATGCTCGTTTATCACTTCGCTTTGTCAAAAGTGATCCACTTTAGATAAAACGAACAGTCAAATTCACAAAACATCAAGTAAGCGCCAGTTTCATAATGGAACTTAAAGGAGACTTTTAAATTAAAGTCACATTCAGATGTGTAAACAAATGTGTTTTCAAAATATGAAAACACATTTGAACACATTCAAAACAAATAGTTTTGAATCTGAAAGTGACTTTAATTTAAAGTCTCCTTTAAATTCTATTGTGAAACTGGCCCTAAGTACTTTAAATATACTTTTACTCGATATAAATTTCTTTTCTTTTCCATATTATATCACAAGAAGTAAGAACTGCACCATACTCGTTATTTTTTAGTGTTCATTTTTCGGTTTGTCAAGTTTTATTTTTTTATAAAATGTAGTATTATGTTTAGAGGTGGATATTTAAACGAAAAGCAGTTAAATTAATATGCTTTTTAAGAAAAGCATATAAGCATGTTAAATAAAATAAGCAGTTTTCATTAAAAAAAAGCTCTTGAAAATAATTTCGTTGTTCGGCGGCGCACGTCTTTAAACAGTGAGACGAAAACGAGCAAAAAATTTTACAAGATACTATTAATAATCCGGATGTTTTTGCGGTGAATGCAAGTGGCTTTGTGCTCTCAAAGAGAGTGCCGCCTCTTTAAAAAAAATTGTCTGAATACACAATAAAATTATGACAAATACATACACACTTCTCTTACGTTTGAAGAATATCAAAGGTCAAAAAGCGATCGCAGGATGTGGCGTTTCGTTGGAAAAAGCATTCACCGTCAAATGCTTCATTTCGTTGGAAAAAGCATTCACCGTCAAATGCTTCATTTTTTCTGAACTGCTTATTTTAGTCAGTAAACAAAGTTCGTCTGCTTACTGTGATCGTTGGTGTTAACGGTATTTTGTCGTATACGCGTTAGACAAATTACTGCACTTTATTCAACGCACCATGATTCAACGTTTAGTCGATACGTTTAAAAAAGCATAAGCTTAAAAGAAGTCTGCTATTTCAAAAAAGCATAAAGCTAGTTTTACACGGTTATATATATACATGTAATTCTACGTGTATTCATCAAAATTGCATATTTTTCCGTGTAATACAGAAATGTCTACATGTAAATTTACATGTAAATAAATATAATGACAATAGAACTTGTTCTAATTTTGAAGGCCATTTACGTGTATTTTGTGATTTTTCTAAGGATTGTGTATTTGCTGTCGGTGTTAGCGGTCACAAATTATTTATTTTTAATTTTCAAGGTTTTACCAACTTACATTTCTGTTTACCAGCTTAAAAATACCAATTTATTTGTCTAAGTATTGAACGCCGATTTTACGGTGTAATACACAACAAATTACATGTAAAAAAAACATGTAGAAATACACGTATAATTACATGTAAATATATAACCGTGTAAAACTAGCTTATCGTTTAAGCGTCCTATCAAAATAAAGCCGTTATTTCCATCTTTAATTATGTTGTTTCAGTTTAAGATAAATAGTAAATCAATAATATTGTAATGATTCGTCGACACCAGCCGGCGTCAGATTGTCTCTTGCGTCACAGCCGTCTAGTCGACGCGCCTTAGGTGACAGCCTAGAGAATTCTGACTGTGGAATAAACTAGATCAGACAGTCCGTCGCCTCCCAGAATGTTCGCGAAAAACAACCCCGGCTTATAAAGCACGCGACCGGGGATGAGAGGGGAATTCAGCATTGGACAGTTCGGCGTTAAAGTTCGTGTTACATTTTCGCTCGGCTGTTAAAATAAATTACGTATAAGTTTGTAAATAAATTATTGTTTAAGTTAGTGTTAATTAGTTTGCTTTTAAATAAATTAGTTATTAACTATTTCGTGTTTTGTTTTAAAATAAAAATTAATAGAACCCCTAAACTCGTTACATTGGTGCCAGGTGTGAGGTTCGTGAAAATAAACAAACAATTAAAATTGAATTAAATTTAAACAAATTATTAAACAAAGTGCAGTGTGAAAAAAAAAACAATGGCTTCAAAGAAAGTGTTGTTAAAAGATTTAAAAGTGACCGACTTGAAAGCCGAATTAGAAGAACGCGAATTGGAAATTTCCGGAAAGAAATCGATTTTGCAACAAAGACTTCACCAAACACTACTAGAAGCAGGAGAGGACCCGGAAAACTTTCTTTTCGAAATCTCGGGCGGTCCTGCAGATTTAAGTAAGATATTAGAAGATAAATTAAAGAACAATCTGGAAACTTTAAAGATGAATTGCAAAATAAATTAAAAGAGCAATCTGAAAATATAGAAGCTAAATTAAAGGAGCAATCCAGAAGTTTCAAAAATGAATTGCTCGAACAATACGGATATTTGAAAGACAATCTAGATAAATTAATGGAATATTCTAGAAACACGGAAGAAAATGTGAAAATATTAGAGGAAACACTTGAAAATAAATTGATACAACAGTCGACAAATCTGGAAAGTAAATTGCTCGAACAATCTAGAAATTTAGAAGATAAACTTCGAGAACAGTCTGGAAATTTGATGGATGAATTTCTAGAACAATCAAAAGGGCTCGAAGATAAACTAGTGGTGAAAACATCAGAAGAGACGAGGAATCTGCAAGAAAATATGGAAGAAATACTATTCCAGCAGGACAACAAAATTAAGAATCTCGAACAAATCATGACAGGGTTGCGAATGTTCGGGGATCCGTCACCAGCAGAAATACCAGAAAATAATGAGGCCCAAACTGTGGTAGGACCAGCGGAAATTTCTAAATTGAAGATATAACCACCGACGTTCGATGGGAAGTCATCTTGGCCTAACTATTTCAAGGAGTTCGAAGCGGCAGCAAAGGCGAACGGATGGACGGCCAGTGAAAATGCCACTTCGTTAATTGTGGCCTTGAGGGGGGAAGCTAGCGATGTGCTACAAATGATACCGGCAGAGGAACAAGAAGACTTCCACAAACTGGTGAACAGGCTGGAGATGCGTTATGGCCAGGCGCATCTGACCGAGGTGTACCATGCGCATCTGAGAAACCGTTGCTAGAAATCCGGAGAGAGTCTTCAGGAATTCGAGGCTGATGTAGCGCGCCTAGCCCGGTTGGCATATCCTACAGCGCCTGATGAATTCCTGCAATGTTTGACGATGTAGACCTTCGTAGATGGAATCCGTGACCCGGACAACCAGCAGGCATTGAGAATGGCCCACGCTAAGACATCCAAGAACGCATTGTCCTACGCTTTGGAATACGAGGCGGCGAAGCGAGTCTCAAGAGGACATGTCAAGGTACGAGCTGCCATGGACTCCCAAGAAGAGGAACCCGCCAGCGTCAAGGTGCGATCTGTTGCAGAGGAGCGGCCCAAGGATTATACCACCACGGAGGATATTCGCCGCATTGTAGAACAAGTCCTGAGGCAGAAGAATCCGCTGGTGTGTTGGAATTGCCAAGAAGAGGGACATGTTCGCAGGCGTTGTCCCAAGGCCAGGCAAGATCCTCCACGAAGGAAGCCGCAGGGAAACTAAGCCGGCTCGGTGCAAAGGGGCAAACGTCGACCCGTATTTAAAGACCCCCAAAGACAAAAGCCACGAAAGTAATAGCCCTGCGGCGATTAACCAGCAGTGTCTTCGTGGATGCCACCATTGATGACATCCCTCACACCAAATGGAAAACTAAATGGAAACTGAGGACAGCAACCGGAATATCAGCGACTGTCCATGGTGAAGTAGAGGTGACCATTACCATTGGATCGACCCCCATCAAAAACGGTGCGCTGGTAGCAGAAATAGAGGACGAAGCGATTCTGGGCATGGACGTCATGTGTGCTCATGGGTTCCAATTGGACCTAAAGCGTGGCGTGATGGCGGTTAACATCGAGGAGTTGGTTCTACATCAACGAGAGGACGTGGCCGCTCGAGTTGTTCTCGCAGAAGATGTCGTATTGCCTAGCAGAACCGAGGTTACAGTCGATGCAAACCTGAACGGCGCTTTCCAAGATGGGCAAGTCATTATGGTCGAACCTAATACTGACGATCAGAAGATTGTGAAAGGAGTTCTCGTTGGAAAAATGTTGTTGACAGCAAGGAAGGAAATACCAGTCCGCCTAATGAATGTGAACTGTTTCCCCGTCAACATCAAGAAGGGTACGATCTTGGGAAGCTGTGCCATGGTATCCTCCATCTCCCGCCAACTAGAAGCAAACATGCAAGAGAGGAAGGTCCCGAAGAAGTTGTTGGAAATGGTCATGTCAACAGCCCAGGAATTAACTTCAGAACAAAAGCAAAAGCGAAGAACCTGATATGTCGCTATCAAGATGTGTTCGAGGTAGAAAATGGATCTAAGGGAAGAACCGACATCGTCAAACACAATATAGGGACAGGAGAAGAAAGACCCATCCGTCAAGCTCCAAGGAGGTTACCATTGGCGAAGCGTGAAGAAGCAGAACGCATTATTCGCGAGATGAAAAAAGACAATGTGATTGAGTCATCAAGCAGCCCATGGGCGTCCCCGGTGGTGCTTGTGAAGAAGAAGGATGGATCCACACGGTTCTGCGTAGACTATCGATTGCTCAACAACGTTACCAAAAAGGACAGCTATCCTCTGCCACGGATTGATGACACCCTGGACACCCTGGCCGGTTCAAAGATCTTCTCAACCTTGGATCTAAAGAGTGGTTATTGGCAAGTGGAACTAGCGCCCGAAGATCGAGAAAAAACGGCGTTTTCCCTTAGTATGGGTCTATGGCGATTCACAGTGATGCCGTTCGGGTTATGTAATGCCCCAGCGGCATTCGAGAGACTAATGGAGACGGTTCTGAAGGGTCTGTCCTGGACAATGTACACGGTATACCTGGACGACATAATTGTGGTGGGAAAATCTTTCGACGACCATCTGAAGAACCTGGAAAGAGTGCTCCAGCGGCTTCGCGGAGCTGGACTAAAGCTTAGTCTCAAGAAGTGCCACCTGTTCCAGAAGGAAGTGAATTATCTTAGCAATATTGTTAATGGGAATGGAATCGCCGTGGACCCAGTAAAGATTCAGGTCGTGAAGGACTGGCCAACTCCCAAGAATAAACACCAAATAAGGAGTTTCCTAGGCCTATGCACTTACTATCGTCGTTATGTTCTCGGATTTGCGGACTTTGCTAAACAGTAGACAAAACTCACCAAAGAAGGTCGTCCGTTTGAATGGGACCAACATTGCCAAATTAATTTTGAACAACTAAAACAGTACTTGATAAGTGCTCCTATTCTGAGTTACCCTCTCCCAGAAGGCAAGTTCATCGTGGACACCGACGCTAGCAACGTTGGTATCGGTGGCGTACTCTCCCAGATACAAGAAGGGCAAGAGAAGGTGATCGGCTATTTCAGTAAAGTCCTGTCAAAGCCGGAACGAAATTATTGCGTCACAAGAGGGGAACTGCTAGCCATGGTAAAGACCATAGAACATTTCTACAAGTACTTATATGGCAGACACTTCCTCCTGAGGACGGACCATGTCGCTTTAAAATGTCTCCTCCGATTCGAGAATCCTGAAGGACAAGTCGCGCGATGGATCGAACGACTTCAGGAATACGGTTTTGAAATCCAGCATCGGGCCGGGAGTAGCCATAGAAATGCCAATGCTTTGTCAAGAAGACCTTGTGCCGAAGACTGTAAGCACTGTAGTCGTCTGGAGAAGAAAGTAGCACGACTGCGAGGACGGCCGTCGCAGACGACAAATGGCTAGGTGAAGAATTGCAACGAGACCAGGAGAATGGTCAGGATTTGAAATTGGTGCTGGAATGGAAAAGTAGGGAGGCAAGGCCTACTTGGGAAGAGATAGCACCGTGCGCACCATCCGTAAAGTCGTACTGGGCGCAGTGGGACTCACAGTGCTGAATCATGGTCTTCTGAAACGTATCGTCGAGAATCAAGAAGGCACGGAACAGAAGACACAGTTACTGATCCCCAAGAATAGGGTGCCGGAAGTTCTGAGGGAGCTTCATGATGGAACTTAGGGAGGGCATCTTGGAATCAAGAAAACTATGGAAAAGGTGCGCAAGCGATTCTACTTGGTAAACTGCAAGGAAGACGTAAAGGACTGGTGCAGGAAGTGCGTAGTCTGCGCAGCCAGTAACGGAACCCACAAACGAGGCAAGGCTCCCATGAAACAGTATAACGTGGGAAGTCCTTTTGAGAGAGTTGCCATAGATGTAGTCGGCCCATTTCCACAAGCGAATAGTGGAAATAAGTACATCGTCGTGGTAATGGACTACTTTAGCAAGTGGGTTGAAGCATACGCCCTACCAAACCAAGAGGCGATAACTATTGCTGAAGACCTTATCCGAGAATGGATCAGTCGGTATGGTGCGCCCATGGACCTGCATTCAGATCAAGGAAGGAACTTTGAATCGGCTTTATTCAAGAACGTATGTACTCTGCTCGGCGTCTGCAAAACTAGAACCACTGCATTTCACCCGCAGTCAAACGGAATGGTGGAAAGATTCAACAGAACCATCAACCGACATTTGTCTAAGGTAGTCTCCGATCATCAGAGAGACTGGGACACGTACATTCCCCTTTTTCTACTGGCATACCGTTCGTCCGTTCATGAGACAACAGGAGAGACACCAGCAAATGTGGTATTTGGGCGAGAGCCAAGACTTCCCTGCGATCTTAAATTCGGCGTGAAGCCTGGCGAAATCCCTGCCGACGAAGACTACGTGAGCGGTCTACGCAGAAAATGGACTACATTCACAATCAAGTGCGTCACAACATACAAACAGCCAGCGACCGAATGAAGGAGCATTATGACATCAATGCTCAGAATGGGGGATACCAACCTGGAGCGCTGGTCTGGCTTTATAATCCTCAAAGACGTCGAGATCTGTCCCCCGAAATTGCAGACATCTTGGGAAGGTCCTTATAGTGTGATGAAACGGCAAACCCAAAGTTATCCAATTCAACCGAATGGCTCCTTACAACGGAGAAGAAAATGAAGGGACCGTACAAAGGACGCAAGGTTCCGAAGTGAGTTTCGAAACCTTTATGTCTCATCACGCTACCGGAAGTAAGGCACGATTCAGAGTAACCACAGAGAGGCAGCAAGACCTATTTCAAGTACCACCGGAGTACAATCTGGCCAACTGTGTGGCAGAAGACCTAAGAATGCCTAAGGGGATAGCCCAGGTCTTCCAGGTCAGGTCGAGGAACTCCGAAGACAGTGGGCACGAGCTTGCAGTTCATCGACACGAAAGCAGGTCAAAGACGACACGTGTACTACTTAGTCACCAAGAGAACATCAAGCGGTAAACCTGACTATCGCAACATTTGGAAAGCTTTATGGAGCCTGGGGAGACAGCTGGTAGAAGGCAAGGAGAAGAAATTAGTCATTCCTAAATTGGGCTGCGGACTAGACGGACTGGACTGGAGGGTCATTCGAAGCATGATAGAAGTCATCTTCAACGGAACAGGAATTGAAGTCCTAGTCTGCAGTCACCACAAGCAGCTGTCGGCAGTAAGAAAACCGTGGACTGCTATTTCTTCCAGACCGGAAGTTGTAAAAAGGGTCCAGCATGCCGCTTTCGACATCCTCCTTCAAGGCTGTCAAGAGGAACGTTCCGAAACGAAACGTTTTTAAGAAGGGGACAGTCTAATGATGCGTCGACACCAGCCGGCGTCAGATTGTCTCTTACGTCACAGCCGTCTAGTCGACGCGCCTTAGGCGACAGCCTAGAGAATTCTGACGGAGGAATAAACTACACCTTTTATATTTCAGATAATTTCAGTTGTATTTCAGATTAGTAAATTGTATTTAAGAAATCGTCAAATGTAGATCAGATTAGTAAATTATATTTAAGAAATCGTCAAATGTAGTTCAGATTAGTAAATTATATTTAAGAAATTGTCAAATGTAGTTCAGATTAGTAAATTGTATTTAAGAAATCGTCAAATGCAGTTTAGATTAATAAATTGTATTTCCGAAAGTGGTAGGTATTTATAGTTTAGATCGGTAAATTGTATTTCAGAAAACGTCATATGAAATTCAGAAAATATCATTTGTAAATCAGGCAGCATCATTTATAATCAGAAATAATTTTTAATTAAGTTTTATTAGAAAAAGATTACGTCTCTGTGTATGTCCTATGTAAATACATACATAATATGCACTGTTAACGCCCTACTTGCATATTTTGCATTGCTAAAGCGCCGGCATGATAAACGGTTGTATGTTGTGCTGCTCGGGCGCAGTCTCCCCCAAACAATTGTGTCTGTTGCCGTATCTACAATTTGTTCCAAGTAAAGAAGTCTTTGTTCCACAACACCAATGCCTCTAACTTGTGGAATCTGAAGATGGGTTTTTGTGTATGTCTTAATTTTTGACCATATACACTCGATGGGATTGAACATCGGAGAGTACGGTCCCAATCGCAACAAAATGGCTTCAGTATTATTGATTACTTCTTCGAATCTTGCATGGCAAGGTGCGTTATCACATACAATTACCAAATCAGGTAATTGATTTCCCATATCCTGCCATCGTTGCAATAAATTTCTTATCCAAATATTAGCAGAGTTCGATGAAAAAGAACCTCTACGACGTTCCATTGTCACAACTCCTGCTGCAGAAATTGCACCTATCAAGTGAACATTAGGACCTCTTGCAGCTGGTAGGTGTTGAACAGCTCGCACACCAGCTCGAGCCCAACCTCTTGCTCGACGACAAAACAGATTGAAATTTGTTTCATCAATCGAAACAATTTGCTTTCCCTGCTCAATATATCGATTTAAGGCTGCAACATATTCAGCTCGCTTCCTTTTGTTTTCTTCCAAATTCATTGTAATTGGTTGATTATGAACTCATTTCATTGTGAATAATCTACCCTCTAAATAATTTCCAATGGTAGATATAGATACAATTTTTTGAAAATTTTCAAATATGTTTTCTTTTATTTGCTTTAATGTTAGACCACAATCTTGTTCAATCCATTCAATAATGACATTTATTTCGTTTTCATCAAGTGCTCTAGGTTTTATACCTCCTTTCTTTAACATTACTTCACGTCCAGAACGTACCCAATGGTACGCAGTCTTGTATTTTATTCCCAGTGTTTTAGCGAAAGCTACCCAATCATCCCTTCTGCTAGCACACGTTACAATTCTTTCTCTGTCTTGATTGTAATATTTCTTATATTTTTTTCTTTCGACCGACTCGCTCCCAGTTACATCAGTTCTGCAAATCGGACAAACTCTCTCGGGTTCGTTATTTAAATATTCAGCACATTTCACATGAAGTAAGTGCCTGCATGGTAATAAGTGAAGAACTCCATTTCTTAGCATGGACACCCTACAAATTCCACAATTATCCGTTAAATTCATTATAAAGTTTATTTTAATGCAACTGTGACAGTAGTACTAAGCCACGTAAATCTGTTGATGGTTACTATGCTACATAGTGTGACTTATTTACTATGGTATGCTGATAAAATATATATAATAATTATTTTCTGAAATACAAATGATATTTTCTGAAATACAATTCACCTTTTCTGAAATCTATTTTATTTTTCTGAACTACAATTAACACTAATTAAATTGATTTGTTTAATTGGCAGTATTAGAGAAATAGAATATCTTATAAATCACGTGAATTATTTCAGCCTGATTGGGCCTCATCAGAGATATGTACTAAAAAAATTACTTTTTGAAAGGATAATAATTAAATTATACAATTTATAATTTATAATTATCTATATATATCTCTGATGAGGCCCAATCAGGCTGAAATAATTCACGTGATTTATAAGATATTCTATTTCTCTAATACTGCCAATTAAACAAATCAATTTAATTACAATTTCATTTGGCAAGAACTACAGCTGTCATTACAATTAACACATTCTGAAATACATCTTATGTTTCTGAAATACAATTGATACTTTCTAAAATTCATTTCTTGCATCTGAAAAACTTCTGTCTGAAATTAATCTGTTACTTTCTGAACTACACTTGGAAAAGGTGTAGATCAGACAGTCCGTCGCCTCCCAGAAAGTTCGCGAAAAACAACCCCGACTTATAAAGCACGCGACCGGAGTTGAGAGGGGAATTCAGCGTTAGACAGTTCGGCGTTAAAGTTCGTGTTACATTTTCGCTCGGCTGTTAAAATAAATTACGTATAAGTTTGTAAATAAATTATTGTTTAAGTTAGTGTTAATTAGTTTGCTTTTAAATAAATTAGTTATTAACTATTTCGTGTTTTGTTTTAAAATAAAAATTAATAGAACCCTTAAACTCACAATTACAATATTAATTATATCAACAATAAAAACAGTTTTATGAAAATAAAAAATTTATTAGTAATTCCCAACACCTTAAAAGAAGAAATATTATTTGCCAATCATAACGAACCCTTAGCAGGTCATTTAGGGTTTACTAAAACTTACCATCGCATTAAAGATCGTTATTTTTGGATCGGAATGTTAAAAGACATTAAAACTTATGTTCGTGGATGTCCGGATTGCCAAGCGCGTAAAGATTATACTAATAAACCTCCTACCGGATTATTACAACCCATTCAAGTAGGCTTACCTTTCCAAAAAATCGGGATTGATTTATTAGGTCCTTTTCACAGTTCAAAAGGTAATACAATGATAATAGTAGCGACCGATTACTCCACGCGATGGGTCGAAACACGAGCTTTACGAGACGGTAAAGCTAATTCAGTTGCTAAATTTTTATTTGAAAACATAATAAGTAGGCATGGTTGCCCCAAGGAAATTTTAAGTGACCGCGGTAAAGTTTTTCAGTCACAATTTATAGCTGAACTTTTAAAAATTATGGGCGTAAATAGTCAATTTACAACAAGTTATCGACCACAATGTAACGGATTAACAGAGAGATTTAATAAAACCCTAGCTGATATGCTCAGTTTGTATACTAATTCTCAACAAACTGATTGGCATTTTTATCTGCCACATGTAACTTTTGCTTACAATACTGCAATACAAGAGACCACGCGCATGTCGCCTTTCAGCCTTATCTATGGCCGTGAGCCAAGGCTGCCGTCTGAAGCTGCTTTAACACAAGACGTTGAAGCGACAGATATTAAGAATTTACGTGATCGCATTTTAGCCATTCGGAACGCTGCTACCGAAAATATTAAACAATCTCAAAATAGGGCTAAAATACGATACGATGACTCTCATCGTCATATCGAATTTCAAGAAGGTGATAAAGTGAAAGTTTTCACCCCTATACGCAAAGTTGGTAAAAGTGAAAAATTACTTTTACGTTGGTTTGGACCGTATTATATTGTTAAAAAACATACGGACGTAGATTAGATTGTTCAGAAAGGTCCAAACAAAAATTCAAAAACCGATGTGGTTCATGTAAGCAGAATAAGACCATATTATGAAGCGTGGCAGCCTCCACAAAATTAAAACTATTTATTTTTAAGTTTATGTATAAATAGATAAATACATGTATTAAATATTATTTCTGTTTCAGAAGTTTCCGTGTACTCATTGGTTTATTGTTGCAGTTATGCAGACCCGGCCTACGTTTATATGAAAATTTTTTTTTTATGTTGATTTCAGATCACCCTGTGCACAAACTCCATCACAATTAATTATTACTTCACGAAGTACTACGTACACATACAACGAAATAAAATTTTCTCCCCAATACTATTTTCAAATAAACTCATGAGAAATCCATAAGTAGGCCACAATTGCAATCTTGAACTGCCCAGCGAGATTACTCGCATTCACATTTCTATTTCCCGACTCCTGCTTGTTTCTAGAGAAACACGAGTGTAATTTAAACCCATTATCTTTTTTGCTAACAGAATTACGAAATGCATTTCACGACGAAAGAATATCTATAAAGAATTTTAATTTTCAAATACCCCCTGTATATACACTTTTATGCATATAAGAGAATGGATAAGTTACAAAGTAATTTGAATGTTTATTTAAATATTAACTCAATCACCTCTGTCTTATTAGGACTTTAAGTTGTTTTTAGTATTATTAAAAGCATTATTTGATATTTTAATGAGAATATACACCTCTTTATGTCACTACGGGTGTAAATAGGCCTTATACACCGCGTACTGAGATAATCTCGTGTTACTGTTATTAAATATCACATTTCAAACTCTGCGCAGAGACTATTCGAACACCATCATTGTTGAATCTCATTCAATAAACATTGTTTTAGTAAACATAGAATTAAGATAATATTATTGTTATTATCTTGCTGAAATAATCTTATATTTATATATATATATTTATATTTTTTTGCACGAGCACGTTCTTAAAATATGAATCGAAACCAAGGAAATTACTTGCAGTCATTTCGTGAACCTTAAACCATGGGGATGCTCAATTAGAAGTTCAATTGTTTTTTTCTTTTTTCAATCATTGTCGCACTCCATATGGATGTGTCCTGCCACCAAAAATATATGGTTTACGATTTCAATTTGGTCCGTAGTTGTGATGAGGTATATGAACATTGCCACCATGTGCGAGTTTTTATTTTGACCCCCACATGTGTCTGAATAAAAGATCAAGTGAGTCACGTCTTGGCCAATTTCTTCTAAACAATATGCATACAAACAAGATGCGATGTGGTTGGCGCCCCTTCCTGCGACCGATTCATCCCACATATAACAATAAGCTTGACTGCTTTGAACATCATGCACCGTTATATTAAACGTCCAGAGTTGACGTTTGTAGAAAACAACAGAAGTTTGCAGATCTGGAGTTGGCAAGCACTGCTGTATCAAAAGTGTACATTTTTATGTTTGGATCATTTTTGGTGCTTTCTTTGTCCCTTCTTTTACATTCATAAGCAAATTCGGCTTCTAGCTGGTGTTGCTCTAGTTCTTTCTTCACTTCTTCTGTTTCGCTTTCCATGTTCTTTATTTTCATATTCAAAGTGTCGCAGTCTAGCATGTATCCTTTTTAGGTTTCTTTTAGGGACGACGACGCATACCCGTTTATTTAAATGGAACCGCTTTATGAATATCCGTTACCCGATATTCGGATACCCGGTAATTACCGAGTGCCCGATAACCAAAAACTTTCATTTAAATTTAAGTGACCATTAATCAAATTTTTGGGGGCGTCATTCTTGTTTTTTTTTTACTATGAGGAATTAATTTATTTGCAGCATTAGTTACTTGGGATATTGCTACGAAAGATTTTCAAATTATTATTCAATACTTAACGGATACAGAGTGGTTCCCAACCTTTTTTAATCGCGACCCTTTTGTTGTAAGATAGGATGCATACGCCGGCCATTAAATTGAAAGCTAGAAAGCCCAGGGCGACCCCCTTTTGGGTCGCTACCCACCGGTTGGGAACCACTGGGATATACAGATAGTTATCGGGTACATATCGGGTATCGGTATCCCTAGTTTCTTTATTGAAATATTCATGGCATGAAATTCTTATTCGTACAATTTTCTGGATACTGGCTTGTTAATAGTTCCCCATATCTTGTATTCTTCATAACATCTGGATAAGGTGTAATGAGGCGGTAAGTATTTTTTAGAATTTTCTTTACGACAGTAATGGCTTTCATATGCCGGCAATAGAAGTATGTGCTACTTTACTTTCTTAATAACCCCATTTTGCATCTTATACCATGGTATATGCTTGCCTCGGAGGTCATCTGTTCCTACCCCACTCTTTAAAACTTGCATTTTGTTTATGGCGTTCGTCAAAAATTTATTTGTCACGTCAAACGTTTTACAAAAGCATTTTTTACAAATGGGTAGTATCTCGCCCTCTATTTTTAAATGATATCTGAAAGTAAGCATTCGTGATTTTTGTTTGGATTTTTCTTGTGTTTTAGCTTTAGATGATTGTTTAACGTGTGCTGTTATAAGGATTGTTAAAGTTTCCCATTTCCCAAAACTCTTTAAATAAAACAGCTCTAGTATTGTCATCAAATTTTGTATTTTCCTAGCAGCGGCTACGGCATGCTTCCAATGATTTGCATCGTTTAAGCAAGACTTCTTTCCCCTTTATTGTTATCTATTCTTCACCACAATTCCTTTTTCGTTTACTTTCACCACGATTTAATCTTCCGGCTTTTCTTTTCCTAGGTTTTTTTTTTCTGAAGTTGCTTGGTCTTTCTTTATACTGACGCTTTTTCTTGTATATCATTGTCTCTATTGTTTTTCTTATTCCCAAAGTTCATTAATGGCATATCAGAATCGCTATCTTCAGATGACATACTATTGAAATCAGGATCCTTCATACTGTCGTCACTATTGTAACCCAATATCTTCTGATACTACAAGAGTGTTGATGCTTGCAATATCATTACGACCATTTATAGTATGCGTAGATTCGGAAGATGAGGTAGAAGGATGAACTAACAATAATTCTAAAATATGAATTATATCAACAAAATATTTCTAAATATTAACATTTTAAATACCTTGTGGCTGCTTACAACACATTTCAAGCATCTTTTTGCCGTCGTCATGATTTTCACTTGAAAGTAACACTGACAGTAACGAAATCTGGTAGAATTTTAAGGTTATGTTAATTATTACAACCTAAAGTGTGAAATAGGTGTAAGTCAGGTGGCGAAAACTTGTAAATATTGGAAATTTTAAGTGAAAATATATATAAGTCGACATATATCTAAACGCACTTTATTTTTAAAGTGTTCGAAGGTGTAGGTCAACTTATATCTATTTGCACACAATTAAACTGAAAGTATGTTAACTTATAACACTTGTACACTGAAGTATTTCAGCATTCATATATTCAGACATATATTCCTTTGCACACAAAAAGAAGAAAAAAATAAGTTGTTTTATATAGTTATCTCTGTTTGACACAAAATTGGAATTATACCCTTTTGCGCGCGCATCGACGAATTTATGTCATACAATTTAGGTCTTGTAGCAGATTTCAATACAATGTTTCAAAGAGAAATTCCACTGCTACATAAAGTTAAGCCAGAAACTGAGCGTCTTCTTAAAAATTTGCATGGCAATTTTTTAGAACTCCATACATTTAAAACTAAAAATGTGTTGATCATAAGAATCCTCGAGATTCTCTACCCATAAGAACAATTTATTTAGGCATGCAAGGCACTGAAAGTTTGCAACAGAACAACGTAGAGCGCGAGAATGATGAATCGTATAAATTAGAATTAGACACATTTTTAAAAAGTTGCCTTAACTTTTATATAGAACTGCATATGTTCTCAAATAAAAATTAGATTTCAATTCAAAGAGATTATAGACATTTTAAATATTTTAAAAATAATAAATCAATACAAAGTCCTGTCGGAGATAGTCTCCGCCCAAGATTTAGATAATAAGCGAAGAGACCACGCATTTCTTGACCACCATTTCTTGAATATGGGCTTGATCCTTCTAAAGAGGCAGAAGATTATTGGAAACAGGTATTCACTTTGAAGACTGCAGCAGGTTTTTAAAAATATTTTTATTTGCAGCCCAAAGCTTTATTATTTTATTCTATTTTTAATGAAATATGTAATAAAATTTTTCTTGGTGCTATTTTTTTCAAATGCCTCTGTAGAACGAGTAGTTAGCAGCTTGAAAAATATAAAAACAGACCATCGAAATAAGCTATCTACAGAGACAATAGCAGGACTTTTACATTCAAAACGTGGAATTGATGAAGAATGGGATGTTTTAAAATTTGAACCTGCATAAAAAAAGATGAAATGTAATATTTGGAAATATAAAGAATTTTTGTGTTTATGTATACGACCTTAGCTTGAGCTTCGCTTCGCTCGCTCGTGCAGCTCATAGCCGCGGGCTCTTAATGCGTTTCTGCATGTGTGACACACAACTGTTTTTCGCCTAGCCCTAAATCAAATTCAAACTTTGTTTAAAACTGACGTTTAATGAAAAATTCTATGAAATGTCATAGCGCGCAAATGAAAGTCAATGTGTCGCTAGGTTACGAACTATAAATCGTGTTGTTATGAGTTTAGCAGCCCTAGGGCAGATAAACATTACTCTCCGACACATTTTTAGGGTTAATATGAGTTACTTTCGCATATGCTAGGCGAAAAAGTAATAATACCGCCGAATGGCGGACTTTATCGAATAGAATGCTTAATCCGCCGTTCTGTTGCTGTGATGTTAAAGTAGTTTACTATTTTAATTACTAATACTAATACTATTTTATTACAGATAATTTTTAAAATATTACCTCATGATACGGTAAATTACACGTTCAGAAGAATTTTATGTTCAAAATAAATTAATAATTTCATCAATTATTTAGACATAACTATTATCAAACTTTATAATTCACTTAAGTATAAAATATGTATATCGTAAATCAACTCAAACATAATTGCATTAATTATAATTCATTTCATCATTTTGAACATAAAATGGCTGCATTTCAATCTTTCTTTCATCGTTCCTTTTCAATACCAATGAAAGAATTAGAATTCATAGAAGAAATTAATATGTATTATTATTCAAATTGCTTATCTTAATAACTTCCCAATTAAAACCATTTTCAATATTTTTAACTTCACAAATTCGTTTAAACGGACACTAACTATAGCACAAAACTTTACGTTTCGCCGTCGTTCGACAGCTTCGTCAGAAGTGAAAATTAAAACAAGTTGTCAAAATAAACAAGGTTGTTAACTGTACAATTGTCGTGTAATATTCGTTAATATTTGTTGAAATTTGAAATTTTGAATTTGTATCGACTCTTTTCCCGCGCTGCGAGTGGGTGGAGTTTCCAATTACGTTTAGGCGCGTGTGCAGTGTGAGTAAAAAGGAAGCACGTGTGTAAGAATCGCGGCGGCGTGGATTGAACGGTTTTTTATGTTTCTTTCCGGACATTGCAATATAAATGTGATGTAAATAACTTGCCTTGTTATTTAGTTAGTGTAGTTAGTGTTTATTATTGCCTGTAAATCAGTAATGAATAAAACGCATAAAAAATTAGTGACGAAGCGTATTCGAACAGTCCATATTTGAAGGGAGACATTTCATTGTGCCCACGTTTCGCCACATACACTCAACATATGGTCCTTCGATTTCGGATTTCCAACGCAAATTCAGCATCTGCACTAAGGAAAGCAAGACAACAATCTATAAGGTGAGTCTCCAATCGTTTTCCATTACATTCCCGTAGCATTCATATCCTACAAAATGTCCGACAAAGCGTTAAAAGATCTCAAGGGCAAACGCCGCTACATGCAAGGATTTCTCACAAAATTTTCGAATTACATCGATTCAATCAATGAAAACAATTTCAACCGAGCGCAAATTGAAGCGCGATTATCAAAAATCAGACACTTGGTCGGAGTTTCTTGACGTACACCTGAAATTAGAACCATTACAAGAAAGCAATGAAAATGACAACAACGACTTGGATGCCGAATTAGACAAATTTCAGGACAATTTCTTTAGGGCCACAGCCCGAGCTGAAGAATTATTAACCTTACATGCACATGTGCAACAATTTCCGCGACGTGACAAATACGATAACGATACACGTGATCATTCACCGGAATTACAAAGTCGAGTCAAACTTCCACGAATATCTTTGCCATTCTTCGAGGGTGACATCAAAGATTGGATGCCATTTTCTTAAACATTCAATTCGCTTATCAATTCAAACGAGACATTGTCAAAAGTCCAAAAATTTCACTACTTAAAATCGTGTCTCAAGGGTGAAGCCGCAAATTGCGTTCAAGAACTACAAATTTCAGCTGACAATTATGACGTTGCATGGACTACTTTAAAGGACAGATATGACAATAAAAAATTTATCATTAAAGGTCACATTCAAGCGATTCACGAACTACCTACTTGCACTCACGAAAATTCGACGGTTTTAAGACAAATACTTGACGGGGTACAAAAGCATACTAGGGCTCTTAAAGCATTAAACCGACCAGTAGAAAATTGGGATGATTGGCTAATATATTTAATCACTAGCAAAATTGATAAAGTTTCAAATAAAGAATGGGAACTAAAATCGAAAATCGATGAAATTCCAACGTACAACGATTTACTGAGTTTTTTAACACATAAATGTAACACGTTAGAGACAATAGCTAAGGTCACGCCAAATTTACCTACAAAGGTAAACAAATTTCAAAGAGCAACATCAGCTCACGTTTCAAGTAAACCTATCAGCTGCGTAATGTGCAAAAATAACCACATGATTTATCAATGCCCAAAATTTCTGAAACTTTCTGTTGAACAGCGTATCAAAAATGCAAAAAACATTAAACTTTACTTGAATTGCTTACGAACTGGTCATCAAGCAAGCACTTGTGTCTCTAGTAACTGCAGAAAATGCAGTCGAAAGCACAATACGTTACTCCATATCAATGGCTCAAATGTAGAATCCCAAGGTACTTCAGCACACGATATTGATGGTGAGCCATCCACGGCGACGTCCAACGCCGAAGAATCGCAGGCAATAAGCGCACACAGCTCGCAACCTCAAGGTCGGCCCCAAATATTACTTTCCACGGCTGTAATCAAAATATGCGATAGCAATGGCAAATTTCACGAATGCCGAGCTTTATTAGATTCGGGCTCGCAGGCAAGTTTTATATCAAGGTCATTGATGCAAAAATTAAAATTGCAAGACGAAGTCGCAAACGTCTCAATTAGCGGTGTCAATCAATCATTTTCGCGTATACGAAAAACAACAATTAAAATTCGATCAAAATATAATGCATTTTCTGCTGAATTAAATTGTCTTGTCTTGGATACCATCACAAATGACATTCCAGTCGCAAGTATCAATAAGAACAATCTACATATTCCTCAGAATTTAGTGCTGGCCGATCCAGAATTTAACATACCTAATACATACGTATTAATCGGTGCTGAATTATTTTGGCGACTTTTGTGTGTAGGGCAGATTAAGTTAGAAGGCAATCTTATACTGCACAAAACCCACTTCGGTTGGGTGATTTCGGGATCGACTCCTAATGCAAAATACTTACCAGAACAGATTTTGTGCAACACATCGACGGTGCATTTGCTAGACTCAACCTTAACAAGGTTTTGGGAAATCGAAGAATGCAAGGGTAACATCAACCTAAGCCCCGAAGAATTGTCTTGCGAAAGACATGTAAAA
Organism: Dorcus parallelipipedus; assembly: GCA_958336345.1. Lineage (NCBI taxonomy): Eukaryota > Metazoa > Arthropoda > Insecta > Coleoptera > Lucanidae > Dorcus > Dorcus parallelipipedus. The sequence continues at coordinate 38,031,566 of OY284478.1, forward strand.
GAAAAGACTTGAAACATGTAAAAGAAATCAAGATGGTCGATTCATCGTACACTTGCCCACCAAGGAAAATGAAGAAATGGTGCTGGGAAACTCGCGATATTTGGCAACAAAACGCTTTTATTCGTTAGAAAGAAGACTTTACAAGGAACCAGATTTAAGGAAGCAATATACGGAGTTCATTAATGAATATTTAGAACTAGGCCACATGCAGTTGGTAAAAGAATCAGAAACACAGAGTACTGAAAGGTCTTGTTATTTGCCGCATCATGCGATAATCAAGGCAGACAGCCTAACAACGAAATTGCGCGTAGTTTTTGATGCATCTGCCAAATCGACATCAGGATATTCACTCAATGATATACTAAGCGTAGGTCCATCAGTTCAGCAAGACCTATTTTCGATTACATGTAGATTTCGTACCCATTGTATAGTCTTGACTGCGGACATAACGAAAATGTACCGACAGGTTCTAGTAGACAAGTCACAGACACCATTACAAAGAATCCTATGGAGAACAGATTCAAATCAAGATTTGCAAGTTTATGAACTGAATACAGTCACCTATGGGACTGTACCGGCCTCATTTCTTGCCACCAGAGTTTTGAAGCAGCTTGCCATTGAAGAAGCATGCGACTTTCCCTTAGGAGCGAAAATAGTATCACGTGATTTTTACGTTGACGATTTGCTGACAGGCTCCGACGATGTTGATCACATTAAGAGAATCTATATGGAAGTAAATGCACTATTGGAAAGAGGTGGGTTTAATTTGAGAAAATGGGCATCTAACCACAGAAACCTACTAAATGAGTTGATTCCAAACGCCACTGAGCCAACTGTACTCAATTTGGACAAAAATAGTAGCCTGAAAACATTAGGTCTGCAATGGAATTCGTCTCATGATGTTCTTCAATATGCAATACCCCAAATTAGCGACAATAAACGCAGCAGTAAACGCACGATATTATCCCAAATATCACAAATCTTCGATCCTCTAGGTTTAATCGGACCAGTCATTGTCACTGCCAAGATGTTTATGCAGAAATTATGGCAACTGAAAATCGCATGGGATGAATCCTTACCTTTGTGGTTGCACACAGAATGGAAACAACATCAGAACGAGCTGAAAGAATTAAATTCTTTGGAAATAAACCGTAATGTCATGCCACACAAGGATCTCATCGAGCTACACGGCTTCTGCGATGCAAGCGAGAGAGCTTATGGCGCCTGTATATATGTGCGTTGTTCAAGCACAGCGGGTGAAACTTCTTGCGAGTTATTATGCTCCAAATCGCGTGTAGCTGCCTTAAAGGTCATAACCGTACCCAGACTCGAGTTATGTGCTGCTCTATTACTGACTCAACTGATGGAGAAGACCAAACAGATTCTTGAGGCAGATATCAACCGGGTTCATTATTGGACCGACTCTACGATTGTCCTTACATGGATAAATACGACTGCGAAACAATTAAAAACATTTGTAGCGAATCGAGTAGGGGAAATCCAGGAACTTACGCGACCGGCTGATTGGAAGCATGTCAACACTGCTGAAAACCCGGCAGACATCATATCCCGCGGAATACTTCCAAGGCAATTGCTACACAACAAACTGTGGTGGAATGGACCGTCGTGGCTTTTAGACGAGTTAGAAAATTGGCCTAAGTCGGTGTTTCAGACATCAGAATCCGATATACCGGAAAGACGCAAGTTTGCTGACATCATCAGTACTCCTGTTTGTGAAACTTTGGATTGGTTTACTAGATTTTCAACATTTACTAAATTGCAACGCGTCTTAGCTTACTGCAAACGGTTTATAAGCAATGCACGCAACAAAACATGCAACGCAACAATGAAGCATGGACCGTTATCCACTTCAGAGTTGGAAGCATCAACAGGGTGACCAGTAACCCTGTTCAAGCACAGTCTTTCCCCGATGAATTACGTCATCTAAGAAATAACAAAGACATAAAATCAAACAGCAATATCAAATCACTTAATCCATTTATAGATGCGGAAGGGATTTTAAGAGTTGGTGGGAGATTGCGACATTCATCCTGCAATTACAACCAAATGCACCCCATGCTCCTACCCAGCAAGCATATTTTTACGAAACTGTTGATTGAATATACACATAGATCAGAATTGCATGCAGGAACCCAAGCTACCCTAGCCAAATTACGAAATAAATTTTGGCCAACATCAGGACGAAATACAGTGCGTACTGTTATTAAAAATTGCATCACATGTTTCAAGACGAATCCCACTGCGTATCAACACTTAATGGGAGATCTTCCCAGTTCCAGAGTCGAACCGGCCCGTCCCTTTGTCAATACGGGAATCGATTTTTGTGGGCCGTTTTTAATACGAAAAAATACAAATCGAAATGCTTCACCTACAAAGGCATACGTGGCTGTATTTGTGTGTATGGCTGTCAAAGCAGTACATTTGGAGTTGGTTACTGGTTTAGACACACAATCATTTCTCAAGGCATTCAAGAGATTTATTGCAAGGCGAGGAATGGTTTCGAACGTCTATTCTGATAACGGCACGAATTTTATACGGGCAAATAAAGAGCTAAAGGAATTGCGTAAAATCTTCTTGACAGAAAACGAAGAATTAACAAATGCATTGTCCAAGGATAACATATCTTGGCATTTCATACAACCAAGGGCTCCACACTTCGGGGGTATCTGGGAGGCGGCCGTAAAGTCGTTTAAATACCATTTTAAACGCATTGTAGGAAACTCGTTACTTACCTTCGAGGAAATGTACACAATCATGACTCAAATAGAATCCATCCTTAATTCACGTCCACTCCTGCCTTTGTCCGAGAATTCTAATGATTTAATGATACTCACCCCGTCCCATTTCCTGATTGGGGACTCGCTCAGAGCCAATTTGGAGCCTAATTTAGTTGAACTGAAAATAAATCGCTTGTCCAGACTACAGCTGTTACAGAAAATGAAGCAACACTTCTGGAACCACTGGTCTCGTGAATACCTGCAGCATCTTCAGCAAAGAAGCAAGTGGACAAAGAGTGCGGACCGTGCGCCCAAGGAAGGTCAACTGGTCCTAGTAAAAGAAGAAAACTTACCTCCATTATTGTGGACAGCAGGACGAATTCTGAAATTACAGAGATGAAGAGGCCAACCAATAAGTTATGCACCCTATCTGTGGACGATTAATGGATTCTTATTTTCATCTTGAAAGGCAGTGCTTTCAACGCGGGCGGTTTTATGTACAATTGTCGTGTAATATTCGTTAATATTTGTTGAAATTTGAAATTTTGAATTTGTATCGACTCTTTTCCCGCGCTGCGAGTGGGTGGAGTTTCCAATTACGTTTAGGCGCATGTGCAGTGTGAGTAAAAAGGAAGCATGTGTGTAAGAATCGCGGCGGCGTGGATTGAACGGTTTTTTATGTTTCTTTCCGGACATTGCAATATAAATGTGATGTAAATAACTTGCCTTGTTATTTAGTTAGTGTAGTTAGTGTTTATTATTGCCTGTAAATCAGTAATGAATAAAACGCATAAAAAATTAGTGACGAAGCGTATTCGAACAGTCCATATTTGAAGGGGGACATTTCATTGTGCCCACGTTTCGCCACATACACTCAACATTAACGGAAACTGAAAAGGTAAATTGATCTTTTTTAAACACCAAAAATTGACAGATCTATATTCTATTTAAAGAATCAAGAAAACTAGAAAATGTATTGTTTAAATTTGCAAAATCTGTACGTTTGTTAATAGAATTCGACGACATTTTTATTATACGCATTTCTATAAAACGTCTTTTGAAAATATTAGACTCATAATATAAAATATTAGTGTTTTCGAAATCAAAATTATGGTTATTTTCTAACGAATGTTCAACAAGCATTAAATGATTTTGATTATTTTTTTGGATATGACATTTATGTTGGTCCAGACGTTTTTTTAAATTTTGACTTGTTCCGCCTATATAACACGAATTACAATTGAAGCATTTAATTTCATAAACCACGTTAGGTTGCTTTAATATCGGTGTTTTTGTTTTTAAATTTGACAAAATAATATTTAAATTATTTGCAGATTTGCTAGCTAAAATTATACACATATAATATAATATATAATATAATATATAATATATATATAATATAATATATAATATAATATATTATATACATATAAAATTATTATTATACATATTATATATGTATATGTTTGATTTCTATTATTGTAGATTTTTGAATTTTGTAGATATTTAACACGATTTTTTATTACTGCTTCTATAAGATTTATTGGATAAGAATTTTGAACAAGAGTTCTTTTTATTAAATTTAAATTATCATAAATGAGTTTGAAAGTTTATCTGAAAATAAAACAGCTCGATCTGTTAAAAAAATAATATATTATTATGAATATTTTTAACAGAGTAAAAAATAAATTATCAAATAACATTATATACCCAACAATAATAGACAACTTAAATTCAACAAATATTAACTTCTTTTGATAAATTGATAATTTTCAAAGAATGATGTTTACTCTCTAAATTATGGTATAAAAATTCGTATTAACGAACATCTAAGATCATTGAGATTAAATAAATCGGATTCGAGTTTTGCTAATCATTTACTAAACACATCCCACACATTTGATTATTCTTCAAATATCAAATTATTACATGATCTTCCAAAATACAACAAACTTAATATAGCCGAGAATGTAGAAATATTTCTACATTGCAATTTTTTTTCTTAATACTGTTCTCAATGAACAAACACTTTTTTAAAATAATATAATTTCTTTAGTTCTATAAATTAAAAATTGTGTATCTGATTTCTTAACATCCGATTTGCAGTACAGTATAGCAAACTGTCTTTCAAAAAGTGTGCTACAAATGGGATTTCTTTTTTATTATCGGTTTTTATAAAAATGTATTGATGCAGAACGCTTCTGCATCCCTTAAAGTCAAATTGAGAAAAGGCAGATGAAATTTATCTTGAACGGTATACAGCATGGACACCAAGAAATGAAGATGGTTTAAATACCATAAGAATAAATCGTTCGGAATTAAAAGTTATAGCTAAATATTAATTAAAAATTACATACAAATTATAAATTACAGCTTCCCATCTCGAAAATAAAAAAATCACCGTTTATTGTGAATCACTCTTTATACACACCACATTAGGAAATACTGGTGGAATTAAAGTGTCCGCAAAAATAATATGAATAGGAAAACACGAAATTTGTTCTTATTTCTCAAATATTTCATTTGATTCCGAGTAATTATTTCAATGCGTTCTGAAACTTTGTGCTTTCTTGTAGCACACTTTTTGAAAGACACTGTATATTAACAGTTATAAAACTGAACTCAATTTTTTCTGCTAACAAATTGTTTATTTATTTATTTACATTTTCAGTGATTTACAGAAATATTTTATACACATTTGCAAATATAATTACCAGAATTTAGAAGATAACGTAAGTTTTTACTATTTTTAAGTACATATTACGAGCCCTGCGCCAAAAGTATTCGCCTACCTGTCTTGGGTAAAGAAAGAGACTGTTAATTAGTTACTCAGTGGTAGATTATTTTTCGAGAATAATAATAATAAATAAATATAAATTTATATAATTTTAAATAAAATTTTGATATATAAATTCTAATAATGATTTTAAATCTGTTCGATAGCTCTGCACTTTTTACACTTTTAACACCTTTACTCTATTTTTCTCACTCCTACTTACATTATATTATAAACATCTCACTCTCTCAGGAGCGGTTGGTGCATAAAATGTAGAAAAATGCAGAGCTATCGAACAGGCCTTTTATTTTCAAAACAGCTACACTAGCTAGGCGAATACTTTTGGCGCAGGGCTCGTGTAATGTATTTTCTTCAATTTTTGCTTGAAGGTTAAATATTTATAAAATGTTCTAGTGAGGATGCCGACTAGGCGAAACCGGTTTAGAAAGAAATAATTAAAGATATTGTAGTTCAAAGACTCATTTCTCAAATTTAAAACTTGAAATATTTCACTTCTAAATTCAGCAGAAAGAACTGCCAGCCACTAACAATCCGCGTAGTTTTCAGGTTTGTTTAATATAGTGTTACTTGCTTAAAGCATGTGTAATTACACGCTAATAAATATTATTGGAGACTCTTCAATTAAGCAAATTAAAAGAAATTTAATATGGGCCTGCATTTAAGATGTTTCTTCGTTGACGGCAATTATCTCGGTAAATACTAAGGTTTAGATAAAGAAATATGTTAAAAAAAATTTACCAAATTGATACATCCATCAAAATCTGTAATAATATATAAAGCATTCCGTTTGAAATATTAAAGGTACTTGCTGACACTTTTAAAATGAACATCCCGTGTAATTACAAATAAATTTAACGTGTAGTTTTTTTTTAATTAAACTATCGTTTGAATTTTTTTCGGGCATACCCCGTTTGAGCCATGGGCATCCCGTGGCACCTTGATTCGATGTACCGTTTGAGTCACGACCATCAAAACAAAATAACCCGTTTGCGCCACATGAAGGGATTAAGGTTTCTTGTAAATAAATTATTATAAATTCTGGGAATGCTCTGAATTATGTAGGTATGAAATACCCACCCTTTTAAATTTTAACCAATAATATAACATTTGTTCTCCCGTTATTCAAAAATAATTAGTATTGAGTATAGAGTATATCTCTATAACTGGGGTACTACACTACTCAAAAATGTCTAAGGGACAAGCACATATCGTGATCGTGTTAAAACAAAATTGATTTAAAACTTGTTATTTAGTTTTTATTTGCTACTTTTTTGTAAAATAAAACAGAAACTAATATTTTTAACAATAATTATTATAAATGAGAAAAATAATAGTTCACAAAGTCAATGTAATGAAAATACAAATCTAATTAAGTAATGTTAATACTTTTAAACAAATAAAATTTATGCAATTAAACCCAAATTATTTAAAAATTAATATTTAGTATGTCCTCCTCTGTTGTTGAGGACAGCCCTACATCATCGTGGCATACTCATTATGAGGTTATTAATTTTTTCTTGAGGTATTCCTCTCCAGAGATTTTGCAAACAATTAAATAACTCTTGTCTGTTTTGTGAGTGACCTACATAGGATATAAATTGTCGCTTTAACATATCCCATGCATGTTCTATTGGGTTTAGGTCGAGCGAGTTAGCTCGCCATGCCATAGTTGTAATTTCTGCTTCTTCAAGTGAGTCCTGAACTATCCTGGCAATATGTGGTCGAGCGTTATCATGCATGAAGACAAAGTTGGGACCAAAATTGTTTGCAATAGGAATAACCACAGGTTGAAGAACTAAATCATTATATTGAACAACATTAACAAAATTATCTAAAAATACGAGATCTGTTTTCATATTGATACCAATACCGGCCCATACCATAATCGTTCCACCGCGATATTTATAGACCTCCTGAACGTTTCGCAGACGATTTATCTGTCCCTTCTCTCTCCAAACAAATTTTCTTCGAGAGTCTGGATGTAAACCGAAGCGGGACTCGTCACTAAACATCACGTTACCCCATTGTTCTTCTGTCCATTCAAGATGATTTCTTACAAAATCAATTCTAGTAGCTCTGTTATTAGGTGGAATAGGTGGACACCTCAAAGGTCGTTTAGCATGAAGATTAACCTCGTGTAAGCGATTTCGCACTGTTTGATCGCTAACTGTTGTGCCATGTAACCTTCCAACGATTTCAGAAACAGTAACTATAGATTGCCTTCTGGCCGTTAATTGCATATAACGATCTTGTTGTCTTGTTGTAACACGTGCTTTGCCTCTGTGACGTTCCGACACTTCTCCCGTTTCTCTGTATCTGATGTTAAGTCGATTTATGACACTCTTATTTATTCCAATAGCTTCAGAAACAGCACGTTGAGTCATGCCTGATTCCAGCATTCCTACAGCTCTTAGCGACTCCTCACGACTTAAATGACGCCTAACCATATTATTTTATTAATAACTTTCAAAAAAAACGGAACCTTCAATTTAACAGCAAATTTATGCGTGCCTTCTAAATTTATCGGGTTGTTAACAACGCTCTCTTTGCAAAGCATATGTAATATTGACACCTTTGACTGACACTAATTCAATTACCCGCTAGAAACAGTCGATTTGATATTGTTAATATTTGTTAAACATGGCAACTAGATGTATAACCCAATAATAATGAACATACTTGAAAATGTAATGTTGTCCCCTAGAAATTTTTGAGCAGTATATTTTTGAATTCTTACAGTTAGTGTGTGTTAGTAGATGTAAATTATGGCTGTGAACATTTTAAGTGTTAGAGGATCAGATATGTTACTTTTTGAAAGTTATAAATATCGTAAAGTGCATACGTCAAAAGATGATATCGTTCGTTGGCGGTGTAGTGTACTATAGCTTGTCAAGCTATAGTTCCATTCAAATTGATTGGCATCGCAGTAGGCGAGGGCTGAGTGAATCGGGCTTTATCCCATGTCAAGAAAGTTACTAGAATATATTATGAAACTACCATTAAATTATTTTGAGGTTATGTTGTCACGCAAAAATAAAAGAACTTTTACAAATTAGTTAAAGGCGATGGAATATCTTGTTTCTGTACGAAAATGTATTAACAAGGAGAAGAATATTATATATTACGAGATTCCTACTGTTTCTACGATTAAAACTAAACAATTTTAAATTTTCTGTGTTGGAATGGTCACATTTCGGAATTCACTGCAAATCCATTGCAAATCTACCGGTTACTTGCAACGATAGAAAACCGATTAACCAATTTTGTAACCAATTTGCTTGATGAGTCTGTAGAGAGATGTCTTACTTTGACAGAAATCCAGTTGTTCTCTAGCATATTCAAAAATGATTTGAATATTTATATATTCATTGGTTTTAATATTTGCAAAGATGTAATCATTGAATGTTTCTGTTATTCTTTATTCAAATAAACGTAATCCAATTTCTTTTGCATTACAAAATTGAAGAATATAACTAAAGCTGGTTCTTGTCCGATGAAAATTGTATCACAAACTCTTTGAAACGGACACTAAATGGCGTACAAACACTTAACGTTTCGCAGTCGTTCGACAGCTTCGTCAGACGCAGTCGACGTTTCGACTGCGAAACGTTAAGTGTTTGTACGCCATTTAGTGTCCGTTTCAAAGAGTTTGTGATAGAAGAATATAACATTAATATTTTATTTTAACGCGAACTTCAAACCTCCCACACGCGATTCTCAACACTTCCCTCCTTTCGCTTCGCAAATCTTTCTCTAACTATTCAAAACTATGACTATAACTGACAGCTTTTCTTCCACAGCTACTATACATGGGTTCTAGTGACTGTCCTTGAGTTTTTTAAAGTATTCTCCTCATGGTTCTGGGAGATATCTAAAATTATGGTGATATTTGTTAGATGCACATATACAGTTTAAAAACTTACCTGGAAAACTAGAGCTACACAGTCAATATTTGCAGCAGCATTATTTGAATCTTTAAAAAATTCATGGTAGCAACGACACACTGCTTCACGTTCTCTTAAAGTTAAACGGGATGAAACGTGTTCCATTTCAATAATTAAATAATAATAAGATTTTTCGTAAATGAAATCAAATGAAACAAAGAAATGCCAAGCACAAATACGCAAATTACAAAACGATTTCAATGAACGTCAAAAACAAATTGACAGCAGAGGCACGCAGAAGTTAGGGATGCTTATTTATTATCAAGGATGCATTGCTGCAAACATAAATTTGAATTTCCAACGCCTACCGAGATGCCATTCTTTTTGAATTGGAATATAAGTTGTATACAGGTGGAAATTCCAGATATTTTTAAAAAAAACTGGTGATCACAATCATGAGAAACCGAAAAACGTTAATCGTCACATTGTAGCTAGCAAATGCAAAAGAAAAGCGGTGGATGAGTTAGGTGAAAAACCTGGAAAAATAATCAGAAAAACTATGCAAAAACACCCCCGATAATAATATTACAGTGAATGATGTCTCCTGCATACGCAAAGCCCTTTATAGGTCCAGAAGAGCTCAGTATCCTGCTCTCCCAAAAAGTATAGGCGAAGTGCATACTATGTTACAGTTTATTTTTCATTTGTGTGCTAAACACACCCTGTATAGTGCACATTTCAACGTTCCGGTCTATTTTTAGAACGCTCCGTTTGTATCGTACGTTAGGTGTAGGAATATACAATTCTTCGCCTGCGTAATTCTCCCAAAACTACGTTTTAACATGTTTTCGTTAAAAAGCTTTCGATCAAACGAACAACTTCATTTTATAAAATTAGCCCATCCTTGCTTAGGGTCGAAATCGCGTGTACACGGTGAGTTTTGTCCAATTTTAAAGAGGTCTTGCTTCACGACGCGGATGTTTGAAACCTTTGCCCTTTACGTTGATTGGTTTCCGCTGATGTCACGTAAATCAGCCATTGGTCGTGTTGTATGTGTCTCTTTCTTTCAATGTTTTAATCTTTTCCGCCGATCGTGAGGGACGTTAGCGTTTCAGTAATTTTCTGTCCGTCCCGTGGACCATACGTTCTTTTGTTTAATCTTGGATTGTGTGCCCATTTCACCTGAGGGGTGAGAGTGCATTTGTGCACGCCGAATTTGACGGGTTCATTTGGGGGACGGAAAAGTTGCATTCCTTTGCGACTTGTGGCAGCCTAGTTGATGACCCTAGGTGAGTTTTTACGAGTTGTTTCTCTCGATTTGGCCCTTACGTTCGCTTTTCTTTTCTCGTTTATGGGCTTTTAGCGGTGGCTGTTTCTTTAACGCCAGCTACTTTAGTGCCCCCTGTTTTAGCGTTAGTTATTTTTGCGAAAGCTGTTGTTTTTGGCCCTGGTCCGTTTGTTGTGACCGCTCTGAATTACGCCGTTGGGAATTCCCCTCCATCCATCGCGACTGCGACGTTCCCCGCCTCTTGACGAGAAGGCTGGCCACCCACGGAACTGCGTGACTGCTGGCAAACCGTGACAACGTCGACGAACGATTGGACACCGTTTAAAACAGGTCGGATTTATGCATTTAATTATTCTTATTAATGCGCGTACGGCGATTTTGAAGCTGCCGCGATTGAGCATGTAATTTTTGCGTAAACTCAAGCGTCAGTTAACGTCATATGAATAGAGTGTACTTCGTCGAACGTCTTCATCTGCACTAGGATAAGAATAGATTTTTCTATTTCTTTTTGTTCTTGCCAATTTAAATCAGAGTAATGCGAAGTTCGGATCCGACAATATAGTAATTGTATCTTGTATAACGTTTCTCATGTTGTGAATTTGTTATTTATTTATCGTTGAACTTATTTGTTTAATAAATTGATCGTGCTTTGGACGTACCGTGTTTTCTTAATTTTTACACGTTACCCCTTTCAAAAAAAATTAAGTGGCGCCTATTTTGATTTGGCCGTCCCGCTGATGCTGCTGGCGACATCGGATTAATTCCGTTCCGGTGTTAAACTACTACTTATCTGCACAGGTAGGTAGCAACTACACTTGAAAGAATGACACTTATAACTTCAGAAAGTGAAATTTTTTGCTGATAAATGACAATGTAAACAATTTAATTGTGTTTAGTTCGCTATTTGAAATCTGAAAAAAATAAAATGCTAATCAAAATTGCTAAAATAATATCCTTAAGTTCTTTAAGTTCGTCGTTATCTAACAATACGTGCCATTTTTTAGGCTAAATAATAATAATTCTATACCGCTTGGTCTTTTACATCATAACATTCGCAGTTTAAATAACAAGACTAATGAATTAGAGGTCTTCCTCCATAAATTACATAATCCTGAGATCTGTTGTTTTACTGAAACTTGGCTCTCTACTGATGCAATGCCGGCTGCTCTTATATCAGGTTATACTATAATTAATTTTAGTTGAAGGAAGCATAGCAAAGGAGGGGGTACAACAATTTATGTTAGTGAACACCTATCCTCATACTGTCAGGATTTCAATTTGAACATCAAGTACGTCGAAAAACATTTTGAATACTCATGTTGTAGTATTAAATATTCAAACCTCATGCTTTTTGTAATCTGTTTATATAGATCCCCGGATGGCAATCTTGATCTTTTCTGTACTCAATTAAATGAGTTGTTAGACTGTATTTCTAAGTTTTCAAACAATATGATAGTGTGTGGCGACTTTAATGTTAATTTTTCAGTTAGCACTCCGATTACAACAACTATATCTAACACTCTACATTTCTATGGTTTGAATATGACAATTCTTGAACCTACTCGTGTCCAGGGCAGTAGTGCCTCATGCATAGACAATATCTTCAGCAATCTTCCTACAATCAATAGTCTCAATGTAGTCTCCCATTTATTTGACCACTTTTAACAAATTTTCGTTAAATAAATATCATTCTCGCAGTCTAATTTAACCCACAAGATAGCCTTACTCGAAGAGATTTCAGCTTGACTAATCGTTTAACGTTTGTGTGCAATATTCTTCAAGATGATTGGTTTATTTCTTCTCCTAGTAACCTTGATTTCGAAAACTTTATGAGCATTTTTACTCAGCACTTCAATTCATCATTCCCATTAACTTGTAAAAAGTTTTCCAACAAATCTAGGAACAAATCTCTGACTGGGTAACTGACGAAGACATTCAGAAAGGCAATTTCCTCAGAGATCTGTATTATATGTGCAAAATCTCAGCTGACAATACTCTAACAAAATTGTACAGTGCTAAAAAGGTAGAATATCAAAAACTTGTAAAAAATACTAAAATATCACATAATAATAATAAAATTCTTAACGCTATGGCCTCTAACAAAAGTAAAATTATTTGGAGCATCATCAAGGACTCAACTGTTTCTTCTGAGACACACTCGAACACCGAATTAATGGTTAACGGTGTATGTATTACTGATGCTTATATCATTTTCATCATACATCACTTTATACCAGATTATACCAAATAAAGTTGAAACTAATGTTAGATCACACCACCAGTCGAACTTCTTTCTCCTTCCTACTGACCAAGTAGAGGTTAAAAACATTTTAACAAACTTTTCTTCAAAACATGCGTCAGGATGTGATGGAATTCCAGGCACTATTCTTATTGATGTTAGTGACCTAATATGCATAAAACTCGCAGAAGTTATTAATAATTCTTTTGTTACTGGAACTTTTCCAGACTCTCTCAAACTCTCTCAAACTAGCCAAGGTCATACCAGTTTTCAAAAATAAAGGCTCTAAACAAGGCATAACTAACTATCGGCCTATATCGCTACTTTGTATCTTCTCCAAAGTATTTGAAAAACTTATCTATGATAGACTGTACTCATACTTGGTACATTTCAATATTCTATCTAAATGTCAACATGGTTTTATTAAAGGTCGATCTACTGAGTCTGCAATATTCGAATCTCTACACGACATAATTTCTAATATATAAATAATGATAATGGTGGGTCTCCCATAGGTATTTATTTCGATCTCTCTAAAGCTTTCGATACTTTAGATCATCAAATTTTATTATCGAAACTGTATGATATTGGTATCAATGGAGTTGCTCTTGACTTTTTCGATCCTATCTCTCCGGAAGGTCTCAACAAGTGTATATAAGGCACATGAAGAATGGTGTAATTGAAAATTTTTTATCTGACCTGAGGCGTACCACAAGGTTCAATTCTAGGCCCATTATTGTTTATAATCTATGTTAACGATTTGAAGCAACAATTTCCATCTATGTCATTATGTCAATACGCCGACGATACTTCCTGTGTAGTGACTGGTAATTCTCAGTCCTTGTCCTCCAAAATTGCCTCACTCTCTATCTCTCAAATGTTTAAATGGTGTGAGAGTAATCATCTTCAGTTAAACCATAATAAAACTGTGGCCTTGCAATTTACAAATAGACCATTGATGTCCAACGTACTTATTAAGTGTCATGGTAAATCAGTTCCAGTCACTGATAGTGTAAAATTTTTGGGTCTACACATTGATGCCGCATTAAAGTTTAACACTCACATTGAAATTGTGTGCTCAAAATTGTCTCGATTCTGCTATGTTATACGAAGTCTTAGAAACTGTGTCTCTGTAGATATATTAAAAATATATTATACGTCCTTTATTCAGTCTACTCTATCTTATGGTTTAATTTTTTGGGGTGGGTTAACCCTTCGTCGGGCGCGCATGTATCTCACAGATACACAGCTTTATATTTTTACTGCAATTTTTGTGTTTAGTGTGCAAAACCATTGCCCTTCTAAGTATGCTATCTCTGATCATTTGACAACAAAGGACAACTACTGCGGTTTATAAATTTTTAGTTTTAGTGTAGCAAATGAAGCAGAAGATGGGCTTTGTGTGTGGTGGATACAGCGCGACCGGTCATATTTGTTCATCGTAAGTCATAAGTATGTTCATTTGTCATATCTTTTCGTTATCAAAATGGTCAGACCTAAAATAGCTACACCATAACCACACAAAACCATTCAAAAATCGCAGCAAAAGTGGTACATGCGAGTTAAGCCTAAGTAGGATGAAACAACTTGACTTACATCAATATTTATTTATATTTATATTTGTATTTATTTATACAGTAATATTTTGTTTTAAATAGACAAATCTAAATAAATAAATATAATAAACAAATAAATTCATGTAAATAGTTAAAATTATATACTATTAACCGCATGTATCTGAGGGATACAGCGCGACCTCTTACGTTTCAAAAGGCGCGCGCCCGACGGAGGGTTATCTAACTCTCGGCAAGCTTTCATCTTGCAAAAAGCAATTCTAAGAACAATATTATTCAAAAAGCCCACTGATTCTTGCAAACCTCTATTCAAACTTCTTGAAATCTTACCATTACCTTGTCTCTATATTTACAATCTTGCTGTTTTCGTTAAAACTAACTTAAACTTATTTCCAAAAAACAAAGACAAATATGGTTCCGGTTTGATTCCAAATACTAGATACTGTAATAGTCTGAATATCCCTAAACACAGTACTGGTGTCTATTACAGGGCACTAAAAGTGTATAATCAGTTGCCTGCTTCATTAAGATTTTTGGAGTCAACTATTAAGTTTAAAAGAGAACTAAAATGTTCTTATTGACTCACTGTTTTTACGACTTTAAGGAGTTTGTATAACCACTTGATACGTTTGTACTTTCCCTCTCTCTTGACGATACCTATATCTCTTTGAGATCTATGGCAGAAATGTATAATAATAATAATAATAATAGTTGCACAAGAAATCTTCAATTTTTATGTTCTCTGGATAGAGTGTATATGGATGGTACATTCGAATACTGTACAAAATACTTCTATCAGATGTTTATATTGCACGGTATAGAAAACGGACATTACGTCCCATTAATATTTTGTTTGCTGCCCGACAAACGTCGTAGTACTTACGCACAGTGTTTCAAAAGTATTATAAATAAATGTGAGAATATGAAACTACATTTTTATCCAAAATATGTGATAGTGGACTTCGAGGAAGCAATTCATTTAGCGATAAACGAAGTTTGGAGCAACGCAGAAAATCAAGGTTGTCGTTTTCACCTAACTCAGGCTTGGTGGAGAAAAATCTAAAATTTTGGACCAAGTTCTGAATACATGAGAGCTAACTCGGATATAGGGAAATGGCTTACTCATGTTTTTGGATTATTATTTTTAAATCCACATGATGTTGGAAATTGTTTTGCATTCGATCTCGCAAATGAGCAGCAGATGAGAGAGTAACAAAATTCGCTGACTACCTCGTGGAAAATTATATATCCGAAGATAGCAAGTTTCCACCGCAATTGTAGGCAGAAGCAAGTGGAACTTTAAAAAGAACAACAAATGCTTGCGAGTCATTTCATACGCGATTTAATAAAAGCTTTTATTGTCCACATCCGTCAATATTTGAATTTATCAAGGTTCTTTGCAATTTTCAAGTTGACAACTTATACTGGGTGTCTCTAAACCTAGCTTAATTGAAACCACAGATAGCAGTCAAAAAAAGAAGCAAAATTTGTTATACAACAATAGGGAACAAGTAAATAATAACTCCAGGAAAAATCAGTTTTCGTTTTCAAAGAAATTGTTTGAGTAACGCTGGTTGACGATTTAAATGGATTTAAATGTCTCAGCTGCGCAGAATTGGTGTTTTTTTTGTGGCCATAAACGAATAAATACCGAGACGTGTCCGTTGCGGTAGGTCATGTTTGTTCTTCGCAAAAAAATTTCTCCAGAATTCTAAATAAAAACGTATTCACGCGGCCGTTTCTTATTGCAATTACTTATTACTGTTACTTATTACTTATTTATACTTATTTGTTTAAAGTAAAATTTAAAAGCAAACTGAATTCGAAGCACAATAATGCATTTCAGTTTTATTTGTTTCATTTTCATGACAGACAATACATCGATCTTAACACTGTAAATTGAAAAATGTTATGTTTATGTTCATTAATAAGACGAAAATAAATGTCTACTAAAAAAGTTGATAAATATTAATTAAATCCAAGAAACGAGTGTCTTAATTAGTTTTCGTGATGAAAATTTGATTCTGGTTCAAAATAATTCTGAATTTTCAGAAACATTTACCTACATTGGCCTTGGCGATTTATTGCTTACAATAATTGCAATGTCATAAAATAAAATTCAGCTCGCTTTCGTTCCTTTATTGTTTGTTTCTATTATTATCATCCTATTATAAATTCACACATGCTTACATTAGGGAGGGGGTTAGAATGAAAAACGACGAAGTGCTGAATAATAGTTTTTGAGAAAATTCAGTCCGAGCAAGTGCGTTTGTATTTTATAAAAGACCGAAGTTAAAATAATTTTTTAGAAATATTAATACGCGGAGTATTACTTATCAAATTTACGTAGTGTGTAGTTTGTTTTGTGTTAGTTTAATTCGTGTAAATATTTGTGTATAACTTAATTTAATTTAATTAATTTAACTATAATTTAATTTAATTTTAATTTAATTAAATAAGTAATAAATATGGCTCATCATGTGTATTCCATCGAGGAATCAGTGCCAAGAACAAATATCAGTGCCAAGAACAAGAAGTGAACTTTAGTACAATTTTTACATTTTTACATTTTTTTTATTTCACATATTACAAATCGTAGACGTACAGTTTTAATACAACAATTCTTGTCACATTGTACCTACTTCCTTAAGAAAGCTGCAATTTATTTTTTTATAAGCTGCACAAACACATTTCGCTATGCCAATAATTGTCGGTGAAATACAGATGGATATAAAAAAAAATTCCGATGACGCGCGCGCGGCATCTGGACATTGACCTAGTTCTTTCAAACGTAAATAAAAAATTTATTGCAGTTTATTGCTTTTTATTGAAAGTGTATTGCCTCAACATGTCATAAACTAAGCAGAGATTTCAAAACAAAGGAACTAACTGCACGCGCTTGTGGTAGGTTAGTTTTTCATTTTTGAGCAATACCATTCATATTTGGGGAATCTATTTCTTTTCTAATGAGGAACTTACAGTTTTAATTAAAGACATAGGTTTTGAGATACCCTGTATAAAGATGCGTAGCACAAATGAACTTTGCAAAACTACAAATAGATATGTTCGTGAAACGCAACGTTTCGTTGAAAAACATTTAGTTCAATATCAGAGTGGCGAATTAACCAGAAAACAATTTGTAATTATAATGTCGTATAGATTTAAAAAGACTGCATAATTCCACAATTAATTGTACATATGCTGTGTTATTTCCTTTCAAGGATAATTAAAACTTAAATGAAAAGGATACGCACTTTGAATTTGTTTTATTTTGTAAAAATGATTTTTCTCTTGGCTTTTGGTGCCATATTTCTATTTTGTTTGTATAAAAGGGTCCCTTAGAGTTCTGAAAATTAAGTTTTCATTAAGATTTTTCTTGTACTTATATTTCTATTTTATTAAATGCAGAGTTTACATAACCTGGAAGACGGTCCTTTGAGTCTCGACTCACCAGCTACAGCCAATTGGTTGAAAACCAAATTCAGGGAGCCCTTTGGTGATGACTCAGACACCGAGGCCACGCCTGATTTTCCCACACCACCTGTTAGGCCTGTCATTTCGATGCCTGAAGTTCCGAACACATCGGTCAGGGAGGTTGGGTTTCCGGATTTTGAAACGCCTGTCCCGCAGCAGATGGAGGCTGCTGAATTCGAGGAAGCCGTTAAAAAGCTTCCTCGTGAGTTCCTAAAGGACCGCCGAGGGAACAAGCGCCGATATCTGCTCCACCTTCCTGATGGGGCGAAGGTGAAGATGCTCAAGGTGGAGGCCCTTTGTCTGGGATTAATAGGTTGGCCTACGAAGAGCTAAATTAATTGTTATATTTTTGCATTATATAGAGTCGCATTTTTCAGTATAATTTTGTTGAATTTTTAATTTTGCATTTTGAGGTTAGGTTTTCTTTAGGGGTGAGTTTTTGTGGGTTTATTTCCCTATATAAGAGGGGCAATTTGTCAATAGAATTAAGTCTTCCTTGGGCAGTGTTGGTGCAAACATCTCTTCTAGAATGGTAAACAGTTTTAAAATTTATTAATATTATTGTTGTTAATTTTGATTGGGCTCATGCATTTGTATTTAACGTATCGTATACAGATTAGACTGGTTGTCTTAACTTGATACGATAAAGATTTGTTTACGACAAACTCGACATAGAATAATTACATTTCGTTTTGTCATAACGAAGTTAAAATCCAACACAAACACCACACTTTGGTATTTAACGTATCGTATACAGATTAGATGTTTTTCTCTTAACTGATATGATTAGAATTTGTTATTAGCAAAGACGTTATAGAATAATTATATTGCGACTTGCTATAAACGAAGTTAAAATCCAACACGAACACCACATCTTTGTATTTAACGTATCATATACAGATTAGACTGGCTGTCTTAACTTGATATGATTGAAATTTGTTTATGGCAAATACAAAATGGAATAACTATATTGAGTTTTGCTATAGCAGATTTAGATTGCACACTATATTTCAACAAATCACAATATACTTGTTCCATAATCAATCAACACAACAACACACAATTTTTTCATTGCATTCAACGATTTTTAGAATTTTGAGGGACACGAAATCTAGGTATTTGCCTTAGCGGTCTCTGAAAATAACACACCTGTTTGTTTACAATGAATTCGAGGTTGAGATCTACCAATTTCAATTCATCGTGGCAAATTATATTGTAATTTATGTACCTTGTCCAACTGATAATTATTTTTGGTTATGTGAACACTTACTATGACATTTTCTGTTTAACGTTGATAGTATTGCAACTAAATAAATTTGTTACTAAAATATTTGATTTTCTTACTTACCCATTCACCACGTTGCTCGTAAATTTGCACAACAACATTTCTTGCTTTTGAATGCAATAAATGCTTTTAGAATCTCTATTGCTATTTAAATTGCTTCATTGCATAGGAACCTCGTGCAGTGTTGTAACTTGTCTAACAATTAAATCACTAAACCCTGAGATTTCAGTTATTTCTAAAAAGGTATATGCTCAAAATCACAGCAATATGTATATGTATCCTGTTCACTTTTAAGTTTAGAGTTTAATGTTACTAATTTTGAATATTATTATGTATTTTACTGTTTATTTTTTTTTCTTACTTGATTTTGAATATTAATACTATTATTATTTTTCCTTTGCCTGATAATTTAGAATTTTGTTTTAATTTTTGTGTATAAATATAAATGTTTTGGTGTATGTAAGATATGTATGTGGAATAAAAATTTACTTGAAATCGTTCTTGGTATTTTTAATTGATTTATGTAAATGTGGCTCAAACGTCCTATCAGAAGTGGCGCAAACGGTACAACGGATTGTAAGAACGCAGGTACAGAAATAATCTTCATGGCGCAAACGGGATATACCCTTTTTTCTATATTAAATGGTTTAAACGCCACAAAAGGAAACCACATTCGGTGGACATGTAGTATATTTGATTTTTTTGATTTTTTTTGAGTTTGGTAGCATTTACATTTTATTAGATGTTTTACATAATTATTTATTACAGACTCAATAAGTTTTTTGGGACATGAATTTTAAGCAAGAATTTCTTTACCTAATTAAATTTATATTTTTGATAATGAATAATTTGTCCGAAAGTAATACTGCTCTATCGTACACTATTGTCCAGTTTTTTAATAAGTACAATCACCATCACGTCAGCTGACAAGCTAGAAAAAAAAAAAATAGAAATTATACCGCTTATCCGAAAATAATCGTTTGAATGAAGTTTATAATATTGCGTCATCTGCTTTGACTGATGCAAATGTACACGCCCTATTTCAAGCTCGTGTGGAGGACTTGAGTTTAATTAAAGCCGAGTTTTTTAAATATCACATTCTATTATTGGATTAATTGATGATACTGAAGACGCGTTCAACAGGGAAGATCAATTTCGGAAACTATTTGAAGCTAAATTTGGAGAAATTAAGGCTATTAATTTGCAACTATTTTCATCCCCTGTTCCCGCTACGGAATCCCATCGCTCTAATATTAAACCCCAAAAATTGAAATTCCCTCCTTCAGTGGAGATATCACAACCTTTTTATCTTATTATGACATGTTTAATTCTATTATTCATTTATCCGCTGAACTTTCTTCTATCGAGAAATTTAACTATCTCCTAGCATCTTTAAAAGGCGAAGCATTATCTTTTTTGCAACACATTCCGTTTACAGCAGAGAACTATGATTTAGCTTATGCAGAACTGGTGAACTGGTATTCTTGTCAAATCTTAAAAGCTCATTGGAATGCAATCGATAATTCCAAACGGATCAGTTCCGAGAATCTGCAGGATATACGTGATATAATTGATACTTGTTGGGGCATGTCATGGCAACGATATATAAATAACATAAGTTGTCAATGTGTCATTAAAAAGTATTCCATGTTTTATAATGTTCCTGAAATAAAACACATATTAAACGAGGTTTGGTTGAATCTCTTTCCTGGGTCAGAACCCTAACAATTTGGCGCTGCGAACAGGATTCAAGATTCAGGATAAAAGATTCAAGATTCAGCTAGGATATCATGACGGAAACTACGGAACAGATCCAGGCGTTGACGTCAGCTATCAATAGTCTCCTCAAGCTGCAATTACAGAATGAACAAACCAAAGCCTCAATTACCAATGTAACACAGGTACGTTCAGATCTCTTTAATCAGTTGCACTCACGCATAGAAAAATTTGTGTATCGCACTGACGACGAAAATCAAACATTTTCAAAATGGTTGAAACGTTACGAATACACACTTGTATCAGAAGCTGCTTCTCTGCAACCAGAAATGCGAACGCGTCTTTTATTAGATAAATTAGGATCAGTCGAATTTGACAGATTAGCAGATCACGTTGCTCCAGAAGATCCGACAAAAATGTTACAAGCAGACTTAATTGAAAAACTGAAATACCTTTTCCACGATAGAATCTCTCTTACACGTCGGAGAATCGAAATTTTAAACTTCCGATACGATAAATCTGTAGCCATTACAGAACACATCGATCGAATCAATCGCTTAGCCGCAGATTTTGAACGATCAAAGCTTAGCGATGACAATTTGAAAGTTTTATTACTACTTCAATCATTCTGTTTTTCAAAAGAAAATGAAGAATTAAAAAGATTACTTTACGTGTAGTAGGAAAACACGAAAATGCTTCTCTAAAAGATATTTCCGTAGAACTAGAGGCCCATTTAAATGTTTTTTCGAGCTTAAAGCAACTAGAAAATCCAGTTGGTGATGCTTCAGTATCTACAATAAATAAAATAAAATTTAAGAAAAAGAAATATGATTCACTTAAAAATCTCTCTAAAAACACCATACATTCATCTGACAACCTGAGATGCAATGGTTGTGGCGGATCACATTACCGTTCAGAATGCAATTTTCGCAATGCAATTTGCAATAAGTGCTCAAAAAAGGGTCATATTTCAAAGGTATGCCAATCAGGCAAGAAGTTCAATGATCACACGAATAAAAATGCAAATAAAAACAGAAATCTTTTGATAAAATCAATAACGTCAACCGATAAACGTAGGCGAATCTACATTCCTACAGAAATATACGGAAAAACAATTCACTTACAATATGACTCCGGGTCAGACGTTACTACGATAGGGAAAGATGTTTGGCAACGCCTAGGTTTTCCAACTCTCAACAAGTTTGAAGTTGTTGAACATGCAGGCGGCGACAAACTTAAGACTATAGGAAGATTTCAGTGCACAATTGAAGCTGCAGGGCGTAAGGGTAACATAAATATAGATGTTGTTTCACGAAATGGTTTGAATCTCTTTGGTTTAAATGCTATTGACTCACTTGACCTGTGGTCAAAGTCCCTCGCTGAGTTTCGGGATTTAAACTTTAACAAAGACGCTAGATGTTCAGCTATAAAAAACACAACTCGCCAAAACATGATTTCAACATCAGGTACATATCAAAATTACATTTCTAGGAAGTTCCCAAGATTATTTTCTAGTGAACTTGGCCTGTGTAAAGATTTTAAAGCAAACTTTATATTAACCACAAATGTCCGTCCTGTACAGATACCATGTCGACAAATTCCATATGCCATGGAAAAACTTCTGGAAGCAGAACTAATGCGATTAGAAAAACTAGAAATCATAGAGCGCATTCAATCATCAAATTGGTGTTCTCCGATTGTTATTGTGAAAAAACACGATGGTAAAATTCGTTTATGTGCTGATTATTCTACTGGAGTAAACCAAGCTCTGTTAGATAATCGACATCCTTTACCTACAATTGACAGTATCGTTACAAAACTTAATGGAAATTCATTCTTCACCATATTAGATCTCAGTGAAGCTTTTCTTCAGATTGAAGTTGCAGCAGAAAGCCGAGATATCACCACGATAACTACACCTAAAGGTCTTTTCAGGTTTAAAAGACTACCCTTTGGTATTAAAACAGCACCAGCAATATTTCAACAAGCTATGGATAATACGTTGATCGGTCTTGATGGTGTTTACGCGTATCTTGATGATGTGGTAATCGCAGGAAGTACTCGTGAAGAACATGACTTTCGTCTCAAACAAACACTTCAACGTCTTCAAGATAACGGTTGGAGTCTCAAATTAAAGAAGTGTAATTTCGCTTTAGAAGAAATCAAATATTTGGGATTGATTGTGAATGCTAAAGGTATTGCAGCTGACCCAAATGCTACTCATGCAATTGCAGAAATGCCAAAACCTAAAAATATTCCCGAACTTCAAAGTTTGCTTGGTATGGTGAATCATTATGGAAAGTTCATTCCCCACCTTCACCAAATCAAACAACCTTTAGAAGATCTAACTAGGAAAAATCGTCCTTGGATTTGGAATTATAAGCATGACTCTGCTCTAAAACAGGTCAAGAATGTCATGCTCAGTCCATTACTGTTGGAACACTTCGATCCATCAAAAACTCTTATAGTGGCAGCAGACGCTTGTTCTACAGGTATAGGTGGCGTACTTCTCCAACGAGATCAAGATGGCCACGAACGAGCTGTTTATCATATGGCTCAAAGTCTCACGGATGCACAACGCAACTACTCACAATTGGAAAAAAGAGGCATTAGCTTTGGTTACCGCGGTTGAACGTTTTCATAAATTTGTCTGGGGAAGAAAATTCATACTGCAAACCGATCATAAGCCTCTAGTCGCTTTATTACAAACCGACAAAACCAAAGGTCTTAAATCTACAACAGCAGCACGTCTTAAACGCTGGGCTATAAGACTTCTTGAATATGATTTTCAAATCGAATATGTCCGAACACAAGATTTTGGTCAGGCAGATGTTTTATCTCGTTTGATAGCACAATTCCGACAAGACAATCTTGAAGATTTGCAAGTAGCAAGCATCAAAACTGTAGAATTCGAAATTGAATCTATTAGAAATAATTCTATTGATAAATTCGGATCCGAAATGCGTCAAGAACTGAAGACATTTTCTAGGGAAGATGAAGATATCATGAATGTTATTCAAGCGATCAAGAACAATTGGTCATCGTCTTCTGATTCTGATATAGTCGAACACTATAAAAAACGTCGAGATAATCTCTCCGTCGTGGATGAAACATTATTACTTGGTGAAAGAGTGGTAATTCCAAAGAATCTACAAAATAAGATTCTCACTGCTCTTCATAAAGGCCACCCTGGTATAAGAAGAATGAAACAACTTGCTCGAGAATATGTTTACTGGCCAAAAATGTCCAATGACATAGAGCAACTAGTTCGACAATGTAATTCATGCGCATTAACTCGAAAATTACCTGCTAAAATACCTATCAGTCCTTGGCCTATCCCCACCAGACCCTTGGAACGTATGCACATTGATTACGCTGGACCTATAGAAGGACAGTATTTATTAATATTCGTAGATGCTTATTCAAAGTTCATCGACGTTGGTGTAACTCAGACGATATCTGCAAAACGTACCGTTGACTTATGTCGTGAAATGTTTTCAAGATACGGCCCACCAGAAGTTCTCGTTAGTGATCATGGCACTCAATTTACTGCTGATATATTTTCCAAGTTTTGCAAAGAAATGCATGTGACTCATTTATTGTCTGCAGTAAATCATCCTCAGTCAAACGGGCAAGTTGAAAGAATGGTGGATTCCGTTAAAAGAGCTATCTGGGAGAACCCGAATGACTGGAGGAAAGAACTACAAGATTTTCTATACACTTATAGATACACACCCTGTACTTCAGCCCCCCATGAAAAATCTCCGGCAGAATTATTTTTAGGTCGAAGGATAAATACACCTTTCTCTAAATTGCTGCCCAAACAATCAAATCAATATCCATCTGAAAAAAGTTTAGAAAAACAAATAAAAATGGAAGCTGAATTTGCTAACCACCATGGAGCCCGGCAACGTGAACTACAAATTGGTGACAATGTTGTAGTCGCTTTAGCGAAAAATAAACGCGTTCAAGGTAAAGTAACAAAAATTCTATCTAAATCTCGTTACTTAGTTTGCCTTGACAATGGAAAAGTTATTGAACGCCATATAAACCATATTTGGAAAGGAGGAAGGACCCCGTCGAAAATATCTTCAAACTTAGATGATGATTGGGTATTTTATGATACGACTGATAGACTCCTCAATCACAATCCTTCAGTCTCGAATGAACGTTGTATTGAAAACTGCTCTAATCTTGATAATCTCAATGAAAATATGTCGATCCCTGTTCATCTGGAGAATCAAGACAACGAAAATACTACAGAAGACATCGCAGAAACAGTACAAAATGACAGCTCCCATATTACTCCCTTAAGATCTTTACGACCCAGAGTTCCACCTCAAAAATTAGTTATTAAGCCTTATGCAAAATCTTATAATTAAATATTAACTTTTCAAAGGGGGAGGTGTTGGGGCATGTCATGGCAACGATATATAAATAACATAAATTGTCAATGTGTCATTAAAAAGTATTCCATGTTTTATAATGTTCCTGAAATAAAACACATATTAAACGAGGTTTGGTTGAATCTCTTTCCTGGGTCAGAACCCTAACAATACTTTTTCGAAGAACATAAATAAACATAAACTTTACCTTTCCCATTGATCTTGCCGATTTTATCCTATTTTCAATATTAATCAAGCGTTGTGACACCACTTTGGTCACTCGTTTTGAGTTACATCATGATTCCGATAACATTCCCACGCTTAATGAATTAGTAAAATTATTGGAGCAGCAACGGAATGCTTTGGGAAACGCAAATATGAGAGTTATGTCAAAATTTAAGAGATTTGATACAAAGTATCTCCTCGCTCAGCCACAGCATTATTAGCTAACGCCTCTCTATCTCTTTACGCAATTTGTAACAAGGAACATTCTATTTACAAATGTCCTGAATTTTCGGCTAAATCTGCTAAGGAACGCTTTCCGTCCATCAAATCCAAGCATCTTTCCGTTAATTGTTTAAGCCATGGACATTCTGCTAAATTTTGCAAATCCTCTTCGAATTGTTATAAATGTGGTAATCAACATCACACGCTCTTACATTTTTCCGAAACCCCCAGTTCTAAACCCGTGTTGTCTGAAAATAATCCTTCAACGTCTCAGACTTCAACATTAACAACTATGGTTTCCTCGGATGCTTCTTCTGTTGACGTTACAACTTCAACTTTTCTTGGAAAAAATTATTGGCTACTGCTTTGGTTGAAGTTCTCAATGGCAAAGGAACTTATGTAGTTCTTCGTGCTGTATTAGATTCCTGTTCTCAGACCTCCTTCATTAGTAATAAAGCTCTTCAGAATCTCGGCTTACACAAGAAAAATTCATCTTTGGTGATCAGTGGGATCGGAGAAACTTCTCGATTGGCGTATTCAGGAGCAGTTACTATTTCAATTAGACCGGTAGGTTAGTGCTCTCCCTTATTTTATGTTGACGCTGTTATTCTGCCCAAAATTTGTGAACAGTTGCCGTCTGCTTCTATTGCCACCGAACATTGGTTCTGTAGGCAAGCCAAATTGCATCTTGCGGATTCTGCCTTTGATGTACCAATAGCGTTGACTTATTACTTGGAGCAGACGTTTTTTTACAAAATTTTACTCCCTAATGAAATTGAGGGTCTAAACGGAGAACCATATGCCATTGAAGCAGTTTTCGGGTTTGTTCTAATGGGTAATTTAAACTCTACTTACTCTTCTTCAATTCATACGTTTTGTACCACAAATAAATCTTGGTTAGATACTAGTGTTCAGAAATTTTGGGAAATCGAAGACGTACCAAACTACTCTGTTCCCTAGAGAAGGCTCTTTGTGAAAAGATTTATTCTGACACACATTATCGATTAAAAAATGGTCGTTTTGTTGTTTCTCTTCCATTTCGAAGTCCTGAACCTGATTTTCCAAAAACCCGTATTTTAGCCCTTCAAAGATTTTATTCTTTGGGAAATCGTTTTCTGACCAAATCTGAACTTTATCAAGAATATTCAAGTTTCATGCCAGAATACCTTGATTTAGGTCATATGGAACTAGCTCCTCCTTTGTTTAACGCAAAATCCTATTACATACCTCATCACTGCATTTTGAAACCGGACAGTGTTACCACGAAACTGAGAGTTGTCTTTAACGCATCCGCCCGATTACCCAATCAGCTGTCCTTAAATGATCATTTGTTAACAGGTCCCAAATTGCAAAAGGATATCTTGGGGCTTTTACTCGGTTTTCGATTACACTCTATCGTGTTCACTGCTGCTATAAAAATGATGTACAGGCAGATTTTAATCCCAGTTAAAAAATGAATTGATTTCTCTCTTAGCTCAGGGAGGTTTTGAGTTAAGAAAATGGGCTAGTAACAATTGTGATCTTCTATCTGATCTACTTGACTCTTGTCTTTCCATAAAGCCACTGTCGTTTGAAGATACTGATGGTAATTCTTTAAAACTCCTTGGTCTGTAATGGAACCCGATCACAGATAGCTTTAAATTTTCGGTTCAGTTTGTAAATATGAAGTGTACTAAACGTCAGTTATTATCCCACTTAGCTCGCATTTTTGATCCTTTGGGAATTTTAACTCCCATCACATTTTTTCTCAAGCATTTAATTCAACAAATTTGGACCTTAAAACTTGACTGGGACGATAAACCCCCGAATGATATTTTAGGTATATGGGAGAGTTATACGCAAGAACTTTCAAGGAAATATCGTTGCCTCGAAAACTTATCCCTGATAATTTCATCGAATGTGAGCTTCGTGGTTTCGGTGACAGTTCAGAGAAAGGTTATTGCGCAGTCATATATTTTTTGTTTACTCTTCCGAATGGAAATATTTTCACTTCATTTGTATGCGCCAACAGTAAAGTGGCACAATTAAAAAGGATTTCTTTGCCTCGACTCGAGCTTTGCACAGCGGTTTTACTTGCTCGCCTAGTTAGTTAGGTTTGCAAGGTGTATGATGAAAAATTTAAGTTCACAAAATTTGTACTTGGTCAGATTCTACAGTTGCTCTTTCTTGGATTAATTCCTCCCCGCATCGCTGGAAAACTTTTGTCAGCAACCGCGTGTCATTGTTTCAAGAGACCATTCCTTCTTGTTCATGGTCGAATGCGAATCAGTTAGAGAGTTTATTGTCTGCAGAAGATGTCAATCTGCAGGATGTACAAGTTTCGTGGATAATGTTGCAACAGAAAGAAGATGCACTTCGAGAATTAAATAAAGAAATATTTAATTTGTTAATAGAAGCAGATGTTTGTGAAGAAGATTTAGAAAATGAACTTTCCGTTAGTGATGAATATAATAAGAGAGTTGCGGTACTCAAGACTCGTTGTGAGAAAGCTCTGAAAGAAAAAGAAGAGGTGTTGAATGTTGCCAGTACAAGTAATTGTTCAAATCAAGTGAGCAGCACATCGAAAAGAAAATTCAAGTTGCCTGTTATTGAGCTGAAGAAATTTAGTGGAGAGATTCGGGATTGGCTGCCTTTTTGGAGTCAATTTAAGAAGATACACGAGGATCCAGATATAACAAAGGAAGATAAGTTTCAATATCTTTTGCAAGCTACAGTACCGGATACACGAGCTAGAGAACTGGTAGTAAGTTTTCCTCCTATCCAAGAAAATTATAAAAAGGCCGTAGAAAGTCTTAAGGACCGTTTTGGCAGAGATGATTTAATAGTAGAATTTTATGTCAGAGAACTTTTAAAACTGGTGTTAAATAATACTTTGTCACCAAAGAAAAATCACATTTCAACTTTGTATGATAAAATTGAACTGCAAATTCGAGCTTTAGAAACACTTGGTATTACCAGCGACAAGTGCACGGCAATGTTGTACCCATTGGTGGAGTCCTGCTTGCCGGAAGAATTACTCAGAGTTTGGCAAAGATCATCGAATTTTTCAGATAACCGTGATGCTACCCTGAAA
This sequence comes from Dorcus parallelipipedus, assembly GCA_958336345.1. NCBI lineage: Eukaryota > Metazoa > Arthropoda > Insecta > Coleoptera > Lucanidae > Dorcus > Dorcus parallelipipedus. The sequence goes on from OY284478.1 coordinate 38,060,466, forward strand.
AATCGTTTGAATGCTTTGATGTTGTTTTTGAAATCAGAAGTCGAAAACGAGGAACGAATTTCTCTGGCAGTTGAAGCTTTTGGTTTGGGATCTGCAGAAAATAAATCTAGGAAGGTGAAGTACCACATGTCTAGCACTTCAAATGTGCCTACTGCTACAGGGTTGGTGAACTATCAGCCTAACAGGAGGTGCGTGTTCTGCGAAGGATCTCATAAGAGTGCAGAATGTTTCAAAGCCCAGAAGTTATCATCAGTAGAAAAAAGAAAGGTCTTATCTGAGAAGAAATCTTGTTTTTCCTGTCTGAAGAATTGACATCAAAGTAAAAATTGTAAAGAAAATTTGAAATGTGTCATTTGTAATGGTAAGCATGTAGTATTAATGTGTCCAGATTTGTCTGCACATAGGAAAGCTGCGCAGAAATTAGATAATGTAAAGAAAGCTGAAGCCGAATCACCTGCTGTAGAAAAGGTATTAACGAATTATAACAATATGCAAGTTTTTCTTCAAACGCTTAGAATAAATATTCGTAATGACAAGTGTCAAAAGGAAGTTCGCGCTCTGATCGACAGCGGTTCACAAAGATCGTACATTCTCACTTCTACGGCTGAAAAACTAGGATATCCAGTGAAGAGACGTGACAAATTTATACACACACTTTTTGGTGGTGTTTGTTCGGAGGAGCAAACTCACTCCTGTTATGACATTAGATTGTCAAGTTTGGATGGCAGTTATGCATGCAGATTTGAAGCACTGGATCAACCTGTCATTTGTAATAACATTTCTTCCATTTCGCAGGGTGTATGGCAAAGCGAACTACAGAGATTGAATATAGAAATAAAAGATTCGAGAGATTCAGGTCCAATAGAAGTACTAATAGGTGCTGACGTAGCGGGAAAACTCCTGACAGGTAGGAGACATATTTTACAATGTGGGTTAGTTGCTGTGGAAACTTTACTGGGTTGGACACTGATAGGTAAAATTCCATTTAATTATAAAAGTAACAGCACGATGACTATCTTGTCGTTATTTAATAAAGATACTTTAATAACAAATCTTTGGCAATTAGATGTTATAGGAATCACAGATCCCATAGAAAAGAAATCAAAACAGGAAGTAGAGGCTTCCATTAATGAATATTTTAATGAAACGATACAGGTGGATGAAACAGGAAGATATGAAGTTAGGTTGTTGTGGATCAATGATCATCTCCCTTTATCGGATAATTATACTATTGCAAAGAGCAGACTTGATTCTGTGATGAGAAAGTTGCAAGAGAATAATTTGACCAAGGAATATGATCAAGTATTCAGTGAATGGTTGGAAGAAGGTATTATTGAAAAAGTTCCGGACTCAGAGGTAACCAAAATTGCACATTATTTACCGCATAGGCCAGTTATAAAGTTAAATAGTGCTACTACTAAAATACGGCCAGTTTTCGATGCATCAGCGCATGGTAAAAACCAACCATCTTTAAACGACTGTTTGGAGAAAGGCTTAAATTTAATTGAATTAATTCCTTCGATTTTGATGCGTTTTAGAATTAATAGAATTGGTGTCGTTTCTGATATCAGAAAAGCTTTTCTACAAATTGGACTGCATAAAGATGATAGAGATTATTTAAGATTTCTTTGGAAAAATGCAGATGACAGTATTCAAATATTTCGTCATAAGCGAGTAGTTTTTGGAGTATGTTGTAGTCCATATTTACTAGGAGCCACTATTAATCATCATTTACAAAAAATATTGAAAAAATGTGAAATGCCTGATGCACAATATTCCAAAGATACTGTGTTGAAATTATTGAATAGTTATTATGTCGATAATTGTATAGTCAGTGTAGAGAGCGAAAATGAAATGAATATATTTATACGTGAAGCGACTCAAATTATGGCTGATGGTATGTTTCAGTTAAGAGGTTGGGAGTCTACATTAGATATTGATGAGTTTGAGAAATGTACGACTGTGTTAGGTATGAAATGGAATCGTGAGAAAGACTCTTTGTCAGTATGTAATGATTCTTGCAATAACATTAATTGTGAGAAGATAACAAAGAGAATCATTTTGTCTGTGGCTCAAAGAATATTTGACCCTTTAGGTTTAATTTGTCCGGCTACTTTGTGTCCTAAAATGTTACTACAGAATACTTGGAGATGTAAACTTAATTGGGACGAAGAAGTGGACTTGGATACAAGGTCTCTTTTTTTGAAATGGTATCAAGAGGTACCTTATTTAACTGATATTGAAATTCCAAGATGGATAAACTTAAGTTCAACAGGAATTAAACATTTTAGCTTACATATTTTCAGTGATGCAAGTCAAGTAGCATATGCCGCTGTGGTGTTTTTACGTATAGAAACACAAGATAAGGTACATGTTCATCTGTTGCAGGCTAAAACGAGAGTAGCCCCTTTAAAAAAGATATCCATTCCTCGATTGGAATTGTTAGCTGCAACCATTGCAGCCAGATTGTTTAATACTGTAAAAGAATCTTTAGGTACAAATAATATAGAAAGTCATTTCTGGAGTGATTCAACCACTGTTTTATCATGGATCAGAAGAGAAGATGAATGGTCAACGTTTGTGTGGAATCGAATTCAAGAAATTCGTTCTTTAACGAAAAATGAAAAATGGCATCATATTCCCGGGAATTTAAATCCTGCCGATCTTCCGTCTCGAGGATGTACTCCCAAACATCTTTTAAAATCTCGATGGTGGGAGGGACCTCAATGGTTGTATAACGCTCCAGAAAACTGGCCCAAAATGGAAATAAAACCTAACGAAGAAGAAATTTGCAAAGAAAGAAAAAAGAAAATTGTTTCTTCAATGATAGACACTACGTCGACACCTTGGTACAGTAGATATTTTTCCAAATATCATCAAATTGTAAGATTAATTGCTTGGATATGCAGATTTTTATTTAATTGCAGGTTTCCAATGGCAAAATTAAAAAATGAATTGAATACAAGTGAAACGATGAACGCTGAAAATATTTTAATTAAATTAGTTCAAAAAGAGTCATTTGATGTAAATGATAAGACAATTTCTTGTCTTAATCCATTTTTAGACGAAGATGGAATAATTCGCTTAAAAACTAAAGTTTCGAATAGAGAAGATTCCATAGATTTTAGATATCCAAAACTAATGCCAGCACGACATACAATTACGGAAAAATTGATTTATGAAGAACATATAAATGCATGCCACGTTGGCATTCAAGGACTTTTGTGTTTGTTGAGAGAACGTTTTTGGATTCTTGGAGGAAGGAAAACTATTAGGAACGTAATTGGAAAATGTACTTCATGTAAAAGGCAGAATGCTAAACATTTGGAAGTAACACCTCCTCCTTTACCTTTGAATCGAGTTAGAGATGCAGAAGTTTTTGAAATTATTGGAGTGGATTTGGCGGGTCCATTGTATTTAAAAACGAAAAAAAAAACCTGGATTTGTCTGTTTACTTGTGCTGTGTATCGAGCTGTACATTTAGAATTAGTAATGTCATTATCAACCAATAATTTCTTACAGGCATTTAGACGTTTTGTTGCCAGACGTGGCAGACCTAACATTGTTTATAGCGATAATGGAACTAATTTTGTTGGTTTAGAAAACGCTTTTTCTAAAATTGATTGGGAAGAAATCCAGAAATACAGTGCGGCACAAAGAATCAAATGGAATTTTAATCCACCAACTGCAGCCTGGTGGGGTGGATGGTGGGAGAGATTGATATTATTACTGAAGCAACTTCTAAGAAAAGTTTTAGGTAAATCTTCATTATCATATGAAGAATTAGTGACAATTCTTTGCGATTGTGAAGCTGTTATCAATTCACGTCCTCTTACGTATATGAGTAATGAACCAAGTGAATTAGTTGCATTAACTCCTTTAATGTTTTTACATAACCGACAAGAAACTAGTGTTCCCGATTTTGATGCATTAGATTCACATGATTTAAATAGAAGAATGCGTTATTGTCAGAAAGTGAGGAGTGATTTACGAAAAAGATTTAGAATAGAGTATTTAGGTCAGCTGAGACAAAACTACAAGAAAGGATCATCATATAATGTTGCTATTGGTGATGTGGTTCTTCTAGGAAATGAAAATTTGAAACGTTTGGATTGGCCACTGGGGAAAGTTGAAGAAATATTTCGCGACAGAGATGGTGAAGTGAGACTGATTAAAGTACGAACGGCAAACGGTAGATTACTGAGACCGATTCAAAGAATTTATCCTCTGGAAAAGGCTAGTTCTGTAGTGTCCAATGCAGAACATACAACTGTGATTAGTAAAGATTTATCTTCAAATGAAAAACCGGTCAAATTAAAGAGAAAGGAAAATATGGAAGAAGAGAAGGAAACTGTAAAATTTACGAGAAGTGGTCGGAAAATCAAAACACCCCAGCGATTAAATTACACATCTTAAATGCAAAAATTAAATTGTTGAATAACGTAGATGTTATTCAAGGTGGGAGTGTGTTGCAACAGCAGTAGATATAGTGATTTGTAATTTTATACTAATATTTTTTGAAGCTGTTGTAAAAAATAGTTGAGTTGGGAAAAATAAATATTTTGAAAGAAGTTCAGAAAATACTTTCGAGTTCATTTTCTTGTGTAATTTACTTAATTGGGGTCAAAAATAAAACCTGCAGCTGCGGAAATACAACGGGTAGTTGTATTTGTCCGTACGCAAATGTTGCGTTTGTCTTTTCGTTTGTTACGTAACCAAAGCTCTGCATTTAGAATTAGCCTCCGATTTCCTGGCATTTTAATCCTCCATCTGGTCCGCATTTTGGTGGTTTATTTGAAGTGGTGTGAAATCAGTTAAATCACATCTTCTTCGAGTCCTTGGTGAGCAGATTTTAACATATAAGGAGCTTTCAACTCTTTTAATACAAATAGAGTCAATGCTTAACTCAAGACCTCTCAGGCCCATTAGTAATGACCCTAAGAATTTATTCGTTTTAACTCCGGGTCATTTCTTGACTCTTGAACCATTAGTCGCTGTTCCAGAACCTCCTTTGGAAGATGTTCCTTTGAATCGCCTTCATCGTTGACAATTAATACAACGCATGTTTCAAAATTTTTGGTCACGTTGGTCATCAGAGTACCTCCATACTTTACACCAACGGGCAAAATGGACCACCTCTTCTTTATCAATTTCTATCGATGCTCTGGTCTTGATAAAGGATGATTTAACTTCGCCTTTAAATTGGCGTGTTGGACGAGTAGTGGAATTACACCCTGGTACCGATGGAATAATTCGTGTAGTCACCATGCAAACTACAACCCGGAAATTAAAGCGCCCTGTTGTAAAAATTTGCCCTCTTCCTATTGAAGATTGAGGAAAAATACATTGTATTTTTGGTGGGCGGTATGTTGCGTCCACGCGTTGATTTTTTATTTTCCTGTTATTTTTCAAATGAATATTTAAGTTTATTTTGCATTATCATTAAGACAGAGCCAAAATACTCGCTCGAGAACTGTATTGCCGAAAACAACGGACAAAAAGTTCGGACATTCGAGTGAGTGTGGTTTAAAATTTAAACCAGTTCGATGATAAAACTGATTCGAAACGGACGTAGTCAGTGAATCCTCCAGTGCAACAGTTATCTCTTATACACCACCACCTGCAACGCATCGTCCAGGGTCGACCCTAACCATCAGGAGTAGGTTCCTGATCGAGGTGAGATACTCCATTCTTCTCTCAAGAAAAAATTAACTTTTTTCGAGCTAAACGCGAACAAGTGTAATTGTTGCAATTATAAATCCAAAATTATAAATAACTACAAATTCTAATAATAACATTAATTCAATAATAAATTAAGAGGCCTTTTACAAAGCGCTAATTTTTAAAAAAGTTTTTCTGAGTAACCATTGTAAATTATAAGCTCAAATTTTCAGTACGCATTCATGAGATAATTATCTAGGTCTCACATTGACATTTAAAAGAAAATTGTTTTCTTTTTTGAAAAATCAAATCGATATCTCAAAAACTATAGGAAATTTTGAGAAAAACGATAACGTAAGACCTAGATATGATGTTCTACAGCATATTTAAAAAAAGATCAGTTCTGTAAATTTAATATAATAGCTGAGAAAAATAGCTTCAAAATTTTCGGGAAATATCGTCGTTGTAATACAGCGCCTCTAGCGGAGAGCTGTCTAAACTGCAAATTTTAGAGCTAATGTGCCCCGAATATGAAATTTATTATTATTAAAACCGTAGGTACTTCTTATCAAGAAAAATACTACTTAACAACGAAAAACAAATTAAATAATAACAATAATAATTTTTTTCTATTTTGCGTTGGTAACAGAGCTATTAACGCACCGAAACGAGTGCTTTCATAGAAAATTTGAGTGCGTTAATGGCATTGGTGTAATTAATTTATTTAATGTTGGTAGTACTAATTCCAAGTAAGAAATAAACATCAAATGTCAAAGGATATCAAGAACTTTTATTTAATTTAAACGATCACCACCATGAAATGTGCAATTATCATAAACGTTAACGATTACTGAAAATTTTTGTGCAAATCGGTTTTGATTGCAGCGGATTCCCCGAGCAGGCTCTGTACAGCTGTTTCAGGCCTAGTTGGGCCTTCGTCAGCTACGGTTCTGCTGACAATCAAAACCGATTTGCACAAAAATTTTCAAAATTCTCATATGCTTTGACAGCACATGGCCGCCTTGCATTGGGATGACTTATTATGTGGCGGACTGGCTTCAATTTGTCAATCCTACTGCAATATCAGGTCAACAAGCGATCGAAAGATGTCGCTACTTAAATGTCTGTTAACGATTACATTTGATGTGTCTTTAGAATTTATATTAATTCCTGATGTTCTGATTTGATACAATAATTTTGTGGAGTGCATTATTACCTTCAACAGTGGGAACAGAGGTTTTATTATGCCAGGCGCAATCAGACTATGATCCAGTGGAGTAGCTGGGCAGGTTAGTTTGCTGAAATCCATAATGTTGAGCATCTATATTTTTTTACTTTGCATTTAAAATTGAATTTCCCACTGCCTACTTAAATGATGTTAAATAAATGTCACCAACCACCGCAAAATTCCCTAAATTTTAAAATATAGCGTTTTTCTTTAAAAAGGGGCAAAATAGAAAAAATAGTATAAAATACTCGTTACACAAGGCAGTCTTTCAAGCACGAGTCCAAAATTTCATCACGAGCCGCTTGCTTCCTGGTCAGCAAATCCAATCTGAATGCAATTATCCATTTTTATAATACATTAATTTAATAAAGTAATATTTAGTGGTACATCTATCATTGTATTGAATGAAGTAACTACAAAATCTTGTACAGTTTCAGTGTAAGATAACGATATACCGGGTGTCCCACGCCATATGCTCACCCTTCTAATTTTTAATTTTTAGTCGATTTCAATAAAATTTGGAAAAAAAATTAAGCAAAAAATGCATCACCCGACATACAATTGAGCACCGCAGGACTTCCGGACACCCTATATATTTTTACATATTTGGAATCTGCAGATCATTGTGAGTCCGAATATGTGTCATTTGGAAATTTTGTTTTCCATGACAACGAAAAAAAAAACTTTTTCGTCTTTCAATCTAGAAAGCTATGAATCATGTATTTTTTTTTAATGCGATCAAGCAATTCGAGAAAGTCATTATTTTGATTGACTTTTTACAACGTTTCAAATTTTCATTATGTCGTAACTCATTTTTTTAATGGAACCTCGTGTGTTTCTTAGCCTAGCTTAACACAAACATTTTTTCTGAGTACGCTGATAGCAAATACTTCATATTTTCTTTGAAAGTCATTTAAAACAGAACATGATTTATTGAGGTTTTACGGCCGCTCTGTTTTAAGTGGCTTTCAAGGAAAATATAAAGTATTTGGTATCAGCGTATTCAGAAAAAAAAATTTCTGAGGATGTCTAGTAAATTCTACTTACTTTTGCAGTTATATTCCACAATGATGTCACCCAACTTTTCTGGTATCAAAAAATTCTAAACGTAATACGACATTTTTTCCGAACAACCTAATAACTTGTAACCTGTAACCTGTAACTTTTATTACACATTTAATTTAGAGAACAAAGTTAACTTTTCAATATCTTGCGAAATAAGATTAATTACACAACGCAACAAGGTTTTTGTTTATGGAATTTTTTTTTTTATAAAACATAGTAGGCGATGATAAAAATTAATAAAACGTCTTTTGTTTGGCTCTCTTGTCAAAAGTTCACTTGTGACTTCGCTTTTTGACTATCTTCAGTTTATTGTTTAAAATGAGTGAAAAACGTGTTTGTAAGCACTCTAATAATAGTTTTTGTTATGTCTGTGGTTTATACCTTGCTCCAAAACAAATAAGTCATCCAATAGAAATAAATACAAAATTCAGTGAGGCTTATTTTTTACATTTCGCTGTATCAATCCATAATCAAAATAAACCATGTTACTTGCGGAACTAGCAGATCTACTTTAGAAGCACGGTATCGCGGCATGAAGAGAAAAATGCCCTTTGCATTTCCAAGAGTATGGAGAGAGCCTAAAAACCACACAACCGATTGCTATTTTTGTATTGTAAATTTATCTATCTACAAAAAGCCACAAGATCGAAAAAAAATCATATATCCCGAACTTGAATCTACAAGTGCCCCGATTTACCCTAACGAACACTATACTGTTCCAATTTCACCAAGTTTACCATCTAATACTAATGAAGAAGAGAGCTTTGGCGAAATAATGTCCAATAAAAATCTCAAAATGTACTTAATCTTCATTTCACTGAATACTCTCTGAAATTGAAAAACGAGAAGGTATGTTCAGAAAAACCAGGATTTATCTATTTTTCAACGTTTTGCACATGATCAAATACAAAAATTACAATAAACAAAAAAAAAAAATTTTGTTGCGTTATGTTATCAGACGAATTTATAATCTAAATTTGATAAACATTGAATTTTCTCTAAACGATTTACGATCCATGATTACTAAAATTTGAGTTTAATTTTATATCTTTTTTAATTTTAATCTCAAGGTTGAATTTGTTAGACTTGAAAATTTACAAGACTAATACATAATATTTCTTTAAGTTATATTTGTTATACAGTTTGATTGAGTTAATTAATTATGTGAATAGAGATCTAAATTTGATATGCTTTATGATTGCAATATGTCACTGAAATTGATAAATATTGTTCCAAAGTGAACCATACGTTATTTCAGAAGTGCTATATGTATATTTAATGACGAGATTCTATGCTCATAATTCATAATGAACGTTTACCGTCAGACACTACACACATACAAGCGACTTCGCGAGCCAAGTCACGTATTTTTACTGCTTTATTTTTTGTAACATAACGACGCCTACTTAAACCGATACAATGCGGAAGTTCAAAGCAAAAAAAATACGTTTCTTTGATTTTTTTAATACACTCATAGAAACAATTTTAAAAAAAATGTTATTCGTTTATAGACAGCCTGTGGCATTTAACTGGGTTTCTTCATTAACGCTGTTCCAGTTGAATTTATCGAAAAATATTTTATACAAAAGTATCATCTTTTCAAGTTCTTTTCAAATATACGGGCTGTCCCAATTTGGCTGTGCGATGTGTAACTTCGTTATTTTAAAGTTAAATTTTAAAGTTAGAAAGCAGATATTGTGGCGGTGTTACAAGCTATGTGGAAGGTATCTACCGTACTAACAAAATTTACTTTTAATTAAATAGGGATTCAATAAAACTATTTCCATTTCGACAGGAAATAAAGGACAATAACTATTGTTTTTTAAATGGAACGGTGTTATATTTATGTCGCCATTAGGTGCTCCATAAAGTTACCTTTCAATTAGCTGTTACACTTCCCTGTGCCAATTACTGACGGTTGAGGAGATATTTAATATTATTTTATAACTTCTGCATTTTAATACAGGGTGTCCCGTGACGTAATGTCACCACTTCACCTACGTGAAAATCGATTCAAACTAAGTGAAAAACTCTAATAAAATTTTGTTCTAAAGTAAACCGTTTCAAAAATACTGGGTGTTTAATGTTTAATTTTTCATTTTTTTAAATTTTAAAGTTCATCTAATCATTTATCCGTTCACCTAATAATCAATTCAAACTAAAAAAAAAAAAAAAACTCTAATGAAGCAAACCATTATTTTTCAAGAGTACGACGTGTTTTGTAATTTTCAGAATTTTTAAACTCTCAAAAGGTGTTCAAAATAGCCCCCGTTGTTTGTTAAACACATTCGGCCATGCTTCAAAAGAGATGTAGTTGCCTCTGAAGACCTTTTGAGATAAAGTTTAATAATTCTGAAAATTACAAAACACGTCGTATTGTTGAAAAATAATGGTTTGCTTTATTACAGTTTTTTTTTTTAGTATGAATTGATTATTAGGTGAACGGATAAATGATTAGGTGAACTTTAAAATTAAAAAAAATAAAACATTAAACACCCAGTATTTTTTAAACGGTTTACTTTAGAACAAAACTTTATTAGAGTTTTTACTTACTTTGAATTGACTATCACGTAGATGAAGTGGTGACATTACGTCACGGGACACTCTGTATATTAATTAAAATCAGAAGTATTTACTCAAACATTTTACTTGTTTTGATTTCCCTCCAGAAACACTACCGAAAACACTTAATTGACATAAAATATAACCATTAAATTTTTAGAGGTGCCAGCGAAAAATACGGCGTTCCCAAATCCGCGTAGGAAAGGAAATTCAAAGAGAAACACATGAAAAAGCAAGGAAGTCAAACTGTTCTTTCTGAGGTCGAAGATGAAGCAATTGTTGTGGAACCAGAGCTTTTTGTTAGGTACCACAGGTTCTCCGCCGTTAAACACTTAATAGTGTAACGAAAAGGCACGATTTGGATTTTAGTACATTATTATTTAAAACTACTTCTTCACTTAACAATTATTAATTATTGGAAAAAGAAACTATTTCTGTAGTAACTAAAACTAATGTTACTTATTATTTTGGAGAGACTGAATTTAGGATGCGACTTGTCGAGAAGTCTTAAAAGGAATGTCCTCCTCGCATTGTTCATTACACTGCAATGCTTAACTTATCAGCGCGGGAAGTTAGGTGCAAGCATACTTAGAAATTAGATCATAGCTTTTGCAAGCGTAATAAAAGATCGAAAAAAACATCACCGGTTTATAACACAATATTAATCGCAGCTAATTGGGGGTTTCCCCTAGACCAATCGAGAATTTTATCGAAAGATAAGGCAATGGCAAGTGCGATTAAATTTTCTCATAATAGATCGGGTGATAATTGATACTAGAGGTTTCTTGACAGAACAAAGAGTTAACCCAACGTCTGTCCGAAAATATTAAGCGAAAGGAACTGACGGTATAGCCAAGTCGAAGAAACCGCAGGCGAAGAAAAATTATGAAACCCAAAGGGTCGATTCCCCAGAGCCTGAATTGGGAAAATATGATGATATGAATAATCACTCCAACGAATCAGGAAATTGTGAGATTTGAGAACCATTCTCAACATCTGATGACATCTGAGTAACTATAGAATCTTCAAACGAAGATATGGAAATTACTGAGGAAAGAAGCTTCAAGTACTTACAAGTCAATGATTTTGTAAAGCTTGAACAGAAATCTGTTAAAGGAAGAATTCAGCGATTCATTGGAAAAATTATTGACGCAAATCCACCTTGTTGTTCTTACCTCACTCTAAGATATTGTTCACCCTGAAAATTTAAAACAATACTTTACTGCATTAACTGTATAATAATTTTACTCATTAATCCATTTCAGCCGTTGCAAGACAAATTGTTCTTCTAACGCGTTATTTCAATCCCGATGAATGAATCGGATTTCAGGGAATAGTTTAATACTACCGTTCAAATTGTCTAATTTTAATGAAACTCCCTAGAGTATATTCTAAACATTTTTCTTAAAACAAAAAAAAATCATTAACAATATAGGCGCCTTATCAGATGGGCGCCAAATTGTCTGTAATTATTTAAACAGATATAACTAAAAATGAATTGCTTTTGACACTAAATATCAAAAATAATTATTATTAAAGAGCACCTTGTTTTATATTTATATTATGTTTTATTTTATATTTATGTTTTGCACAAAGGCGCTTGACACACTTCACATGCGCAACCTATTTTCCTACTTATGTTGGGTAGACCGGCAGGAGTTTATAAATTAGGCTGTTGAAATCAACTAATTTTGCATATGAAAGGAAAATGGAAATTCTTTATATCAAAACTATCAATAATAATGTGATGAGTTGTAATTTGCAGTTTGAAATTTGCACAAAACAATTTCAATAGGAAAAGGGAAAAAGTTACGTCTTCAGATGAGAAACTTTTTTTCAGATAGGTAGTTTAAACAAGAAACAAGAAGGAATTAATGTTCAAATCACTAGAAGAATTGCACGAATTAGGTATGAGCAGACTTCGGTGTTTTCTAGGACATATCATAGCCGGATTTGTTTTATCTCATGTGCACATTTAAGTTTTTAAAACATAAGATCAGTTTTTTGGCGATGCAATATATGCAAAACAATGACGTCACATTTGAAATTATTTGAGCTTTATTGAAACATTCTCGGGAGAAGAGTTCGTGGACAAAAACTAAGTGGGAGAACGTCATTTTTAAATGTTTCACATACATGCTCAACAATTCATACATATCAATGGTACCGGTTTAGCGGATAATTGCCCTATTTTTAACATTAAAATGTCGAAATTAATTAAAGTGGACGAGGAACCGGCTAATACTCTCCAAGGTATGAAACTTAAAATACTTAAATGTTGAAGAATGAACTGTAACGTACCCTTATAGATTGGGACTATGCAAAAACTTTTGCATCAATTAATAGTAAAATAAGCAAGCCAATTGAGGAGCTAATATGGTCAAGTTTAAAACGTCCTACGCAAAAAGAACATGAAGCTACTCTTGCTTTTCTAGATTTGCGAAAAAATTATGACAGTGCATTTGCCGACAAGAAAAACACCAATAATGATCTGTGGGCGAAAATAGCGGAACGGATAAACAGTATAGGATTTTTTGTGGATCAAGGACTACAAGGGAGGGAGAGATATGACAGAAGTTCGCAAATCTGCAAACTACATATATTTAATACATTGAAAAACGAAAACAAACTGGAGAAGGTAAATTGAAAACTCCATCCTACTACGATGAGATAGAAGTAATATTAGGATAAACACAAAATGAACCCTATTATATTAATTGATAGTGTAGGAGATGATAGTACTGTTAAAGTACTAATAACATAGACGATGAGAATAATCCATTACATGGTTTAGAACAGCCATCAACAAGCAACCAGCGTTTCTGATACATAAAAAAAATTAAAGCCCCAGTCTTCTCGAAATCAGAGTCTCAAAGAATTGGTTAACATTCAGACGGAGAATCAAGCCCTCAAAAAAGAAGAATTTAATATAATGATGACGTTATTTGAAAACCAAAGTATGCAACGTCATCAACAAATGATGGCCTTAATAGGGAATTTAAGAGACAGCAAAGAAGAAAGTGACTCAAATGGACATAACCAGTAACGTCAGTAAAGCGAGTTTACTCATGATAACTTTATTGTTAAAGTTTATTTATTAAAATTAATTTAAGGCTGTTTTAGACTACCCTATTTGTTTGTACAGGGATTTTGTTTATATTTTGAACGGTACCTACACATTTTATTATTAGACATACAAAAAAATGTTAAATACAAAAGTTTTAAGACTTTACCTGAACCGCCAGAATGTATTTAAAAAAGAAACAAATGACATTTGTTTCCTAATTCCAAAAATATATAGTTGGTTTCATACTTCTTGCGATATTTGTTTAAAATTAAAAAAAAAAATGCATTTACTCTGATTAATAAAAAGCTTATTATGTGTGACAAGTGTTAAACTAATTAAAAGTCATTTTACAAGTAAAACCGCTAACATCTAAGAGAAATTAACATATTATTTGAAATAAATTAATAAAAGTATATCAAAACAATAATAATTTCAAACTTAAATATCACACAAAGTACGAACCCAAATATAGACAAACTACATATTTTTGGAATTAGGAGAGAAATATCTTTTTTAATTCTACAAAATACACTGAGTGTTCCATTTAAAATAACAAAGTTGTTACTCATTTGTCAGGTTTCCGATTGTCATTTGTTTATTTTTAAAGTAAATTCTGGCGGTCCAGGTATATCCCTAAAACTTTTGTATTTAACATTTTTTGATATGTCTAATAATAAAATGTGTAGGTACCGTTCAAAATATAAACAAAAACATGTGTTTACATGTGTAAATGTGTACATGATAGAGACCTGCACGAGTAAGTACAGAATCGTCCGAGTACAGATACGAATACTTGTTTGATGATTACAACGATGCGTATCGCAATACGCATAATCGACGAGTATTCGTCACGGACGTATACTTATTATATATATACTTATTACTATACAGTAATCGGTAATCGGCATCGTGGCATCGTTATGATTAGTAATTGGCATCGTCAGGAGCACAGTTGCCAGTTGGTCACTCACAGTAACAAGAGATTTTTTGTTTCTTACATTTGTTAAATTTTTTTCGTCATTTTGGCGCTTAATTGTAGCATTGGTGCTTTTTTTAAATTTGAAGGGCTACATCCTTTTCCAAACTTAAATATGTATTTGTATGCTTCACATATTACAAACGGTTGAACTTGTTGAGTTTCAGTGTTCACAATTTCTTCAAAATATAACCGCACATCTTATTTTAATCATAGAATTAATAAATATCATACAAAGATATGTTTATGATAGTTTAAATGTGAGAAAATATAGTGGAATTGTAATTATTAATTTCCATAATAATTACAATAGTTCAAACAATAAAAGCAACATATAATACAATAATAACTTATAAATAACAAAATATAGGAGAAATTAATATTGTTTTTTTCCTACACTATTAGAAAATTCAATTTTACCGCCTCATCAGAGAGGAGAAAGCAAACGTTTCCACGATTAGCCCGGCAAAATGAAAGTAAATGCCTAGCCGAGAAAATAATTCACGAAGCTTTAGTTAGCGCAACAGTAATTTCTGGAATGCATTTTCATCGACATCAAAAAATTAACAAACGTAAGTTTTTTATTTAATTATAATTATATTTAATTTTATTGGTTGTATTTGGTTTTAAAAAGGATTAAAATTATCAAAAAATTAAAATAAACTTGGCAGCGGTGGGATTCGAACACATGCCTCCGATTAGTCTGATGTCTTAACCCAACGCCTAGACCACTCGGCCACGCCGTCTCACACAAAACTATTTTTTAATGCTTCTTATTGATTATAATTTTTATAGTAAATGCCACAAGATGCCAGACCCAGATGCTGTATTTACGATCACTTACTCGCATCGCCGCATAAGGTAATTGGCGATTATTAATCGGATACATTTTTACTTACTCGTGCAGGGCTCTAGTACATGATTAGGTTCAATTTCTCTATTTATAGCAACAAATTTCTGGTCTACAGATATGGTTTGGACATAGAACACGTTCTATTTTTACAGATAGTTATTGATTTAGTTTAATTTCTGATACAATTTATTATAAAATTTATTTTAAATTTAAATTGTTCATGAAATTGAACCAACTTTTATACAAGAAATAGGTTATTGTAAAACGGCCTTAAGACAATTTTTATTGGGTTATACGTCTTTTTTTGGTCGTGTGTAGAAGCCTAGAATCAAGTTTAATTGTCTTATTAATGATGTTACTTATTTCTTCAATTTGAATACAACACTATGGGCCATGCTCATAATCTTATACTAAATATCGCAACTAAGAGTTACTTATTAAAATATGTTAGTGTAACACTAACTTCCTCTATGCTCATAATCTTTCAACTAGGGCGTTTTAGTTAGTAGCATAACATATTTGGCATCACTGTGGAACGACGTGCAAGAGAGAGCATCATATGCAATCTATAATGTAAAATACGAGATAGAAGTGCATGGTAAATACCGCCAAGTTTCCGCTTTTAAGGCAAACTAAAACTAACCTTACTTTTTAAAAGTGATTCATGGTGTTGTATGGTTGTGTTTTATAAATATATCACTATAAAAACTATGGCAAGCAAAAGAGAACGAGGGGAAAATTGGAGCGCCGAACACAAGTTATTTTTATTAAACGCAATTGAAGAAAATTTGGTAGTCTTAAATAACCAAAGCCAGGACGGAAAAATCCTTAAACAAAAAAAATTAGTGTGGGCATCTATTGCTAATCAATTAGCAGCTCAAGGTTGTTGCCATAAAGTAGACCGTGTAAAGCAACACTGGTTGCGAATGAAGACAATGGCCAAGAAAAATATTAGCAGTTTTAAGCGACAGTCAAAACAGACAGGAGGTGGACCACAACCAGATGAACACAGTCCCACTGATTTAAAAATATTAGAAATGATACCTCAAGAATTTGAAAAAGACGAAAGTGAATTCGATTGCGATGTTCCTCAGTCACAATCGGAGCCTTCTGTAAAGATTATTTATGTGGAGCCTTCTACAAATATAGCAGTAGTGCCAGGACCATCAAATGTGGAAGTGGCTATAAATGATACCATAAATAATGTGAATGACTGTGTCATAAAAACGTATGAGTGTGTTGCTGCAAACAACATAACTAAATGTATTGATGCAGAAGCTACCAACACTGGTGGAAGTAATAAGTAAGTATTGTACACTTTATGTACATATGTATTTATTTCTTTATCGTAATGTTTATTATAGAGAACGTACAGATGTATTACATACAAACAATCTTGAAAGAAATAAGCGAAAACATGTTATACGCAAGTCTCGGAAAGAATTGGAAAGCATGACCCTGTATGAAAAGGAGCGGCTTCTTCAAGAAGAAAAAAGATTAAAGTTTGATGAGACACTACATAATTTACAAAAAATTAAAATAGAAAAAGAAATATTGATTTTCGATTTACAGATAGAAAAATTAAAACAAAACGGTACTGATTAATGAAATAATGAAATAACATATGTCCAATAATTATAGTAGTCCTGGGTGACTGTGGAATCAAATATAAACGTCGATTCTTACTTCGTATCGCTAAATTGACGTCTCAAATATTGATTTCCGTCATTCTCAATAAAATTATCCTGATCATCATCTATATCAATGTTATTCTCATCTAAAAATAAATATAATATCAAACTTGATGATTTATTGTTAGTCAAAAGTAAATGAAATACCGTCAAAATCATTAATATATTCATCCACAGCAATGTTTTGTAAAATTGCGATAGCAATTATACAAGCCTTTCGAGTAGGTAAGCTTGTTTGGAAAGTATTGAAAGCAGCTCTAAATTTCATTTTGAGTCTGCCAAACAGCCTTTCTATGACTCCCCTTGTTCTGGTATGTGCATAATTATACCGACTTTCAGCACCTGGCTGTGGATTGAGGAACGGAGTCAACAGGTATGGAGTGCACGCATATCCGTTATCTCCTAACAAAATACCATTGATTTCCCTATTCTAAAAATGGTACATTCTTATTTGTAATTATTTTATGTGTTAATACATTACTTCAAATTTTCTTTTCAAATTACACTCGTTCCAAATTCGAGAATCATGTGTACTGCCTTTCCAACGTGCAACTATATCTAGTATTTTACCCTTTGCATCGCATACAACCTAATACAACAAATATTATTTTTTATTAACATATTTTGTAATAATTCATGTGTTCATCATACCTGGACATTCAAAGAGTGATAGCCTTTGCGACATATGTATTGTCACGAGCTTGCGGTGCTCGGGGGTTGCGTAGCTCAGGGATGGAAGGGAGCAACAGGGGTAACTGTAAACTAACCCATTAAAAGCAACAAAGATTACCTTTATTGTTTTAGAAGTTAGAGACACAGATCGCTGTCCTCCTCCGAAGACGATCAGATCACTGATTTCTGATTATAACAACTGTGTGTCTTATATACTAAAGATGTACATGACGTCATGACCAAAAGTCCATTAAATTAGGTGAATACGCGTAGTTGCTAATCCGGAAAGGGTGGTGTCAGGATTTCTTTATGCGGTTACCAATTTATTTGGAACGCAAGCTAATTGTTTTTCGTCAAACCAATTACACATTGCTCCAGTTATTTTACTACGTCGGCAACTCCGATGAACCTGTGAGTTCAACGACAGAGCGTTGGACGCCCGGTTCGCGGAGTATGCAGATTCCGTAAATAACTCAGGATTACGAAAACATTTTAAAATCAATTAATAATTTCTAAATTTCTCGTAATCGTGACAGTATGTATCTCTATCTTCTCCACCAGGATTTTTTATTTTAATGTGTGTCCCGTCAATGGCAATGGCAATTTGCTCGACTCTTGAGCAAAGAATCTGATACGAAATGGTCATGATATCAGTACATCTGTAAACAAATATAAAATGAAACATTTGCACGAGTAAATAAACATTCGTAAGCCAAAAAAAATGTAAATAAATTCATAAGGAATGAAAACAAACCTAAGCATAAAAAATGTAAACACACGTAAGCATAACGTATTTGCGAATGAAATAATTACTAAAATTATATCCCCTTATCTAAATGAATTTAAAGTGAATTCCCCAATTAACTAAAATTATTCCAAAACTATCTTAAAAATAAAAAATAAAAGTTAAATGTTTATACACTGTCATCCGATATGATCCTCAGATTAAGGTTTTCCAACGAAAGTCTGGTAACGGCTCCTCCTTCGCTACCTCTGCAATCAGCTGTGGGTTTTCCATTCTCTTCGGTTGTTGTGGTCGATGTCGATCCTTTTCTTGGTCCCTCTTGTGCATTGCGGAAGCCTCAATTTCTTCATATGATCCGTCCATAGCTTCAAAGTTACCTCTGCTTGTGCCTGCTAATTCATGGATAGTTCCATCTTTTTTCCGGGAGCTTCTTGATCCTTTCTTGATCCTTTGACGGCCTTTTCTTTAGGTCGTCCACATTTTTTAGCATGCCTTTTTCCTCCCTCCACGTCTCTTTTCATTCAAGCGTGTCTTAGTAAACGCTTGATGGAATACTATGTTACATTCTCTTCTTGAGAATTTTCTTTTCTCTTCTCGAGAAACTTCTTTAACTTCAACTTGGCCCTCATTCAAGTGTATTGCGATAGACGCTTGATGAGTTGTTTGGAGTTTCTTTTTCTTCTGCAGAATCTTCTTTACGCACAGGCTTAATAATATCGGCAGGGTAACAGTGAAAACATAAATTCCAATTTTTATGTTCCATTTCAAATCCATGAGTGGGCGTAGCTAATACCATTACACGTGCAGGTGTGCATGATGTCTGACTTTTCCATGACATCGAAACGGACAGGATTGACTTATTTCTTCTCTCTTCTTGCTTCTCGGAAAAGTAACTTGGCACATTGTGGTCCCTGCAGCGAATCCGACGAAAAGCGAGGTAGGAAACATAATTTGTCGTGGAATGGCCGGCATTGATGTAAATAAGCGCCTGTGATCGACGCTAGTGATTCCAATCCAAATTGTTGCTTTCCTACAGCTAGATACAGGCTGTTGTGGTTGACCACGCAGGTGCTGTCCTTCCAAGCGAATGGTGTTGATGTCAATTTTTAAAGATCATCGTCTTAACTTTGTCTTCGGATATGATGTCATCTATTTGAAGTCGTGTTGCTACGCCGCAACATTAGTTTAGAGCGCACTTATAAAATTAAGTAACCTCTCAGAAATATCTTCCGCCATCTCCTATTTTACTTTCTGGGAATTGGATTTGGAATTCACTGAAGGTCCATCTTTGCTGAAGGATTTTCATTTCTTGGTCCAGTGCGAACTCTAGTTGTTCCAACTTTTGACTCATTTGACATTCGAGGGTCTGGCTTGTACGACATTCGATGTCTTTAACGTAGTTGGTGTCGAAGTTGGATGGTTTCCACGGGGCTTGGTATATCACTGGCACAGTTGCTTCATAGACCATCGTTTCTGGTAGCGGTTTCCAGTGAATTCCTGCGGTGATTTCCACGACTGCTCTAATGGGAAAGGTCCACATTAGGAGGAGTAGGATGACTTTCGCAAGTTGGATCATATTTGAAATCTTTATAGAAAAAATTGGGAAGAAAAGAAAATTTGTAAGATGCTTCTGAATTCTGGATATTGGTGATGGAGTGACTTTCGGAGATTAGATCATTTCGGAATGTAGGTGATGTTAACTTTCTTTAGTGGCATCAGGATCGGCGGCGGGGCTGTTCTTATCGCTCAAGCGAAAAATTTTTCGCAGGCGAGGATTCTTCGTTGTCTGGTTTTGCTGCAGGCTTAGTCTTAGATCCTTGTAGTCTGGCTTTGGAATTTCAATGCTCTTGACTTTCCAGACGATTGGGGGATGACAGTTTATACTCGCGTCGATTTCCATGGCGGATGTGTATTTTTGAAGTCGCCGTGAATCTGCCACTGGACGTTTGGGAAGCGAGCCTTCGATGTCGACCTCTTCTACGTTGTTGCTTCAGAATTCTTGTAAACTTCCGTACTTCTGTGGGGTGGGTTGAAACGGTGATTCGCTAGGCTGTCCTGGTGATTGTGTCGTTTTCGCTTGGGCCCTGGTCCAGTAAGGTGCTGACATATGGGAATTTCGGCGCCTCCACCATGTCACGAGCTTGCGGTGCTCGGGGGTTGCGTAGCTCAGGGATGGAAGGGAGCAACAGGGGTAACTGTAAACTAACCCATTAAAAGCAACAAAGATTACCTTTATTGTTTTAGAAGTTAGAGACACAGATCGCTGTCCTCCTCCGAAGACGATCAGATCACTGATTTCTGATTATAACAACTGTGTGTCTTATATACTAAAGATGTACATGACGTCATGTCCAAAAGTCCATTAAATTAGGTGAATACGCGTAGTTGCTAATCCGGAAAGGGTGGTGTCAGGATTTCTTTATGCGGTTACCAATTTATTTGGAACGCAAGCTAATTGTTTTTCGTCAAACCAATTACACATTGCTCCAGTTATTTTACTACGTCGGCAACTCCGATGAACCTGTGAGTTCAACGACAGAGCGTTGGACGTCCGGTTCGCGGAGTATGCAGATTCCGTAAATAACTCAGGATTACGAAAACATTTTAAAATCAATTAATAATTTCTAAATTTCTCGTAATCGTGACAGTATGTATCTCTATCTTCTCCACCAGGATTTTTTATTTTAATGTGTGTCCCGTCAATGGCACCAACTATATTAGGCATATGAGCTATTTCATAAAATTCTTGTTTAACAGTATCGGTCATGTCGGGGAAGGAAATGAAGTCTGCACGTTTGTTTGCTAAAGCAAAACTAACTTTTCTTATAATTCTGGATACCGTTTGTCTATCTGCTATAACTAATTTACATGTTTACCATTATCTTGTTGGTAGCTACCTTTACTATAATACCGCAATGCAATGCAAACTTGTAATTCAGGCGATATACTACATCCTCTATGAGACATGGGGGAAATATTCTATCTTAACAAGTCAATCAGATTTCGCACTCTATTTTTTGAGAATCTATAATTTATTTTAAATTCTGTGTCATTCATTGTTTCCAGAGGATTTTTTCTACTCTGATATATTTTTCTTCGGGGATAACGTCTCCGCAGTTCCCTCATTTCACGAACATCTCGCATTTCTCTATCCATTATTCAAAATAACCACCATCAACAAACATACGTCAAACTTAATTTTGAAACTGAAGCGCTTTTAAAACCATCTAATAGCATTTACAGCGGCAACTAAAATCCACTACTAATGTCGCATTTAACTATTTACTATTAAGCACTACTAGCTCTAATTTGACTTTATGAGCAGCCTTTTTTTAGTAGCGCCTAGTTGCAATCGCTAATAGTGCTACTAAAATTTAGTATACGTTTATGAGCATGGCCCTATAAGTTTAAAATAATTCCATTATTCTACGACGTTTATTAATACCATCCAACGCTACATTATTTCCAATGTATTCTTCATACCGGTCATTTACAACTTTGTCATAAACATCCCAGCAGTCACAGAAAATAAAGCAAGAAATATGTAATGTGCAGCATGCTGCAATAATGTATTACACTATTTACATTTATTTTGTGTAATATTCGCCATCTTGATTTGAGAAAACCAAATGTGTGGTCAATAAAAATTCTGGTGCAACTATGATGCAGACTATACCGTCGTTCTTGATTTGTTAACCGTCCAGTATCTCGAAATGGCGTCATTATCAATGTTTCAGAGGGTAGGCTTTGTCTCCTAGTAAATGATGATCGTTCATTCTTAAAATAATTTCTAATGTGGCCAAGCTCTTCAATATCTTCATATATTTTTGAGTTTTTAAACACCCTACTATCATGGGCAGAGCCTGGATAACCTACCAAGATATTAGTGAATATTTTGTGACTTGTTGCAATACCCTGAAGTTTTATTGAGTGGTTTTTATTTTTGTCACAATAACCTTCCTGTTGGTTTACTGGAACCTTAAAAGTTCTATTTTGATATTTAGATGAATGGTTTGCGAGATATTTAAGCTTAATATTACATTAATAATACGAGTACATTAATATTTAAAAAAAATCAAGGCGGCCTAAAAAATCCTTTTTATTAATTCATTTTGTATATTCAAATATTCGAAGCGGCCATGCAGACATGCCAGCGAATCTTAATATAGTCGGCTATTCTCAAACTAATTAATTGCCAAAACAATAAATTATGTTAGAGTTACGCGAAAAACTGCATTATTTCTAATTGTTCAAATGGAAAACTTCAAAGCAAATAGAGATATTTTTGAGTTTATCAAGAGCTGTAATACTTCATTTTCAGCAATTAACACAGTGGTAGACAAGTTGCAAGAAGTATTTAATGTTTGCTTATCAGAAATTTCTAGTTTTCCATCGAAAAAAAAAAATTCCAGATTTTACGCAAAATTTCCGTTAAAATGTCATCGGATTGAAAAGAAATTTCTAGAAACACAAAAAATTTGGCTAAATAGTGAATTTCTATTTCCCAAGGAAGTTGTAAATAAAATTCATCTGTTTTAAGAACATATAAAGTATAATTCGACGTTTTAAGAAGAACGGCCTCTATTTCATCACCAACAGTTACAAAATCATTCGTAACATTAAGCGAACGGCAAAAAAGAAGAAGGACACAATCTATTCGATCATCACCCATGGAATATATACAGTTTGCTACAAAAGAGACTCTTAAATCGACTGATGCTCAATATATTTTTGATTTTATACTACAACATCCGGAACACATTAAAAAATTCAAAGAATATTGCAAAGCCCCGTTGAATGTATTTCTAAGGAAAAAATGTTTTTGTTTCTGATAAAATGACGAAATTTCAGTACAATATCGTAAGAAAATAATAATAATAATAATAATGTCTTTATTGTGGAAGAGAGTACCAATTACAATACAATACAATACAATTATAGTTTAATACACAAGAAATACCACAATCGCGAGGCGAAGTTCAGACTTCGTAAAAATTACTAGTCTGCTTTTCAACTTAACCTAGACTGAATAGAGATTATGAACAGAAGTTTGCCTATACTAAGTACTAAGTATTAAACTAACCTACAATGAAAAGGGGAGTAGATAAGTGACGAGAATAAGTAAGTAAAAGGTAGAGGTGAAAGAGAGAAAGAAAGAGAAAAGAAAAGAAAAGAAGAGAAAGAAAAAGAAAAGAAGAGAAGAGAGAAGAAAAGAAGAGAAGAGAAAAGAAAAGAAAAGAAGAAGAGAATTCAGACTCGAAAATAGCGTGCACTCTTAGTCAACTAACGACAAACAAAAAGAATGAGGGGAAAAAGAAGAAAAACAAGATATATACTGCTTACATTGAAATGCATCAACAGACCTATAATAGTCAGAATTGCAACTAATTAATTAAGTGACTAAGTTGTAGCTTAACCAGGTGAATTTTTAACTGTTTTCTAAAAGAGATAGAATTCAGGGTCTTAAGTTCAGTGGACAAGGCATTATATCTATCATAAATACAAAAGGAGAAACTCCTCTCAAAGAGAGCTGTTCTGTGTAATGGGGGTGAAATTAGTCCACGGAATCTGGTGGTAACATTATGGACATCGGAGCGAAAACGAATCTTATTATATAAGTAAGGCGGCGTTTTAAATGTCATAATTTTATGAAAAAAGCACATCAATTGCAATTCCCTTCGATTGCGCATATTAAGCCAAGAGACTTCTGACAGTTTATGCGAGATACGGCAGTATTTCCTAATTCCAAATATGAACCGAAGACAAGAATTTTGAATTTTTTGGATACGATTGGAAGTTAAACTGTCTATGGCTGTATGGTAAATGGGAGAACAATAGGTAAATTGCGAAAGAACCAGGGTTTCACATAAAAGCTTCTTTGTCTCAACGTTTAAGATGGATCTATAGGGATACAGCTTTCGGAGAGACATATATGCATTACTAATATACTTTGATATCTGATGTCGATACCGAAAGGTATTGTCAACAAATAATCCTAAGTTTCTAGCTCCATTAGCAACAGGAATTTTTTCATTATTCATTTCAATGTTTAAGATGTTGCTTAGGTTCTTACAACATTTACCCTTGCCAAAAAGTAAAACCTGTGACTTTGTAGGATTAATAGCCAAGGAAAGAGCTTTAGAAGTCTTATACAAGAAACCCAAGTCTTCGTTGATCTTAAGAACGGCACTGTGCCACTCCGCCGGTTTGAAGGAGTAATACATATAAAAAAACAACACGAACTCGCAAACGCCAAGCGGAATAAAGTAAGGTCTGTACTATTGCTGCATATCGTTTAACTTTAAGACAAAATTATTATAGTCGAAAATAGAATTAATTTTGTGTATAGTACCGTTCAATTTAACAAGAATTTTGCCATTCGCGGTGAAAACATTAGAATTTTGAAAGCGAGAACTAAAGTCTTTTACCCAAGAAGCTCTACGGCGAGTGAGGTCTTCCCGAATGACAGTCTTTGAACCTTTCAGCTTTTTTTTAGCCATGAAGATTTGATTTCTGATACTTCTTCTGCAGAATTTGACTATTATCGGTTTCGTTGAACCCTCTCTACCAGCTAGCCGATGACAGCAATCGATGTCATTTTTATTAATATTGATATTTAGTTTATTGCGACACAGGTCCACAATTATTTGCTCGGGATCCTCGGACGCGGCTTCCGCTAGACCAAAAATTCGAAGATTATTACTTCGGGAGTGTTGCTCTTGAGTTTCCAGCAAATTCTGGGCCTCAGCTAAGTTATTTTCCAACAGGACCACCTTTTCCTCATACTCCATCAACTTTTGTTCGAGACTGGTTACCTTCTCATTGATGGCAGAAACTATCTTGTCTAAAAACCTCGGGTTCAAAAGGACTTTTTCCACCACACGTTGTACTAGCGCTTCATCTTTGTCAGCACTAACTGATCGCGTAATTCGGGACTCGGTACTCATTTTTATTAAGTCGACTTAGAAATATTAACTTTAGCAGCGCAAGACGCGTCTAATCACTTTGAGTGCATATTGAAGAAAAATCAGCTATAGAATCACGTTCCAGTAATTACCCGAGTTATTTTCAAATTCAAAAAGCAAAAGAAGAATGTTATCCACCTAAAGAATCTGTACTTGTGTCGGAGATTGGAGCGACTATTCAGTTACAATGTTTACTTAACATAACGATGACAAGATTATTGCAAACTGTGGAAGATAAATTGTGTAATGTAAAAAATTTAATACTAGTTTCAAATTGGGGCTGTGATGGTTCCTCAGGATAGTCAACATATTGTTAGATATTGAATATTATTTTAATAGTAAGCGTTGTGTGTTGGTAGTCAAGAAAACGTTGTTATTAATGATGATTTTGTTATTGTAAAATTTTGTATTGACAAATAAATAATTTATAAAAGTTAAGCAGATTTTACTATATAATCTGAAAACTTTACATTGGCGACGAGGAAAATAAGGTACTATTTTCAATAACAAGTATGTCTATTGGAAAAATTAATCAATTTCAACCGTCAAACAAAAAATGGACCACATATATTGCCCGATTGGAACAGTATTTTATTACAAATTCAATTAAAGAAGAATTGAAGACTCCAACACTTATCACGGTAGTCGGAGATGAAGCCTATGAGTTAATGGTAGATTTATGTAACCCGAAGAAGCCTGAAGAAATGAACTACAAGGAAATTGTCACCATAATGCGAAATTATGCAACCTCAGCCATCTACGATAGCTGAACGCTATAAATTTCGACAAAGGAGACAAGAAAACCTGGAATCAATAGCAGAATATGTAGCAGTACTTAAGAAATTGGCAAAAACTTGGAATTTGGATCTAATTTGGAGGAAAATTTACGTGATCAGCTGGTTTATGGGCTTGAGAAATGAAGTTATTAAACAGCGGCTTTTTACGGAAGAAGATTTAACTTTCAAGAAGGCATATGAATTTTCGGCGAATATGGAAGCAGCTGAAAAGAATACAGGTTTGGTTGGACCAACTAGTACCCAGGAGAACCATTTTTTGGGACGTCGCAGCACATCTGGACCCTCCAAAGAATAGTCAGTTACGTCAAGGGGAAAAGCAGTTTCCAAATCTACATTTCCTCAAGGTTCAGCAGTTTGTAGGGATTGTGGTAAAAGTAATCACGATTTTAAAAATTGCTATTTTAAAAATGCTAAATGTTTGAAATGTGGCAAGGTAGGTCATATTAAAAATATTTTTAAGGCATCATTTTCAAAATTCAAAAATAATAAAGATGTTAAGAATTTTTATGTCAATGAGGACAACATCAGTCAATCCGATTCTGAATCAAATTTGTTTAATTTAGTTAACAGAACTAAACCTATTAAATTAGATTTGAATGTTGATAATGTAAATTTGAAAATGGAAATTGACACAGGATCGGAAATTTCAATTATTAACCTTGACACTTATAAAAGTAATTTTCCTTGGAAAAAATTAAATAAAACTGATTTAAAATTGAAAACATATGTTGGTCAGGTAATTAAGCCTTATGGTTTTATGAATGTAAATGTTAAATATGAAAATGTTAATAGTCAATTAGAATTGTATGTTATACGTGATGGTGGTCCTCCATTAATAGGTAGAAACTGGTTAAAGAAATTGAAAGTAAATTTAAATAATCTTTTGGATATTAATTCTTTAAGTAGTTGCATGCTTTCGATTTCTGATCAAATGGTTAAAGAATATCCTGAAGTATTCTCTAAAGAGCTGGGTACTTTTAAAGGAAAAAGGGCTAAATTACAATTACGAACAGATTCAAAACCGGTATTTTGTAAAGCTAGGTCGCTACCTTTTTCATTAAAAGAAAAAGTAGAACATGAAATTGACGAACTTGTCAAAAATAACATACTGTCACCTGTAGAATTTAGTGACTGGGCAACTCCAATTGTTCCTGTTATTAAGAAAACCGGTCAAATTAGAATTTGCGGCGATTTTAAAATTACCGTGAATCCACAATTACATATTGATCGTTACCCTTTACCTCGTATTCAAGATTTATTTTCTAATTTACAGAATGGTAAATTATTTAGCAAAATTGATTTATCGCAAGCACAAATAGAACTTGACGAGGATTCTAAAAAAATTGTAACTATCAATACTCACAAAGGGTTATTCACTTATAATCGCTTACCTTATGGTATAGCATCAGCACCTGGTATTTTTCAAAGATTGATGGAACAACTTTTTACCAATATGAAGGGTGTAGTTGTTTTCTTAGATGATATTTTAATTGCCGGATCTAATGAGCAAGAACATTTGCAAAGATTACGTGATGTATTAAGTAAATTGAAATCTCATGGTTTACATGTAGAAATTAGTAAATGTGCATTTTTTAAAAAAGAAATTTCTTATTTAGGATATAATATTAATGCTAAAGGTTTGCATACTTCTAAAGAAAAGGTTGAAGCAATTTTAAATGCTAAAGCACCAACTAACGTTACCCAATTGAAAGCATTTTTAGTTCTTGTTAATTACTATTCTAAATTTTTATCAAATTTGAGTACTTTATTATCTTTATCAATTATTACGTAAAAATAATAAATGGAAGTGGAGTGATGAAGCTCAAACTGCTTTCGATTCGGCTAAAAAACAATTATCTTCAGCTGAATTTTTAGCTTATTACGATACGAATTTACCAATAACATTAGCCTGTGATGCGAGTGAATATGGTATAGGAGCTGTTATTTCACATCAATATCCGAATGGAGATTCTAAACCTATTGCATTTGCATCTCGAACATTAAATAAAAGTGAAAAATCATATTCTCAAATTGACAAAGAAGCTCTTGCTATTATCTTTGGAATTAAAAAATTTAATCAATATTTATTTGGTAGATTTTTTACCTTAATTACTGATCATAAACCTTTGGTTAATATTTTTGGCAGTAAAAAAGGTATTCCTTTAATGGCAGCAAGTAGGTTACAAAGATGGTCAATAATTTTATCTGCTTATAATTATGACATCAAATATGTAAATTCCAAGAATAATGCAGACGCAGATGCTTTATCTAGACTTCCTTTGGAACTGAATTATTTTAATCCTTTAGATTTTGGGCATATTTATTATTTTAATGAAGGTGTACCAGTAGATTATAAAATAATTGCTAGAGAAACACGAAAAGATCAAGAGTTATCAAAAGTTTATAATTTTTGTTTAAAAAATTGGCCAACTGATAAAGCAGAAATTGAAAAATGCAAACATTTTTATGTTCGGCGGGATCAATTACATATACAGCATAGTTGCTTGATGTGGGGATATCGTGTTATTATTCCTTCATCTTTAAGAAAAGTTATGTTAAACGAATTACATTCATCTCATTTAGGCATTAATAAATTAAAATCTATGGCACGTTCTTATTTTTGGTGGCCTAATTTAGATAAAAATATTGAGGAAACAGTGAGGGACTGTAATATTTGTACATCTCTTAGATCAAATCTTACTCAAAATACTAAACCGTGACCTAGACCAATTTCTCCGTGGTCACGTTTGCATATTGATTTTTTAGGACCGATATTTGATCAAAAATATTTAATAGTCATAGATGCGTATACTAAATGGCTTGAAGTCTTTAAAATGAAAAGCACAACGGCTGAGAAAACAATTGCTATTTTACGAGCACTTCTTTCCCGTTTCGGAATACCAGAATTAATAGTTTCTGATAATGGCCCGCCTTTTGCATCTAAAGAATTTGAAATCTTTTTAACAAAAAATGGTATTAAACATACATTAATTGCTCCCTATCATCCTCAAAGTAATGGTGCAGCAGAAAATTCTGTAAAAATGATTAAACTTGTTTTAAAAAAGGCTCATTTAAACAAGGAAAATTTAGGCACGGCTTTGGTTAGGTATTTGTTTGATTACCGGATATCTAAGCATGCTACCACTGAGGAAACTCCAGCAAAATTAATGTTTGGTAGAGAATTGCGCTCTCGTTTTGACTTAATTAGACCTGATACCAACAAAATTGTTGAAAATAAAATTTTCAATCACGTTAGTAAAAAGGTTAATAATTCTAGAAATATAGAAATTGGCAATGAAGTCCTTGTTAAAGATTTTTCCAATTCAGAAAATCATTGGAAAAAAGGTAAAATATTAAGAAAATTAGGTTCATCAGTTTTTGATGTAAACATGGGGGAAGGTAACAGTTGGCGTAGACATTCAGATCAAATTCATACAATTCCTAATATTGATAAAACTCGTCGGTATCATTCCTTACCAGCTTCCAGAGCATTTTTTTATCCTAGTACTTCTAAGAACACAGACATGAATCAAATTGAAAATAATTCCAAAACAACTGAACAAAATGAACCAGTATCGATTGATAAACCTACTAAAAAAAGATATAATTTACGACCTAGAAAATGAGTACTGTTATAAAAAAAAAATGTTTAATTTGTATTTAATGTTAATTAAATATTACTATTAAAATTAGAAGAGAGGTGTTAGATATTGAATATTATTTTAATAGTAAGCGTTGTGTGTTGGTAGTCAAGAAAATGTTGTTATTAATGATGATTTTGTTATTGTAAAATTTTGTATTGGCAAATAAATAATTTATAAAAGTTAAGCAGATTTTACTCTATAATCTGAAAACTTTACACATATAAACAACTTTTTTCCGATGTTTCCAGTGTTTTTGTGGCAAGTTTTGTTCCCATAAAATTTTATGATTCTGAGATTGGTACAGTTATATGGCAAAATGAAAGACCTTCGTCCACTAGATTATGTAGACCAGTAATCTTCCAATAATTCGTAAAAAAACAATCCGAAGTCATAAAGACTTGCGTTGAAGACATCAGTCGCCATATTGAAATGATGCAGTCTACTTATACCACTCAGTTACAAATTTCAGTTACCCATAAGTTATTATTACTATGATTGATGGCAAAATTTGTAACGTTCTATCAGAAAATAATTGTTTAATGCGATGTTATATTTGCAGTACTTCCCCGAATGAAATGAATAATTTAAATTTGAATTCAAGAAGAACGTTAAAAGAACAGTATTATAAATTTGGTTTATCCTCTTTACATGCCTGGATCAGATGGTTCGAATGTTTATTACATGTATTCGTGGTCAGCAAAAGCAAAAGTTACAAAGAAAGATAAATCAAAAAGGATTCAAGATAATTTCACAACTGAAATGGGTTTATTAATAGATGTCGTAAAACAAGGAAAGGGAACAACGAACGGCGGAAATACAGGAGAAGGTTTTTTGCTCAGCCCAAATTATCAGCAAAAATAACTGCTTTAAATGAGAATTTGATACACAGATTTGCAGTAATTTTGCAAACCATCGCAACGGGACAAGAAATTAATTTCGAATGATATAATTTATATGCTTTAGAAACAGCTAAACTTTTTGTAACCTTATATGGCTGGTATTATATGCCATCATTAGTACATAAATTATTAATACATGGTGCTGAGATTATCCGACATGTTATTGTACCAATTGGTCAATTAATAGAAGAAGCGCTAGAAGCAAGTCATAAACTGTTTCGGCGTTACAGAGAAAAATATAGCAGGAAAATATCAAGAAGAGCAAATAACGAAGATGTTCTTCATAATTTATTGTTATCATCAAATCCTTTCATTTCAAATTTTAGAACGTGATAGAAAAATTAAAGGCAGCAAATTATTTGAGGAAACAAAATATTTATTGAGAAACAGCAACACTTTAACAAACAGAGAAATGTCGGATACTAATAATTAACTCAAATATTTGATATTGTGATTTCGGTTTCAATCTATGTATATTATACAGTATGTCCCAGGATTGACTTCGGGATAGATGTGATGACCCAAAAATTTTCGACCACGTGTATCATATTTTGTAAACAAGTTTTACTTGACCGAGAATGGATTTTTACCAAATGTAGGCAGGCGGCCACTGAACGCGAAACTAAGCTAAGCTAAGCGAAACTAAGTTTTTTGAAAATTAGATCCAACGTAATTACGCGGACGTGGCAACTAAAGCTAAGGGATGCGACGTTAGGATAGCAAAAATATAAAACAATGTTTATCTTCGCTCGGTTGCCTCGTCCGCGTAAGATTACGTTGGATCTAATTTTCAAAAAATTTGGTAGGGTAAGACCTCCAATTATTGGCACTTTAAGAACAGTTTTACACATAACTTACCATTCGTTTGCTGAATTAAAACTTTTCAAATTTTGTATTCACAAAACCACTTTCTTGATTCATTTTTTAAAAGCTAATGTGGTTATTATTTGTGTTTAATGCACGATTGAATTTAAAAATAAAATATTATTTGATCATTTCTTAGCGCTAGTTGTTGGCACTACTATCTAGTTATTGACACTTCAGAAATCCAATTATTGGCACTTACTAATGACATGTTTTCTCTTAATAAATTATCTGCAGTGATACCTATTGAAAAAGTGCAAAACAATTAACTATCATATTGTTTATTCATTACCAAAAACACAAATTAACAGCAATTATTTTTTTGAGCATGTAGCGCATAGAAAGTTTGTTTTATACAAATTTTTCTTGATTAGGCATTTTATATGATATGTACGAGTACAGTTTTTACATCTAATGCCTGGATTAGAACCATATATATTACAAACACAAATAAAACACAGACCTTTATCAACAGAAATATTGTCTTTAGCAGATAATATGTTATCATCTTTGTCAAGGGAGCGGTTTTCAAATTCTTCCTGGGTAAACAATTTCCGAATAGGCATTTCTTTATCATTTCTGTACCTGAAATTTTCTGAGGCACTGTAATTATAAACATCTTCTATAACAGAGTTTTGTAAAATAATAACTTTCGGAGAATTACATTCGCCAATCGAATCAGCAGTTAAACTCTGATTTCTTTGAAACACAGCCATTGGTTCAGGTTTATGTTTAATTTGTGCTTTCTTCTCAAGTTTTTTTGTATTCTTTTGTTTCTCACATCTTTTCCATTTTTTTGCTTCTTTTTGTTTTATAGCTTCATGTTTTATATTTTCTTTTTCTTCACAAATGTTTTTGTAAGCTGTAGATGTTATAACGTACGGCATTCTTTCTGTGTTCCGTTTTCCTGTTCTTTCCGGAGTTTTTTGCCACAGTAAATAATTTTTAATATCATCGTTTAAACTAACCTTCGGGCTTTCATCATTATCATTATTTATAACTATAGGCATTTCCATAATTTGTTTTTCTGTAAAGAAATTTTCATTGTGATTTCCTTTATCAGTATCTATGTAAGATTCTACTGATTTATCAAACGATTCGGCGTTTTCAGAACCATTAACAATTTGTTCAGTTGCGAGGACATTCTCAACACTTTGTGTAGTACTGAAATATTGAAATATTTTGTGCAGAATTTGAAAATCTTCAGACGAATTTTCGAGATCTTCATAAGAAGCGACTTTCAGCCGTTCAAATTTATTTAGTCCTACAACTCTTCTAAAGTTTTCAAAATCTAACGTTTTCTCTACCAGATTTTCATTTAAAATGTTTTGTCCCGTTTTCTCTTTACCCAAACATTTATCGAAATCAATAGCTTCAACGTTCCACGGGCAAAGACCACATGCCTTAAAACCGTTAGCAATTAATTCTGGTGTTAATTTTGATAATATTTCTTTCAAAATTGAAGCAAAGTCTGATTTTTTAACTTGAGCAAATGGGTTGTTACGTCTCCATCGTAATATTCCTTCTTTCCAATAAGACTTGAGAGGACGAAAACAAGACACATCGGCAGGCTGCAAGATTCTGGTTGCGTTAGGGTATAATGAAATCAACACAATTTGTTTTTCCGAACACAGTTTGCTCAGCTGATATGTTAAATGCGATTTATGACCATCTACGAAAAGTATAATTGGAAATTTAGTGTTAGCTTTGTGAAGGAACGGATACAATATGTTAGCTACATACTCAAAAAATAATTCTGATTTCATCCATCCGTTCTCTGATATTCCTACGAATAATAAATTTTAAATAAGTTTATGAACTCAACAATTTTAAGAAATATTTACCTAGTCCCCATTCTTCCGGAAAATTATTTGCAATTTCGGACGGAATTCTTTTGTACGGGTATATAACCATTGGTGGTGTTATTTTTCCGGAACCCGCAAAAGTAAACATAACTGTAATGTTCGATTTTGCGTTTCCTTGATCAATTTCATACACATTCCTAGAACCCTTCGGTGCCAAAACTTTGCCCGTTTTCGGACAAAGTTGAAAACATGTTTCATCGCCATTAAAAACTCTATCCGGGTCTTGTAAAATATTAATGTAATCTTTTTCTATCAAATATTTTTCAATATCATTAAACCATTTGCGGATATCTGACTCAGATACATTGCCACTAGCATTTGTAACACCCTCTGGAACTCGCGAAGACAACGTGGGGTGACGATTCAAGAAACTTTAGTACCAATGTTTTCCTGGTGTATTATTTTTAAATGGAGTGATTCTAGGATTTTCATCTAAAAACATTTTTACTGATGCAATAATATCATCTTTTCTGCGCGGAAAACCTTTTCTATGACTGTCATTTATCCAGAAAACAATAGTGTCTTCTTCGTCTTTCGTCAAATATGTGTTAGGACCATGTCGAATTTTTGTAAATTTGTTGCTGAGTCGGAATTGTAACGTTGAACGCGGAATATTAAAATTTTTTGACACAGTCTTTTTAGGAACTCCACGTTTCATTTCTTCTAGTGCTTTTTGGACTTGCTCTTCATCATACGAGTGCCTTACTTTTCGTTTTTCTGAATTAACTTTAGGCATCTAGAAAAAAGTAATCAGTAGATTTTTAGATGAAATAATGATAATAAATAAAGACTGAAAGCATCAAATCTTAAAATTTCTTGAGAATAAATTAATCAATTAGTGATTACATTAGAAATGCATAAGTATGTAAGTATTTACTTAAATAAAAAAATATTCACATTTAAATATACAATTTCTTAACAGATGCCAATGATTGGTCTACAATATTTTTAGCACAAAAACCAATTGTCGACACCCAGTGCCAATAATTGGAAAGTGCCAAAATTTCGGACCCAATTATCGACACTGAATAAATATTTATTTCCCTCCAATTTGTTTTAGGTTATACTTAATAATTGCAAGATTTTAAATATATAAATGTATACAGAATTTTTGTAACACAATAAATTATTAAACACAATCACAATGGACTACTTCCATAGAGGCATGATACGAGCGCTATTTCTCACCTTAATTATTGCACAGAAAACACAACACCAAAAAATTCAACGCACATTGAAATTGTTGCCATTGGTCATATCGGTAATACAGTTTTCACATTCAGAGACGTTTCTACAAGTGAAAACGACATCTAGGATGTTTTTATTTACTTAATTTAAAGAATTTAAATAAAAAAGCAAATGAAGTGCCAATTACTAGAGTAGTGCCAATAATAGGGCACTTTACCCTATCTAGTTGGCGTAGTTATTCCAAGAAAACCATAAAGCATTGTAGGTAAAGTGGCTTTTCTATTGCTTTTACGCAAACATTTTATTAAAATAAAATATTCGAAATTATGGATGTATGCCAAAATTCATTGCATTTGAACAAAAATTATTTTAAACATTAAAATGTACAAAATTTTATTTAAAAAAAATGTTTCTAAATGTTACTGCTGCTCAACGAATGTCCTGGAAATTGTTGAAATCTTGTCACCACCCTTTAGCTTATTACACTAAGTCCATAGCACTGCACCACAAATATTTTTTGTTGGAGGGTCAACATGCTACTTATTATATTGAAGTTTGTTACTCAGTAATGTCAAATTTTTGTTTGTCAAATGTTTTTTTTTTAATTTATAGAGAAAAGTATAGTGATTTTTTTAAATAAAAGGTTAAAATTTTCATTTACTGTATTTCAATGTTTTTGTTCAAATGCAATGAATTTTGGCATATGGCCATAATTTAGAATTTAGAATATTTTATTTTAATAAAATCTTTGCGTGAAAGTAATAGAAAAGCCACTTTACCTACAGTACTTTATGGTTTTCTTGGAATAACTACGCCAACTAGATACCACTTGCACTAATATTTGGTGAAAAAACATTCTCGGTCAAGCAAAACTTGTTTTCAAAATATGATACACGTAGTCGAAAACTTTTGGGTCATCACACCTATCCCGAAGTTAATTCTGGGAAACACTGTATATGTATATGTCTTCCAAAAAATGTGCTACAGGAAAGAACAGAGTTTCGGAACGCATTCAAATAATCACTCAGGACCGAATGAAATAATTGAGAAATAAGAACAAATTTCGTGTTTTCCTATTCATATTATTTTGGCGGACACGTTAATCCTGTAAGGTATTAATCAAACGAGGACTTGTTTTCGAGTGCTTCATTTAAGATCCAAGATGTACTAGACAAACAAGTAAAATAAAAAATCATGTTTTCGTTAAAGAGATAAACTATAGTTTATTCCAACCTGTAAAGCATAAGTAATTTGGTTCCACCAATATTAAACGAAATAGGTACGCATATTGCGAGCAACTTAATATGTAACACCTCCTTACTTAAAATTTCAAAACCTGTAAATATACTAAATAATATCATCAAACTTAATGAAAAATAATTAATGAAAAATAATAATCAAACATCATTTTCTTGGTCGTAAATCATACCGTTTATCGCTTATTTTATCAGCTAGCACTTCACTACAATCCACATGCGCACATTGTTCCTCTACTTTAGATACGTCCTCAGTTAAAATATTTTCCGCTGATTCTACGTTATTATTAACATTAACATTAGATGTTGGATATGAAAAAGCCATAGCAGCAGGTAAAGAATGACAAGTCTTGGAAACTTTATGAATTTGATTAGAATGACGACGCCAACTTTTACCTTCTCCCATAATTGAAATTTATCTCCGCCCACAATAATGTTATATCCGTAGATACGTATTTCGACAGCTAAGCTGCCATCTTCAGTACAATTTAAAAAACACTACATGAAATCTAACAGCTACCTACCTGATCATACTATCTATACTACTAATAGTATCTAAAATTAACAAAATTAACACTAAAAAATCATATCATTTCGAAAATTCCGTTTTTATATATAGTGGCACGGCAAAGACCAAATTTCATTCCCAGAAAAAAGGACACTGAGCGGGAAACCTACACAAACCTAATACAAACAAGGAATTCCAACTTGGGTCTTACTCGGGGTGACTAGATAATTTGGCAAAAGGATGAGAAAGAGGGAGAGCAAAAATTAGTTTATTGTCTGTAATTTTCTTGTAAAGAAAAAAAAACAAACAGAAAGCCTTTGACTGGGCCCCGAGAGAAATGATTTGGAACAGAAGAGGCGTAAAACAAAGACGTAGAAAAGTAATGAAAAGTTTGTACATGTAAAACACAAACTATGTAAGAGCAGGAAACATGGAGTCGCAAAAGTTTCAAATTAAGAAGGATGCCGAGTCTTAAACTCCTTATTATACCCACGAATGGCATTCCAAAGCAAATAAGAAACAAGTCGAAACCCTAATACATTGGATGTCACAGAATTAAAAGGACGCTAGTAGGAGACTGCGCCTTTGCAAACGACACCTTGGGGAATACCGAACACGAACCACAAGATAATATTGTGACGGAATGGCGAGACGAAGTGACGTCACTGCCCAGACGAAGTCATGGGTTCTTCGAAGAATGCTCCAGCAAGTTGGAGATGCTTTCCCGAAGAACTGGACGAGATATAAAGCTCGCCCCGTCGGATGGACGGGACAGTGACAATTTACCGCGAACGACGTTAACGCCATGTAAATAAATTGCCCCCGACATAGGTTATTTAAGAATATAAATTAGTTATATAATTATAGTTTTAAGTGGTTAAACTCCCATTTTAATTTCTAAGGTATCTTTATTTTAAGTTACCTCAAGGGCAGACAACTTAATAGGCTAACCACTAATCACTGCGGCACTCAGGTGTGCTTCGTCTAAAGTTAAAAATGCATGTCGCTGGCGCCTCCACCAAAGTAAAGTGTACCTGTGCTTGAAGTATGCAGAAACTCCAACATCAAATCTGTTAATAACCAAACTGAAATTCGTCCTCGAAAACGTATGTTTTCATTCCATGAGCCGACAGCTAATTTATAGCTCACGTCAGCGCGATAAATTAGCCGCGATTATTACGTCGGAGAGATTAACTCATCTCAATGCTAATACGACAGTTATTGCATAGGTGAGTTCATAGTAGCATCAGCAACGAAAGCGGTTTTTTCCCGCCTTTTGTCTTCGGCTTATGCCTTATGCCGTCAACTTCCTCCGCAGTAAGTAAATTTCTTATCGGTGTTATAATCGGCGTAACAATTTATAATCAAGTTCGACACCCGAAGTTTTAATCGAGGAGTTCGGAGTTCTTGCATCGAAAGCGAGTTCATCATGATTGCATTCGATTTGTCTCAATGTTCAATCTTCTCATTTTTAACTTTTCGTGTTAAATTCAAAACACTGAGACTTAGTTAAAACACAGATAGCCAAAGAGAAAGGGACCCATTGGCGCTCTAAAAAATAGTTTACAAAGAGTTAATAGATGGCGCTTGCCTTCGCAACTTCTCATTTGTTAATCTCGATGCACACTTGGAAGTTACGAAAATTATCATTATACTGCAATTATAAGTAAGGGGTGGGGGGGAGTGTGATGTTATATTGCTACTAAGCGAAGAACGCGGCAATTTTCTATTTAAAATATTTTGTAGTGTTTCCTTTTTTTCATAAGGTTCTGATACAAACTAGAAAAGTAGACTTAGTACAGCGCCAGAGTGTGCCGTTTCCAAATTATTTATACCTTGTTTGTTTCCTAATTAGGGCGTCAAGTTTCGTACATGGGATTGGATATCTGCGAAGCTCTTTTATCAATGGTTACAGAGAAGTGTCAGTAATAATGCTTAACATCTTTTGCCTTGAGTCCATAATATGTCAGAAATGTTCTAGGGATGTAAAAAACCGATATTCTGTACAGAAATTTTATTTTAAATAGAAAAGAAATTATAAACAAAGCAGGCGACGCGACGCTGCGTCAATCGCTTGACCTTCTGTTGACCGGAAACAGCTAAGCTGCCATCTTCAGTACAATTTAAAAAACACTACATGAAATCTAACAGCTACCTACCTACCTACCTACTTGATCATACTATCTATACTACTAATACTATCTAAAATTAACAAAATTAACACTAAAAAATAGTAAAGGAGACTGTGGTTTAAGAAATAATTGAAAATTATCTTCGCCCACAATAATATTAACAGTCAAAACCTACCAAAAAGGAAATCAAGTAAAACGGAAATGAGTATAGGTCTAATATCCGAAAAAGGTTCTTATTCTCCCGAATAAAGAACTTCTGTAAGCATTTAATTCCCTGTTATTTGATACCGTTTGAATTTATCCCTGAAATTGCGGCTGACTTTTGACCTACCAAAAACGATATCTGGCGACCGATTTCTGACTCAAACACATATACTCGTATACAGATTAGAGCAGATCACACCCACACACCACAAGTTA
This sequence comes from Dorcus parallelipipedus, assembly GCA_958336345.1. Taxonomy (NCBI): domain Eukaryota; kingdom Metazoa; phylum Arthropoda; class Insecta; order Coleoptera; family Lucanidae; genus Dorcus; species Dorcus parallelipipedus. Next base: position 38,099,524 of record OY284478.1, read on the forward strand.
AGAGCACTTAGTTTTACCTTCTCCCATGTTCACATCGAAAACTACTGATCTTAATTTTTGAGATATCTTTCCTGGTGTCCATTTATTTTCAGAAGTAGAAAAATCTCTAACAAGTACATCATCGCCAATTTCAATATTTCTAGGTTTACGTGACAAATCTATTTGATCGAGAACTTTATTTTCCACTATTTTATTAGTATCCGGTCTAATTAAGGATAAACGAGAGCACAGTTCTCTACCAAACATTAATTTTGCTGGACTCTCATCAGCTGTTTTTGAATTTGAATTTTACCTTAATTTTTTGTGAACAACACGTTGCACCTTGCATCTTGTATTTTTCTGTAAGCAACTAGCTTTACTATGCAGTTTCTCCATTAGATGTATAACTTACCGTAACCACTTAAGTAAGTAACTTAACTTTCACTTTTTTTTTTCCAAACCGTAACACTTTGTAACTTTTGTTTACAGTTTTTGTCCTGAAGAAGCGACGAAACAGTCGCGAAATATAGACATTTATTAAAAAGGTTTATCATTCATTTAGAAAATTGCCGTATTACCCGTTACTACCCTCCGCTGCTTCATTAATAGTACGGTGTCAACTGATGTATTATATATATATATATATATATATATACAGGCTGTCCCAGAACTCGCGTACAGGCCGTTAACCACGTGCTCTGCTCTCTCTGTTGAAAGGAATTTCTTTATAAAATTTTTATTTAATCCTATAGTTTTTAAACTACGGTAATTTTAAATTATCCAATCACAGTAGGAAGATTGTAGGTAAAGTTAACCTGAGCTGCTGTTCTCATGACAATAAATTTAATATTAAAAGAACAAATAATTTCAATATTTGTTTGGTCCATCACATCATCACATTAATGTCATAGTGACCGGTCAAAATTTCAAAAATTTTAGCTGCATTACAAAAATGTTTACTGCTGAAGAGTACACTGAAATGATAATAATGTATTGTGAGGGTGGAAGAAACGCTAAAGCAGCAGAAAGGCTGTATCGGGAACGTTTTCCAAATCGCCAACATCCTAGCTCAAACGTCATTTTGAGATTAATTAATAGGTCAAGAACTAGTGGTTCTGTGGTGCCCGTCAGAAAAGGTGTTGGCGGTGTCGAACGGACGGTACGTACTCCTATTAATGAAGAAAATGTACTTCAACCTTTTCATGAGGATGGAACGAGAAGCATTAGAGATGTGGCCAGTACCATGAATGTTTCGAAAAGTACTGAAGAAGAAGAAAACCCTAATTTTATTAGAAATGTTCTATTTACTGATGAATCGTTTTTTTGTCGTCAAGGGACTTTCAATAGTCACAACTTCCATATGTGGGCTACTGAAAATCCACACGCAGTGTTTATTCATGGTTTTCAACATCGTTTCAGTATAAATTTCTGGGCTGGTATTCTCGGTGATTCTCTAGTAAGCATACCATTTACGTTTTTCCGTTGTCAGGTTAAACCATTTTGTAGATTGGACCCTTTGAACTTCCCCCAAGGTTAAATGGTGAAAATTACGGGCAGTTTTTACAAGAAAATTTACCTAATCTGATAGAAAATGTACCTTTAGCAAATTACGTAAACCAATGGTTTCAACACGATGGTGCGCCGGCACATTTTGCGAGAAATGTTAGAGACATTTTGAACCAGCAATATCCAAATTGCTGGATAGGTCGTGGGGGCCCAATAAATTGGCCGGCCAGATCTCCCGACCTTACACCATTAGATTTTTTTCTTTGGGGGCACATAAAAAACACTGTTTACCGCGTACCCGTAAATAATGTGGGCACATTGCGAAATAGAGTTATGAATGCTGTAGCAATGGTCACTCCAGCTATGTTGCAAAATGCAAGAGACAACTTACTAAGACGGGCAAGGCTGTGTATTGAAATTGGTGGTGGTTCTTTTGAACATTTACTTTAATAAATCGTTAGTTGTTTAAAGTGTTTTTTCGTTTTTTATGGTTCAATGTCAAAATGACAGTACTATAATTAAAAGTTGACCAAACATTTTATCAAAACTTTATAATTATTTTTAATCAACAATACCTACAGTCATATCCTAGGAAATACATACATTGAATTAATTTTCCTTCACGGAAGCGTATTTGATTGGTTAAATTAAAATCTTTGTAACTTCAAAACTAAAAGGATTTAATTATACTTTTTTGCAGAATCCATTTTAGAATAAATGTTAAAATCTGGTGTTAACAGCTTGTACGCGAGTTCTGGGACACCCGGTATATATATATATAATCCAAAAAAATTTAATTTTGATAGCGGGGATAAACGGCTTCAACAATATATATATATATATACAGGGTGAGTTTTTTTCGATGTTTAGCATTGGGATCTCGGAAACTAGCAGAGCTAGGGAGACGGTTAAATGGGGAAAGATTTGTAGTTTTAGGAGCTCAGTTTAATGCAGCTTTTGTTTCTTTCTTAAAGTTCATGGCTGCCTAGGTATTTTGAAAAAACTGATTTTTTATAAATTCGTTAAATGCATATAGCTCGGTTATTCTTGATTTTAGAGAAAAGTTGCAAGACAAGAGTTGTACAGAATTATGTTCTTAATTAAACAGTCGAACTAAATTTTCCATATAAGCTCTTATTTTTCAGTTATGACATAAACATCAGTTTTTTTTAATGGAAACCATAGTAGGCCATGAATGAAAAAGAAATGCCTTTTTTTTACCTTTTCAACGATGTAACATTCGATATGGTTATTTAAAAAAACGACGGAGATACGGCAGTTTTTCTCTTTCAAAATTGTTTATATGGTTGGCCATGGAAACAAAAGTTTATTGACAAATGCAAATTATAAACGATGAGCAAATAAAAATCAGATTAGAGTAAGCGGTGCAAAGAAAATGTATATCTGTGATTAAATAAAAAGTACAGTTATCGTAGTAACAGTGAATCACAAGACTCTATTTTGAATTTTAACGTACCCTTAAATTTTAACAGCCTGTTAATAAGTTACAGAATAGCCCCTGATGACGGACGTTCTACTAGGAAAGCAGTAAATTCGATTTTAAAGAGGTGTAATTTATGTATTGCAAATAATGGTGGTCTTTTCGAACATCTTTAGAAATATTTTTAGTTTATTTTTGTTCTCGATAGTTTAGATTTGTTAAAAAGGCTTCGGATTAGCAATATGAAGGACAAGTCCTACTCTCCGACCCTGGTATACTTGCAGTTGTTCATCTGGTGAATTTTTAAAGGTTCTTTTCAGAACCACAAGAATGATCTTCCAAGGTTTCGCTGCTTCGTGTTTGTAAACTAAACTATAAAATAATTTATACGTACAAATTATTGGTTTTGTATTTCAATGTTTTACATAGCTGTTTGATATTTAACAGTATTTTGAGTTGGTGATGAAAATGAACCCTATCTCAACAAAAAGCGGCCATAAAGTGAGTGTTTACAAAAAAGAGTTGACATTAAATCAATGTTAAAAATTTCCAAAATTGAAGAAAACATGAAATTATAATTAATAGAATTATACTGATGTTTTGAGGTTGAAGGTTCTCCTAGGAGGCTATTGAAATATTGAACCATTGTTGGTATTAGAGTTTTGATTCTGAAACGTATGTAAAAAAGAAACGGCGAACAAAACGTCAAAGTAATATAAGTGAGCAAATAAAAATCAGATTAGAGTGGGCTGTGCAATGTTTGTGATTAACTGAATTAATTAATGTAATACATTCATGGACTGTCAAATGTATTGACCTTTTATTTAATCACAGACATACTTTTTTTGCAGCGCCTACTCTAATCTGATTTTTATTTGCTCACCATTTATAACTTGCATTTGTCAATAAACTTTTGTTTCCATGGCCAACCATATTAACAATTTTGAAATAGAAAAACTGCCGTATCTCCGTCGTTTTTTTAAATAACCATATCGAATGTTATATCGTTGAAAAGGTAAAAAAGGCCTTTCTTTTTCATTCATGGCCTACTATGGTTTCCATTAAAAAAAACTGATGTTTATGTCACAACTGAAAAATAAGAGCTTATATGGAAAATTTAGTTCGACTGTTTAATTAAGAACATAATTCTGTACAACTTTTGTCTTGCAACTTTTCTCTAAAATCAAGAATAACCGAGCTATATGCATTTAACGAATTTATAAAAAATCAGTTTTTTCAAAATACCTAGCCAGCCATGAACTTTAAGAAAGAAACAAAAGCTGCATTAAACTGAGCTCCTAAAACTACAAATCTTTCCCCATTTAACCGTCTCTCTAGCTCTGCTAGTTTCCGAGATCCCAATGCTAAACATCGAAAAAACTCACCCTGTATATATATATACTATACACTATATATATACACACTATATATATATACAGTGTGTCCCAAACAGTTTTATACAAATGGAGAAAAAGTTTATCTTACATTTCACAAAAAAACTATTCTTTATAAAAAGCTCTGCATGACTTGTAGATCCATATTCAGGTACAACATTTTTAAAAAATTGGCTGGAATACAGGGAAAATAAAAAATAATGATTTGGACGGAGAGCAAAATACGTTCAAACTGTAGTGGAGAAGCAAAATGTTCATTGAAATTGTGATTAAATAGCAAAAAATTATGCACACTTGTAGATTATTGATATTCCCAGATAAAAATTGATAAAGAAGGTTATCAATGTTTTATAAAAATAAATTATCCAACAATTGCTGAGGTGTTTATTTTTTAATTTTTATCTGGGAATATCAATAATCTGCAAGTGTGCATAATTTTTTGCTATTTAATTACAATTTCAATGAACATTTTGCTTCTCTACTACAGTTTGAACGTATTTTGCTCTCCTTCCAAATCATTATTTTTAATTTTCCCTGTATTCCAGCCAATTTTTTAAAAAATTTGTACCTGATTATGGATCTACAAGTCATGCAGAGCTTTTTATAAAGAATAGTTTTTTTTTTGTGAAATGTAAGATAAACTTTTTCTCCATTTGTATAAAACTTTTTGGGACACACTGTATATACATTTAAATTTTATCATTTTGGCACCCAAATTGCATACGCTTTGTAAAAGTGACACCCAATTTTACAGTATGACACCCGGGGTTGGGTGCCACTTTGTTTTGACCGTTAAATCATGTTTTCAGTGACTTGACGCCACCTAGTGCGATAAAACGGATTTTCGAGTGGGTGCCAGATTTACAATTTTTGTTCACGGACATATGCCACTAGTTCAAGGTTTTGCCACCAGAGGGCGATTAGGTTTTATACACTTTAAATGATACATGGCGACATTTATTGTATTTAGTGGCACTCATGGTTATGTTCGAAAATTGGCAACGTCGCTAAATCACAAATTGCTTATTTTCGCGCATTTTCAGCGTATCTGGGGGAGGGACATTAACGGTTAGAGCCACGATAGGAGAGCGATTTTTTAAAAGTCGAGTTTGATCGTAAAAGCTGTTGGGTAATGGTCGTCTCGTAATTGTAAGCAGTTGAGAATATTAATTCGGACCATCACCGAACGTGTGTTATGATCGATCGATTTATCCTTAAAGATGAATGAAAAAATATTAAAACTAGCTATTGAATTTAAGTTAATCACGAATAAAATGAAAATATAGATTTTTAAATGTAAATATGAATTATTGATTAGTTTTCGACTGAAATATAACCATTACTTAGTTGAACCTGTTTGATCTCAAATTGATTCCGAATTGGTCCAAATAATTTTTTCTTTAAAAACTAGGCAAATTTCAAGTAAATTTTAAAGGAAAAGATTTTATGCGACTTCAAAAATTAATTTTTCAGTGAATTTTTAGGAAATGGTTTGAAATTGCTTGACTTTCTTTAAATTATGAGGAGGAAAATGAAGAATCTCCTGTTTATAGTGATACGATTTATGTTCCTTCGTCAGTTGACAGCGATACATTTGATTTGTTTAGTTTTTTATTAGTTACATAAAATTAAATTATCTGAAATATTTTTGTGGTTTTATTTGATGAAATTAATTTATAAAAATTAAAAACGCGGAGATTACGACAACTACTGTACACTACAAAAAAAAAACCAAATTAATGTTGGATCAAAGTCCAAAGAAAACCACTGATGATTTTCTTAAAAATTTTATATATTGAATTTTGTTCTCAAATCAAATGATCAAAAGATTTTCCTAACATGTAAAAAAAAATAAAATTAGTGTACGAACACACTGAAAAAATAGAGGAAATCCGCAGGTCCAAACATATTAGAGTATAGTATATTAAAACACAAGTTACAGAAGGCAGTCTTTCAAGCACGAGTCCGAAATTCCATTACGAGCCGCTTGCGATGGAACGGACGAGTGCTTGAAGAGCCTTCTCTAACGAGTATTTTATACCATTTTTCTATTTTGCCCCTTTTAAAAGAAAAAAGCGATATTTTAAAATTTAGGGAATTTTACTGTGGTTGGTGACATTTATTTTACATCATTTAAGTAGGCAGTGGGAAATACAATTTTAAATGAAAAGTAAAAAATACAAATGCTCAACATTAAGGATTTCAGCAAACTAACCTGCCCAGCTGCTCCGCTGGATCATAGTCTGATTGCGCCTCGCTGCCTCACATAATAAAACCACTGTTGAAGGTAATAATGCACTCCACAAAATTATTGTATCAAATCAGAACATACCAGGCATTAGTATAAATTCTAAAGACACATCCAATGTAATCGTTAACGTTTATAATAATTGCACATTTCATGGTGGTGATCGTTTAAATTAAATAAAAGTTCTTGATATCGTTTGACATTTGGAATTAGTACTACCAACATTAAATAAATTAATTACACCAATGCCATTAACGCACTCAAATTTTCTATTAAAGCACTCGTTTCGGTGCGTTAATAGCTCTATTACCAACGCAAAATAGAAAAAAGTAATTTAAAAATCATTAATTTAATGTTGAGGAAGCTGTCAGTGTACAGGGTTTTTGTTTATATTTTGAACGGTACCTACACATTTTATTGTTAGACATATCAAAAAAGTTAAACAATAAAGTTTTAGGGATTTACCCGAACCGCCAGAATTTACTTTAAAAAGAAACAAATGACAATCGAAAACCTAACAAATGAGTATCAACTTTGTTATTTTAAATGGAACATTCAGTATATTTTGAAGAATTAAGAAAGATATTTTTCTCCTAATTCCAAAAATATGTATTTTGTCTATATTTTGTTTCATACTCTTTACGATATTTAAGTTTGAAATTAATATTGTTTTGGTATACAGGGTGATCAAAGTTACTGCCGCACTATTGCTAACTTCGTTATTATTGGAGCTACGAAGTGGTTCAAATTAGCAAAAATGAACTGTTCTCACTCAAGATTACAATGGCGCATAACATTCTCAAAATAATTGCATGTCTAAAGTTTTTGTTAATGGAATACCCTGTATTTGTTGACAAATGAAAGAACATCAAATTATAAATAGAAATTACTCTTTACTACTTTTCCTTAAAACGAATAATAAAGAAGTTATTGTTATTATTATTAGAAAAATTTTGTGCAAATCGGTTTTGATTAGAGCAGATTCTTCGAGCATGCTCTGTACAGCTGTTTCAGGCCTAGTTGGGCCTTCGTCATCAGAACCGTGGCTCGAGATATCCACTGCAAACCAAACCGATCTGTCCAGGTTATTCGCCCTTGCGAAGGCCCAACTAGGCCTGAAACAGCTGTACAGAGCATGCTGGAGGAATCTGCTGTAATCAAAACCGATTTGCACAAATTTTTTCTAAAATTCTCATATGCTTTGACAGCAAGCATGGCCGCCTCGCATGGGATGACTTATTATGTGGCGAACTAGTTTCAATTTGTCAATCCTACTGCGATGTTAGGTCAAAAAGCGATTGCAAGAGTCGCTACTTAAATTGTTTGTTATTATTATTATTAATACAACCCATAAAACGCAACATTTAAATGCCACTAAAAGCATCTATAAATGTGTTCAGCGATGTTTAGAACAAAATGGGAATATTTTTTAACACTTACTTTAAGTTTTTATAATTTTGTTTAAATTAGTTTAAGTTACAATAGTTTCAAGAGTAGCATATTTTAATTAATTAACTTTTTTTGTACACAATAATAGTTACATTTATTTTAAATACCAGTTCCTCAACATGTTGCGCTCATGTTTTTCACGTTTGTTTATTTTTGAAGCACATAATTCCAAGGTAGTGTGTGTTAAGACAGTTTTGTTAATAGTTTGAACTAAATAAAGTTAATTGTAAATGATAAATACAACTTTCGGAATAACTTCTTTATTATTCGTTTTAAGGAAAAATAGTAAAGAGTAGTCTGTATTTATAATTTGATGTTCTTTCATTTTTCAACAAAAAATACAGGGTGTTCCATAAAAAAAATTATTTTGAGAATGCGATGCGCAATCCTGAGTGAAAACAGTTCATCTTTGCTAATTTGAACCACTTCGTAGCTCCAATAATAGCGAAGGTAGCAATAGTGCGGCAGTAACTTTGATCACCCTGTATTTTTATTAATTTATTTCATATAATATGTTAATTTATCTTAGATGTTTTAATGTTTTGACTTTTAATTAGTTTAACTAAAGTTGATACTCATTTGTTAGGTGTCCAATCGTCATTTGTTTCGTTTTTTAATAAATTCTGACGGGTTAGGCAAATCCCTAAAACTTTCGTATTTAACATTTTTTTGTATGTCTAATAATAAAATGTGTAGGTACCGTTGAAAATATAAACAAAATCCCTGTACAATAAAAAATGCTAATTGCAAATTTGTTTCATAAAATTATAAAAATAGTTTCTTTTTAGCAGTCTTATGAAAAAAGTATGTTTTATAGAAAAAAAGACACGTAATAACGATCCATCTTTTATTTGAAGTTTACAGTAAATTTACATTTAATGAATGTAATACTATACCGGGTGTCCCACGCCATATACTCACCCTTCTAGAACTATTTTTTAACCGACTTCAATGAAATTTGGAAAATAAAAATTAAGCAGAAAGGCGCATTTTTCAACATACCATTGAGCACCGTATGACTTCCGGTTTCACCGGAAGTGACGTCAACTTTCTTATTTTATACGGAACACCCTGTGTATTTTCATATTTGGAATCTGCAGATCATTGTGAGTCCGAATAAGTATCATTTGGTAATTTTGGTTTCCATGACAACGAAAAAAAAAACTTTGTTTTTCAATCTAGGAAGCCTTGAATTGCGTATTTTCCTTCTAATACGATCAAGCAATTCGAGAAAATCACTATTTTGATGGTATTTTTATTTTTAACACTTTTACAGCATTTCAAATTTTGATTAGGTCGTAACTCATTTTTTTTTAATGGAACCTCATGTGCTTCTTAGCTTGGTTCGACGGAATATTTTTTTCTGAGTACGCTGATACCAAATACTTCATACTTTCTTTGAAAGTCATTTAAAACAGAGCGGGCATAAAACCTCAATAAACCATATTTTGTTTTAAATAACTCAAAGAAGGTATGAAGTATTTGGTATCAGCGTACTCAGAAAAATATATTCCGTCGAACTAAGCTAAGAAGCACATGAGGTTCCATTAAAAAAAAATGAGTTACGACCTAATCAAAATTTGAAATGCTGTAAAAGTGTTAAAAATAAAAATACAATCAAAATAGTGATTTTCTCGAATTGCTTGATTGCATTAGAAGGAAAATACGCGATTCAAAGCTTCCTAGATTGAAAAACAAAAAAGTTTCTTCTCGTTGTCATGGAAACAAAAATTACTAAATGGTACATATTCGGACTCGCAATGATCTGCAGATTCCAAATATGTACAAATATACAGGGTGTTCCATTTAAAATAAGAAAGTTGATGTTCAATAGTATGTCGGAAAATGCGCCTTTCTGCTTAATTTTTATTTTCCAAATTTCATTGAAATCGGTTAAAAAAATAGAAGTTCTAGAAGGGTGAGCATATGGCGTGAGACACCCGGTATGTTGCTTTATAAACAACTCATTGTAAAATTATGAAGAAATTATAACTGTAATTAATAATATAACAAAATTTTTTAACGGACGCTCTAAATTCGCACAATCGCTTAACGTTTCACTATCGGTTGATAGCTTCGTCAGGAGTGAAACGTTGAGCGATTGTCGTGTCCATTAAAAAAAATTGTTACTCCATTTTCATCATACTGCTCGTCCTGCTGTAACAAAAAATGTAAAATAATAATAAAATAATAATAAAATAAATAAATAAAAAGAAGTGATATGACAATTACTCACCCTAACACAAAAGAAGAGTGATCCAATTGTGGGCGTACATTTCAGTGTTTAAACACAACCAATAAATCGAATTAGGTATTTACAGAAAATTTTTTTCATCAATTTCATCATTTACTCCAATTTCTTTAAATTACTCTAAAAGTTTCACTAGTTCTCACTATTTCTAAACTTTTTTGTCAACGCTTTCAAATAAATTCAAATAACCTGTCTTAGCTTAACTGAGATTTGAGATTGTATTACATTGACACTAGTAAAGTTACGACATGCCATTCAAATTTTTACTGTGGTATCAAATTGTTACACAATCTTAAAATCTTAAGAATACTTATTTTTCATATGCTTTTTGAAAATCAAGAGACAAAAAAGTTTAAAAATCACTCAATATAACCATACGTTTATAAGAAATGACAATATGGCACCCATGGCAATGGGCAATGGCAACCATGGATGGTGTCAGTACAACAATTGCTGTCATAAAACTTGTATATAGACGGGTGCTATTTTGGTATTTTGTATATAGGTGCCACTTTACATAGCATTTCTCTACAGTGTATAAATTGGGTGCCAAATTTACATTCATTGTGCAGGGTGTCACTTTGATAGGAAAATATGTATATATATATCATATATAAGTGTCATATAATCCTTTTACAAAAGTTTTACGTTTTTTCCTAAAAGAAAAACTATAAAACATTTCCTACAAACGTATTATTCGCAAGCTATGATTTTCATTTAAATTGATTATCAAACCCAAACATAGATGTCCTCTGAAACTCACATTTCCAGCAAAATATCTGATTGGTGGTTACGACAAAGACCAACCCCTACATTTTATGCGTGATTTATTAAAGCAGACCTAAATAAAGGAATGCGATCCATCAAATATTCGTGGGAATTTTAAATTTGGTAGGTGGGTTGTGACAACGTGCTAAACGTTGATGACCACTAGTTTCAATAGAGATAACCCGATAAAGTAAATCGTGGTTGCGTTTAAAAGTGTTGTATGTTTAAAGTGATGTTAATTTTGAAATAATTACGGTACTGTTTTATATGCGAGAAAACAACTTAAACAAACATAATAAAGCAGTTTACGATACTGCTAAATCTCAAATTATATATAAACTTATTGAAAGATATAAATGACATTAAATAGTAGGTACATTTAAAAAAGTTAAAAGAATTAAATCTAAAACATACAGCAAAGAAGAATATACTGAAGTGCGAAATCACATCGTACACGGTTCGTCTGAATACAACTTTACTTTAAAAAAAATGTCCATCTTTAATTTTTGTTTTTATCAACTTTTAACAGTTTTCTTTATTAAAAAATATTAACTATCGTACGACGGGTTTTCTTTTAATTAGGAGTTATTTCGAAATACCTAGCTCTTTTTGGTATTTCACAAATTGTATATACAAAAGAAAAGAAATTAATAAGTTAACAACAATCTTTTTATATTTGTATGTTAACTATACATTTCAGCTTACAAATGCATCCAACGGAGTTCAAAATTTTTGACGAAAAATCACGATGAGCTCTGCCATACTTTCTTAAAATTTGCATGTGCTGCTTCTAAGCTTGTTCACTGAATTGTTCTAACTCTTGTTCTCATTTCGAAATGCAGAATTCTTGAACATGGTTAAATATGGCATGGTGTTAACATATTATTATCTAATTCAATGAAATTCTGCCGGAATTGATCAATTGCTCTTTCAAAATCAAATGCCATGTTATTATCAAAATATAACTTCACAACCAATTCTAAACTTGATAAACACTTGACATATTTTAAACAGTTAATTGAAGAAATGGAACGTAAAAGGTCAATTTTCGAAAGCAATTAGCGACATATATTTTTTTCGGTACATATCGATACACGTATATGTACGAATCGATTCGCTAAATAATTTCGGGACAGTCGGCGGTTTAATTGACATTAAACATACCCAAGAAATTTGCAATTCTTTTTTCAAGAATTATTTTTGTCATGAAATAAAATCTGTACTTTACAAGGTGGCCCAATAAATTCTTATTGTTATTATATTTTAAATCGATTTTTTTTAATATCGATATTTTTTAACAAGTATCAGAGTCAAATCGATACGGACTCGATTCGAAAATTCGATTTTTTTAAATTTTGGTGCATCCCTAAACATAACCTAACTTTTTATATCCATTTAATTACGCTTTTCTACAAAATGGATAATAAAAGGCAATTAATGAATTAAAACATTTATTTTATTACATAAACCTCGAAGATGTAAACAAAGTCTTTGACAGTTGGAGTTGACGGTGTTGACAACTTCAAGGTTACGACATACGTACTAAGCTAGAGATGTTTGATTCAGAATCGATCTTTTGAAAGGTCGTTCTTTTTCTCATAAAAATCGATTTTTTAAATCGATTCTGTTTGCAACCGATTTCTTATTGAATCGATTTTTTTTTCAAGAATCGAATCGACTTTTAAATTTGAATTGAAAGCGTTTTACAGCTTTGACACCGCGTAAAAAATGTTAATCTGACTGCGACTGACCGAAACTCAACCGCGTATTTTGAGGATCATTCTTGACACTTGATAAATTTGACATTAGACGTGATAATCTAAGTAGAATAAATTCTGCTAGCACCAAATTAACGCAGTGCTCTAAAAAGTAACTGTTCAGTATTATATATTGCTGTTTTAATATAAAACTTCCCCTATTCATAGTTTTTATTTGTGTAATAGTGGTATAACACTTCACTTCACTTTTCTTAAATAAAAATTATATTCAATCGATTTTTATGTTTCTATTCGAGATCGATTCAAAAATCGATTCTTTTTACGTAGATCGAACATCCCTATAATAAGCTACGACTTTCCGTCATAAAATAAAAGCAAGTTCAATAAGAGTTATAATAAGAATATATATTACTTATTTAACTAATTAATTATTATATTACTTTTACTGCGAAAGAAGTAATAACTGCTGTGATTTATTTGTTTATTGTAATTATTTGGTAATATAAGCGAATCGAAAAGTTATAGTTTCAACGGGCATATGCGTAAGGTATACTTTGACGGATCGCATTCCTTTATTTAAGACATACTGTTTATTTATAAACTCTTTAAAAGTATGTATGTAAGTGCCAGCATATGTCAAAAGGTAAATCTTGACAATTTCAGGGAAAAAGCGTAAAAGAGAATTTTTGTCTCAAAAAGACGTACTTTTCACATCCCACTTGTAAGTAGAGTGTGAAAAATGCACCCGTCGTCATAGAAATAATGTAAACACAAGACTTCTTGAAACAGATGAGAGAGACACAAAATATATTAAAAATCGTGAGTGAGAGAGATACGATTATACGCCCAAGATGCTCTACACAGAGAAAAATATGTAGTGAAAAGTAACACAATTGTAGCTGAAATGAAGCCAGTAACAAATTGTATGAAATATTGACACAATTGTTTAACATGATAATATCTTGTTTGTAATTTGACTACAATTGTGATAATATTTCATACAATTTGTTACTTGCTTCATTTCAGCTACAATTGTGTTACTTTTCACTACCTATTTTTCTCTGTGTAAGAGGTGTAATTTGCGAAGGTGACAACACAGGAATACAATTGACATTTCTCGAATGTGAAACGACTGTGTGCGCCTATGGGCCAGTTGTATAAAACGAGTTAATCACTCGATCAAGTTAACTGTGTGGTTAACTGTTCAATTGTACCTATAAAACTAACTAAAATATCATCAACATATCTATGCCAAAATAAAACATTCTTGCTTAAGGGGTTGTTGAAAATAATAGATTCTAAATTGTCCATGAATATTTCTGCGAGTAAGGTACAATTAGACAACAGAACACATTCTTAGATTACATTAATTCATTACATAACAGGATTAAATTTACAATCGAAACAGAAACTAACAATAGCATTAACTTCTTAGATTTAGCTATAAAAAGAATCAATAATAAATTTGACTTTTCAATTTATCGCAAAGAAACATACACAGATATTACGATACACAATAGTTCTACACATCCGTACCAACATAAAATAGCAGCATATAATAGTATGATCCATAGATTAATTAGCATTCCAATGACAAAATTTTGAGATAGAACTAAATGTGATAAAACAAATAGCATACAACAATAACTACAACCCATTAATTATCCATAATATTTTATCCAAAAAGTTATTCCAGAGAGCTATTTCGAATGTCTACCCAATTATAAAATGCAACATTTCTAATAAATTTAAAACTATCACATATATTGGACAGCCTACACTTAAAATTAACAAATTTCTAAAGAAACAAAACATTCAAGTAGCGTTCAAGACTAACAATACTATATCAAGATATATCAAAAATAATAAAGACAAAGTGGCAACCAGTAATAAATCAGGAGTATATAAGTTATTCTGCAATACGTGCCCAAAGGTATATATAGGTCAAACACGAAGATCATTTAAAAAGCGTATAACTGTACACAGAAATTCATTCATTTACAATAAAATAGACTCGACTTTTGCAAACCATATAATAGACAATAACCACCACTGTAATTTTGAATTCAAAATAATGCACATAGAAAATAAAGGTAAAAGATTAAATTTGCTCGAATCATTGGAAATCAATAAACTTAAAAATTCTAACTTTTTGCTAAATGATCAAACGGAAACAAATAGTTCACCCTTATTAAATTTATTCTACTAGTAAACATCTGTTTTTTCTCATTCACACATTTCACAGAATTTAGTCGGTTATTTTCGAAGCAGGTAGTCCATATAGGTTTTACATTTATGTTAGTTTAAGCTCACATCTGACGAAGGTACTGTGTACTGAAACAATTGTTATGTGTTAAGTAATAAACTGTGAAAATCTAAACACATTTTATTTAATTAATTAATCACGATTTCTTGTATTGTCACTTAAGGCATTGTACAAGTTAATTTGTAGTGAGTTCCTCCTACTTTTTGTTAGACGATTGAATTTGGGTACGAAATGACTCGCATTTCTAGTTTGATGATTATGAATATCAGAATGTTTAGTATATTTACTTCGATTTTTGTGAATTTCTAATAGATTATGAAAGTGGAATAATGAGGGGAGTGGCAGAATTTTTAAACTTTTAAACAAAAGTTGACAGTGATCATTCCATTTCGCATTAGCAATTATTCGGATTGCCTTTTTTTTGTAATTTAAAAACCTTAACAGCATCAGTGGAGTTACCCCATAATACTATACCATAAGAAATAATACTATGAATTAAGGAGAAATATGAAACTCTTAAAAGAGGGTTTGCACTCCACGAACAAAGACGTCTAAGAAGAAAAATTCTAGAAGCAATTTTGGAACATAGCATTTCGATGTGGGTTTTCCAATTCAAAGACTCATCTATATAAAAGCTTAACAGTTTAACGCAACAAGGTTCTATAATACTTCGATTTGTAGAAAAGGTAATTTTTTGAGTTTTATTAATATTGAGTTTCAAGTTATTTATGGAAATAATGGATTAGTCATGCTGTTTTTGACTTTATTTAGATTAGAGTTTGAGCAGAAAATCGTAGTATCATCTGCAAAAAGGAAACATTCAGCAGGAGACAAGTAGGAATGTAGGAAAGTGTAGGAATCGTTAATGTAAATAATGAATAAAAGCGGACCGAGTACTGAGCTCTGCGGAACACCGTGTCTGACCGTAATATTAGATGACGAACTGCCATTAAAAGACACAAACTGATCTCTATTTGAAAGATATGTTCTAATAATATTTAAAGGCGGACCCCTGATACCATAATAGTCTAGCTTTTCGATTAGCACAGAGTGGGAAACACAGTCGAAGGCTTTACAGAGATCACATAGCGTCGCACAGATGACTCTACCTTCTAAATTTGAAATTAAATTTTCAACGATAGTTAACAATGCTTGGAAAGTACTCAAATTACTACGGAAGCCAAACTGATTATTACTTAATAATTTATTTTTTGATAAATAACACATAATTTGATCTTTTATAATTATTTCGATCACTTTACTGAAAGTAGGAATTATAGAGATAGGCCGATAATTACCTGGATCATTAGTTTCCCCTTTTTTGAAAATGTTAGATGTTTTGAAAATGTCAGGGAAAATGTCTTCAAAGCATTTATTAACTACGATAGTTAATTAAGGTGATATTAGATCAGCTGACAGCTTGAGTATTTTATTACTCACTTCAAAGGCGTCAAGACAATGTCATGTAGAGTTACCATGACGATGAATAGCATTATACACTTCGGATGCGGTGACGGTATGTAGAAAAAAAGATGACTTTGGCTTGTCAATGTTGAGCATGGCTTCAGTGGAAGATGTATAATAGTTAGGTAAATCGTCGATGATGCTATCAGCTAATATGTATTCACTCTTTCTCAGTAGGCCGTGTTCTCGTTTCGTTAAGTTGCTGCTCTGAAGTTTGATATCTGACATGAAAAATATTAATGACAATTCCACACCACTAATCTGACTATGTTGCCAAATATTATACGAAGGAGCACCGACTGTGGCACCGTGAAATATGCACTACAGTCGAGCTGGCAACAACGTCTCTGTCAGTGGACTCAAATGATAACCATGAAATTAAAAATAAACATAACCGTCTCATCTGACGTCTATGTTTCATTGTGATACCAACAGAAATGTCACCCTAACTCGCCTACTGGGACGAGGAAAAAGAGTGAATAGATTATATAGTTATTTGGGAAGTACTTGTTAAAATCATCTGCGTTGAGTGGGATGTTTTGGTGTAGCTCATTGCCTTTACGTCATGATTAATTAATTAATCTCCACGTATCCCTCATAAGGTTGGATTTTAATAATAATAATAATTTGCAATAAAATTGTCAAACGCATTTTTCTTAGCTACGTTGATAGACTTTTGATACAGTAATTTATAAGTTAAAAAATCTTTATTATCATCCTCAAGCTTTGATGCCTCACTGACTATCTTCAAGCTAGCTAAAGTATTTGGTGCTTTTGGTAGGAGGTAGCAGACTGTAATCACATTTAACTATAACTTTTAATTCTGAACGACGTATTCTTATGACATGACATCTTGTATCTTGTAATAAAATAAGGGCATTTTACTTTTAAACCATTTTCATTTCTCCGTATCCACGCTGTATACCATTCAAGATAAATTTCATCTGACATTTCCCAATTTAAGCGTTCTGCGTCAATGATTTTTTATAAAAATCGATAATAATAAAAATCCCACTTGTAGCACACTTTTTGAAAGACAGTGTATATATGTACCTATGTTTATTTAAAGGTGCAGATAGACATGCGAGAAAATTTGCACGAATTACTGTCCAACACTGATGTCGCTAATGTAAATAGGGTTGCGAGTCGACTCTCTGGAATGTCTGAAAGATCTCGCGCTAGATTCTTTCTTGCCAGACTAAACACGCGTAATTGTAGATTCTGTAATTTGCTGACTAAATATTCCACAGTTCGGGATTTTCTTCACAGAGTGAAATTAAAATTTTTATTTCCGCATGTGTTCACACCTTCTTCTCGTCCGACATGTTAAACTCGCACTGTTGTTGCCGAAATATCGAAACAAACTGGAAGTAAAGTAATAAATCGCGAAGCTACAATTATACGTATTTAGACTGGCAAGAAAGAATCTAGCACGAAATCTTTCAGACATTCCCGCGAGTCGACTCGCAATCTTATTTACATTAGCGACATCAGTGTCGGACAGTAACTCGTGCAAGTTTTCTCGCATGTCTATCCGCACCTTAATACTTAGTTATTTATTACGGTTTTATTCCTTTTCAACTCTCATTTCTATAAAACATGAAATAATATTGACATTAGTTTTATTTTTATTTATTCAGTTCGTGAGGCTTGTTAATCATTGTTGTTACTAATTTAAAATTTTAATTAAATTCCGAATTTCTGTTCTAGTAATTAGACGTTCGCATTAATTTTTTGTGTTCTCTTATTATAATTCAGTTTTTTTAAGTGTTATTTATTTAAGAGGCCTTTTACAAAGCGCTAATTTTTAAAAAAGTTTTTTCTGGATTGTAAATTATAAGCTCAAATTTGCAGTTCGCATTCATGATGTAATTATCTAGCGGCGGGTTTCACAAAGCTTTGTTTAAGTGTTGATTAACTAATCGACCGTTAACATTAATCAGGGTTAAAAATTTGACGCTGTTTCACAAAACAAAAAATTCATAAGTTAATCAATGATTAACTAATCAAAGTTTACATTTGGCACCGTCTAAAAATCGCATCAAATCACGTGATAGTTGTCATTATTTGCTGGAGTGTGGTTAGAGTTTCAGATTAAGTTGCTCATTAGTTTAGTGTAAAGTGATTTTAAAAATGGAAAAAAGAAAAAGGGGAGCGAATTTTAGTTTTAAAATAAATAAATAACGAAAATTTTTGTGCAAATTGGTTTTGATTGCAGCGGATTCCCCGAGCAGGCTCTGTACAGCTGTTTCAGGCCTAGTTGGGCCTTCGTCAGCAGAACCGTAGCCCGAGAACTCCACTGCAAACCAAACCGATATGTCCTAGGCTTATTCGCCAATGCGATGTGAAAGTAACGACTACTTAAATGTCTTTTACTTTTAAATAAATAACGTTTAAATTTGTGAACCCGAAGTCGTAACAATATGATGTTCTACAGCATATTTAAAAAAAAATCAGTTCTGTGAATTTAATAATAGTTGAAAAAAACATCTTCACAATTTTCGGAAAATAATACAGCGTTGTATTACAGCGCCTATAACGGAGAGCTGTCTAAACTACAAATTTCGTATTCGAGGCCCATTAGCTCTGAGTAGGTAGGTACATCCGCTCTAAAAAATTCCTTAGAGCTGACAAATAGATGCAACTTAAATGCAGATTAAATGAAATGTTTGTTTGTCAAACTTGTTTTAATTGTACAATGTTATATACAATAAGCATCTTATACCGTAGATATCTAGGAATTGTATCTTCAATATAAATAGTATGTAATGTATGACATGTCCTTTTGGATCAATAAATTTGAATATGAATATGAATATGAATTAGCGCTTTGTAAAAGGTCTCTTAATGTATGTATTTATATTTAATTTAAAACACTTTTCATTAAGGGAAATAATTTAGTAATTAACTATAACTTGGTAATCATTTTAAAAACACGGTTTTATTTTACAGTAAGAATTCCTTTCACTCCTTCCGTATAAGTAAAAATTTTACTAAGTTTTTATTTTATAACGTTGTTACTCAAATATAATGATTTAGTGAAAATAAAACGGGAAATTATTGGAAAATAGACGATGTCCGGGCAGTCACATGTCATCATTCCACTGTGTGTTGCTTGGAATGTTAGTCAATTAAAACCTGTGTTTCCATTGGGTTCACCTATTTCTTTAGTTTGTTTTGATTTGTTTTTGGTTTGGAAATTGGATAGGCACAGGATGGGACTGAGTTGTCTTTAAGTCATTTGTCCCTTCGTATTTGCCCAGATGGCTCCAATTAGATCAAATCTCTTTCCTTTCAGGGAAAATTTCATTTTAGGAAACAGGTAAAAATCGTCACTATGAGTTGTCGCGATGGAGAATGGAGAAAGCCACCAACATTGTGTTCACATTCGACCGACTTTGCCGCGCTTTTTCGGTCATAGCGAGCTTGGAACCTTCCATTGCGATGATTGTGCCTTTGTTTCTGAGTCAGACCGGTTTATGGGTCTGACGGTTCATCGCCTGTAATAACCCTATTTTACAAATATGTGTCAGTTTGGGCACATTTCAGAATTAACCGGTTACTCCACCGCTAGACATTTTCAAAATATCAATGCTCTGTAGCTAAAAGATATAAAGCTATAATAAGTTACTATGTCTATAATAAGTGTATAATAAAAATATAAAAAAATTTGTGCAATGTCAGGTCAAAAAGCGATCGAAAGATGTCGCTACTTAAAATGTTCAATAATAGTATAGTTATAATAAGTTAATAACTTATTATAAGACATAACCATACACTTATTTAAATTTAGTTGTAATTTGTTTTTATCGCACCAACAGGTTAAAAAGTCCAAGTCTTTTTGAAGTAATTCACAATCAGTTTCGGAGTTTATAACACCGTAAATTTACGGTGTTATTATGAATTGTTACGAAAATAATTTAGAATTTAATTGAATCACTTATTTGAGAAACCCGTCAAGTCACGTAACCATAATTTTGAGATAATCTAAAGAAACTGTCTAAATCTTTTCAAAAAAAAAACTGTCTCAATCTTTTCTTCGAGGTGCGCTTTCTAAAACCGTAATATATTGGGGAGCATTTATGTGGTTTATTTGTGTGGTTTTTTTTATGACTAGCCAAAATATAGTTGAAAAATATTGATAACACTGGTCAACAGTGATTTTGTTGCCCTGGATATGAGAGTGGTTTTAGGATGATTTTTTGCCGACTTTCATGGAACTACGAACGGTTCTGCATGATTGGCTCTAGATTTTTATTTAATCGCCATATTTATATTACACTAAAAAGTAAGATATATGAGAAAAGTTTTGATTTTATTTTATTTTTTAATATGAAAGATGAATTCGAAAACACTATTAATTATTTTATTTTATTACACAAAAATGAAAAAAGTAAAAAATATATCACATTTCAGTGAAACACTTCCTATAAGACTTTCTGTTGTATAATTCTTGGGAACAATGTCTTTGTAGAGACCAGCAGTAATCCGCCATCATATGACGATCCCATTTGCCTTGATATCTTTCCTCCATCACTTTTATATCCTGGTGGAAGCGTTCTACTTGTTCTTCGCTGTAATCTCCCAGTTTGTCGGGAAATCTATCCAGGTGGCTGTGAAGAAAGTGTATTTTTATGCTCATATTGGCTCCTAAAATCCTGAAGCTTTCTAACATCTTTTGTACAAGTTCTATATAATTCGGCGCTCTATGGTTACCGAGAAAATTTTCTACCACCGATACTAAACCACTCCAAGCTTCAGCTTCCACAATAGTCATGATTTTTATGAAGTTCGCATCTTTCATCAATGTTCGAATTTGAGGGCCGTCAAAAATTCCAGCTTTTAACTTTTCCATACTCAGCTTAGGAAATGTTTTGCAAATGTACTTAAAGCATTCTCCATTTTTGTCCAATGCTTTGACGAACTGTTTCATCATACCTAGCTTAATATGAAGTGGTGGAAGTATGATTTTTTCTCTGCTCAACAATGGCCACATTTTTTGTTCCCGATGATTTTGCTTTGCTCGACTATCCCACAGACAAATAAAGCAAGGGTATTTTGTGTATCCACCTTGTTGACCAAATAAGAAATTAACCATTTTTAAATCAACACAAACCGACCATTGATGTTCGTAGTAATTAATTTTTTGCAAAATTAATCTAATATTCTGATACTCTTCTTTGAGTTTGGTAGAATGGGCAATTGGGATGGATGGGTATCGGTTACCATTGTGCAGTAAAACACATTTTAGACTTCTTTTGGAGCTATCAATAAAGAGCCGCCAGTCAGTAGGTTTATATTCAGTTAAACCCATGTCTGTAAGTAACTTTGCGATATTATTACAATAGACAAGCTCTTCATTGTCAGTAAAGTATGGTAAAATTTCTTTCTCCCTTGTTCTATATGCTGTAATTGTTACTTCTGGTTGCAATAAATTTTTCTCCTTTAATCTTGATGCTAACAGTTCCGACGCCTGCTTTGATAAATTCAGGTCTCGTATCAAATCGCTGAGTTCATTTTGAGTAAACAACTGTGGCGCAGACGTTTTACCTACATATTCACTTCCACTTGTGGAAGTAGACTGAATTGAACTCTGTGAATTTCGTAACACTATTGCTTCTAACGGCAGAGAATCCTGTTGTGAGGCGTAAATAGGCCGAGGAAGTTCTTCGTTGTGTAACACAGGACATTTTATAGACTCCAAATTAGGATATTCCCACATTTATGCCGATTAAAGCCCTTAACGTCTACTACGCAAAAATAGCAATCATCAAAATGATTTCTGGGCTCTCTCCAGATCATAGGGATGCCAAAATCTAAACCTGGGCGTTCTCCTTTCTTCCACAAGCGCAAAGATTCAATACAAGATTTACAAACCTTATGAGGAACCCATGGCTTATCTTGTTTTTCAATTTGTAGTCCGAAATAAGCAGTATACACCTCCTTCACAAAGTCTGTAATATTACGTCTCTGTTTTGCTACTGTATACACACCACAGATATAACAAAATATATCAGGATGATATCGGCATTTTCTTCGCAATGAACTCATATTTCTACGGACAATTTTAGGAATAAGAATTAAGAATCAATAAGTAAAATAGAATTAATCGTAATTTGTCAGTAACTTACCAAAATGCACATTCAATCCTGCCGAAAAACTAATCACAAATAAATACTTTCGTCTGTTTGGCCTTTAAACGTGATGAGGGGCGTAAGAAGAACGAAGGTTACGTGAAGAGCCGCGTAATGTACGCATGCGCGAAATGAATACGCATACGTTTTAGTGTGTGAGCAGGGTTAAAATGTTAAATGTTTTAAGCATTGCTAGATACTAGGCTCGTTCGGGTTCCCGTGAGGACAGGTCCAGAACCGTCAGGAGCATGCGCATTACAAAAAAACTACGCATTTTTTTGTCGCGCGCATGCTCATGAACGTTCTAGGACGGTTTTAGGACTGTCCAGGCTAGAACCCGAACAAGCCTAAGTATACTCCAATTACATAAAAACTGGAGCCAATCTGATACACTCATGACTTTATTCGTAAATTGTGTATTCTTAATAACAAAAATCCGCAGAGATATCAACGGCAACAAAAAAAAATTTTTTTTTGTTGACCAGTGTAATTGGTCTAAAGTTTGTGGTTCTCGAGATGTTAACAATTAATTATTTTTGAATAGTAGACCAATTGTCTGAGCCTTTCAAATGTTTTTATTTGGTTCAACAGATTCCAAGATGGCCGTGAATCATTCGAAGAATTCGACGTATAGAAACAACATCGACTTGAACTATCCCAAAAACTGATTAATCGGCCCGAAAGGGCACATTTCAGAATTAACCGATTACTCCACCGATTGAGATTTTAAAATTCTAAAATCCACTGTAAAGCTATAATAAGTTATTTTACCTATAATAAGTTATTAACTTATATGTGTAAATTTACGGTGTTATAAACTCCGAAACTGATTGTGAATTACTTCAAAAAGACTTGGACTTTTTAACCTGTTGGTGCGATAAAAACAAATTACAACTAAATTTAAATAAGTGTATGGTTATGTCTTTTACACGAAAAAAGACGATTACAGCTTACAACTATAATATCGACGGATCACTTTTGGAAAGATGCCATGAATTTACCGATTTAGGTGTAATTTTTGATGCGAAGTTAACATTTAATGGACACATACGAAGATTACACTCCAACTGTAACAAACTATTAGGTTTCATAATCAGATCGTGTCGCGACTTTAGACAAATCGATGGCCTTGATTGTACTGTACAAATCTTTTATTCGCAGTAAATTAGATTATTGCGCACCGATATGGTCACCACACTATGATGTTTATATCAATATGTTGGAACAAAAACGTTTTCTAAAATATTTATATTTTGTAAAGTTCAAATGTTATCCTGTTGCAGCCATTAGTTATGATCAGTTTTTAAATGAGTTTAACTTTAAAAGGTTAGGCACTCATAGGAGCATTGCCGCAGTAATATTTTTATTTAAGTTGGTACACGGAATTATAAATGATCCATGCTTACTTCGCACGCTAAACTTTTATATTCCGAGATGTTCTAGGATCTCAGTAACTTTTAAATTCGATCATGCGTATACCAACAACTATTTCCATTCTCCTGTCTTTAGTATGTGTAAAACATTTAATAGCATTAGTTATGGAGTTGATATTTTTCACTCTGATTTAAAAAAAAATTATCATTAATATCATTAATATCATTAATATCATTAATATCATTAATATCATTAATATCATTAATATCATTAATATCATTAATATCATTAATATCATTAATATCATTAATATCATTAATATCATTAATATCATTAATATCATTAATATCATTAATATCATCATTATCATTATCATTATCATTATCATTATCATTATAATTATCATTATCATTATCATTATCATTATCATTATCATTATCATTATCATTATCATTATCATTATCATTATCATTATCATTATTATTATTATTATCATTATCATTATCATTATTATTATTATTATTATTATTATTATTATATCTTTTCACGGACGCACACAGGCGAATTTACATAAAATTCTGGCCAAAATTTTTTTTTTATTTTCATGAAAAATGTGTGCATTCTTACGTCAAAAAACCTTGAAGACGATAATATTCATATTTAAATTGATATAAATGTATCTCATTTTCCACCACAAAGGCGCTGAAGAACAGAACTACAATAAACTCCTTCAGAATTTCTTGTTATTCTAAAAATATTTTCGAACTTGAAACGGCAACTTACAATAGGTAAAAAATAAAATTAAATATTTTGCTATATAATGTCAAACGTAAAAAAATTAAAAAATGAATAAATGAAAAACGTAACAGTTTTTAAACGAAATCCTTTGCTTATTTTTCAGCTAAATCAGGCTCTTCTAAAAACTATAGAACTTCAACAGGATAAGTTTTCAATTTTTTGTTACTTAATTTTCTCATACCACTAATATATGGATCCGATGATACTAAAAGATTATGAAAAATATCTTCCATGTTCTATTGCCTTGAAAATTTTCTAGTAAAACCTTCTCTGAATCTTTTAATATCCCTGTCACGGGATTTCTGATCTTCTTCACCAAGCTGTCCATTTGGAAGAATAGCAAGAGTCAATATTTCTGTACTATGAATCAGTATTTCAAGGCAACAGGTGTTGAAAGCATTTATTTTTATGGAATAGCCACTAGAAATTGTTAGCAGAATAATGCGCAGGCGATTAATTATTTCTTCGTTCACATTGGTAATTCGCGAGGAAGTTGCAGGATCAGAAAAAAAAACGACGAGCGGTATTTCCGTCATTTGTGCTGCCATATCCCGATTTCGGTTTGTCGACCAATAAACACATTTGTTTTCTGAACGATTCTTGTACCATTCTCTTATTTGCTGCCACTTTTTCTTTGTTTACGTCTCCATGAACTTGCCATTGATCTATTACCAGCTTATATGATAAATGCAGTAAACACTCGAAACATCGTATCCAAGCATGTAACGACGATAATCCAAATCTTAGTTTTGATTTGTGCTGGATTTTACTCTTTACGGCCAGATCGATATTGTTAAAATCTTTGGAAGTGAGTCCACTTAGGTAACATCTTTGTGTCGATGAATTTCCAGTTACTGCATTGCAAATCTTTCCATCCATCATTGTGAACAGTAAGGTATGATACACCAATATATTTCTGTTTTCAAAATTAATTGTAGTTGCATTGAGAGATGATATTTGGTTTTCGATATATTTCACTCCTTTCACTGTTATATCTGTTGTTTCATGGACAAACTGAATTTTAATGGGTCTGCAAAATCTCGTTGTAAATGGGCGAGGATTCTGCCACAAAATAATTTTGTTCTTGGAATTTGGGCCCCTGATACTAACTGCACAGGAACAAGAGATATCAAAAACATACTTGCATCAGAAATGTCAGGATCAGGAAATCTTTGTTTATATTCACTCATTCCAGAGCTTCCGTCACAGCCCCACTTTGTAATTAATTGAAGATTTCTGTCTTCATTAGGAACTAAATTACCTAAGGCTTCTTCTAGAGATTTAAAAATTCGAACAACAGTGTGATCAAGCAAGCTTTGCAATGGTGCTTCTACGATTGATTCACTAATAACCGGTAACACCTTTTCCTAGCTGCAGTAATAGCTTCATAGTTAGGGTAAACTTCAAGGTTTTGTTCTCTAGCCACATCTCTAATAATATTATATTGAAAATTTGTCAGTTTCGATTCAACAACAATCGATAAGGCTTTATCAGAAGAATATGGAATAACAGTCTTGTCCACACTCATAAGCTTCTTTTTATTTTTTTGCACGTTTGGGTAAGGAAAAAGCTATGTCTCTCATGACAGCAGCAGCATCCAACTTACCTTCTGTTCGAAGTTGCATTTGAGCAGTGTAACTTCATTTCTCAGAAATAAATTTTGATCGTAATCGTTCAGTTTTTCTTCTTTTGGATCTTTCACTGCTTTGAGAAAAACCAGCTGATGGTCTTCCCAGATTGATAATTGGTTCTACAAGAAAATTCAATTCTACCTAATAGCCATGTTTGATAGGAGTATTTATTAAAAAACGCAACATCATTTCTAGAAGAAGCGTTCCATTTGCTTTTATATTGTGAAGTAAAATGTGAAAGCGTTTGGTTTGTTTCTGCTGACAACGCATCGGTTTCAGTAACTCTTTTTATTTCATTATATAAGTAATTGCACTTTTCCTTAAAATTACTCGATGGACAGTTTTTCAGAAACGTAACTAGTTCATTTCTAGTTAAAGAAATATTTTTGGATTGGGAACCTATAACAAAAAAAGCAGATGTACTTTGACTTATATTTTTCAGTAAGAATGCATGGTCACAACATAATTAAGAAATGTGGTAAAATCGCAAATTATCGTAACTAATTTTGAAAGTAACTATTAATAAACTCTAAGGTAAAACAAAAATTTGCTGCTTGATCTCGCTTAATCGACATCTTCTTGCTTAATGACACCGAAAAGAAATATATTTTTACACTTTAAAATACACTTAATTCTAACAGCTTTAAAAGTCATTCTGCATTGGGAATATGGACATTTATGTAGTACATAAATAATTATGTACTCCATGCTGTTTTGTAGTTTATTAATTAAATTTAAGAAATGAGAAGTCTTCTTTTACTACAAAATATTTAATCAATTCTTTCCAGACCGGTTTCGGCTAGTCGGCATCCTCAGTAGAACATTTATAACAAATTTTTAACCTTCAAGTAAAAATTAAAGATAATATAATACTTAAAAATAGTAAAAAACTTAGGTTATCTTTTAAACTGTAGTAATTATATGTACATACAGGATGCCCGGATTTAGTAGGGACAACATGGGTAACTTTTTTATTCAAAGAGATAGAGAGATGGTTAAATTAGTAAAAAGGTGCGGGTTCAAGAGCTCCTTGAGAATATATTTTCAAATTTTATTTGGCATGGCCAACTTGGTTAAAATAATAAAAAAAAACAAATTTCATAATTTCTTTTATTTGCCGTAACTTTCTTGTTACTTAGGATATTGAGATGCGATTTGAATTCATTTGTATGGTAATTTAAATATTTTTATTGGCAAAACAAAACCAAACTGAATTACAAAAATAATAATAAAAAATATTGAATCACTCAAATAAGCCACCATTGTTTGCAATGCAAAATGTCTCAACTACTGAAAATTAGTTCAAACCGCATCTAAATATGACAGTAAACTCAGATTCTGAAGAAGTTTTGGTTTTATTTTTGACAGTACAAAATTCTCTTTTTACATACACATGCAACTTGTTTGTTATAATATTACATAGCAACTACTCTCTAGCTTACTTCGTGATTAATGAGCGCGTATCGATTATCATTTACAATGTGGTGCGGTAGGCTGTAGTTGTGTATTTTGCGCGCTCCAGCTACTAACTTATTTTGGTGGTATTTCGTTACATTATAGTAACATTTCTGTGTAATTTCTTGATACTAAGTAAGACAGTAGTGAGTGAAACGTTTTTCGTTCAAGAAATGCCGTCCACGAGGTCTGATACGGAAGAACTTGCTAAATTAATCCAAAAAACGACCAAAGAAATTTGTTCAAATGAAACGTTCATAAACACAATTGTGGCTAAAGTATCGGAAATAATTTTACAAGAATACAATGATAAAATTGCGAGTTTAGAAAGCCAGGTATGCGTACTGAAGAACGAAGTAAGTGTCCTGAAAAACCAGTCGGTTCAAATGGAAAAACTTGAACAGTACTCGCGGAGAAATTGCTTGCGTTTGTGGGGCGTACAAGAACAGGAAAACGAAATTGTTGAAGACAAAGTTGTCGAAATTTTTGGCGATAAGTTCAACAGGAATTTTAATGCATCTATGATTGAGCGGTGCCACAGGGTAGGAGCAATGTCGGCTGGAAGACATCGCGCCATTATTATCAAATTTGCGTCCTTCAAAGATCGCGACATTGTGTACAGAAACAAAAAAATTCTAAAAGGCTCAAGTTTTATCATCAGAGAGGATTTAACAAAATCTAGAGCGTCCTGGTTAAAAGCAGCAGTCAACAAATTCGGAGTGAGGAAAGTTTGGACGTATAACGGGACGATCTACATCAATACACCTCATGGAATCAAAAAAATTGTTTCCCAACAAGATCTTGCAGTTCTTGAGGTATAAACTCACTTATCATAAATTATCTATTAAAATTTTCTTTTGTCAGAGTTTTAATTTCATTTTGGTTGTTATTATATGTAATTGAAATGTTTGACTTTTTAGTTTCTTTGCTAGTAGCTGGGGCACGCATCACGTGTCGTTTTGTTACTTGAAATTTTTCATTCTTTGCTTATTAAGAGTTGATATTAGTAATAAGGTCAGCTTTTATTTTGCTTTAATTCTATTAGTTTTAGTGTTACTTCTGCTATAGTTTAGCACTATTAAATTTACTGGTTGTTTTGCTTTTTGGCTTATAACATTATTGATTTGTTCATAGTACATATTATAATAATACTTTTGTCATCAATTTAAGCATGTCATAATTAGTTATTCAGTTATCAGATGAACTCTAAAAATCTCGGTTTCGCTTTCTTAAACATAAGATCTGTTTTCACAGGATTTGATTTGTTCAAAGCTCATGTAAATAGTAAAGCATATGACTTAATTGGTCTTTCAGAAACTTGGTTGTCTTCGCAGATTGACGATGCCGTAGTAGCGTTGCAGGGATACCGACTCTTTCGTAATGATCGTGAAGGTCGGGGAGGAGGTGTTGCAATTTATGTAAAAGAAACACTCAAATGTGACTTACTTGATATTAATTTGCCGAGTCGAAACTTAGAACAGATCTGGATTTCGTTAACTATTCAAGGCATAAAAATTGCCGCAGGTGCATTTTATAGACCACCCTCTTCTAGCTTGTCAAGTGCCTTGGACGAACTAGAAAATTCCCTTTCTGTTATGCTGCCACTGTTTGATGAGTTCGTATTCGGAGGTGATATTAATATTGATTTGTTATCTACATCTAACAATGTCAGTAGTTTTAATGAATTCTTGCAGGCCTATAACTTCAGTCAATTAATTGACAAACCTACTCGAATTACAAATTGCACTCAAACATTATTAGATGTTATTATAAGTTCTAATTCTGAGGTGGTGACGAATGCCGAAGTTGTTCCTCTGTATGGAATCTCGGATCACAATTTGGTAACTTGTGATTTAATATACCCTAAACCTAGGGAAAAACCTCGTTTTCTTGTTTATAGAAATTTTAAATTTTTTAATTATTTTGATTTTAAATTAGATGTTTTAAATATTGATTGGGATTTAATTTTTAAATTAACTGATGTTAATGATATGGTTGATTACCTCAATTATAATATTCATGCTGTCTTCGATGCTCATGCTCCTTATAAAACTATAAAAATAAGTAAACCTTTTGCTCCTTGGTTGACAGACACTCTGAAAGCTATGATCAAGCTTCGAAATAACGCTTACTCTAAATTCAAACGGTCTAGGTCTTCTCATGACTGGTTACACTATAAACAATTACGTAACTATATCACAGGCGCCATACGTCGTGAAAAGAAAGCCTATACTCAATACCAAATCCGTAATAACAACCCTAGTTCTATGTGGAAAACTTTTCGTAGTCTTAATATTTGTCATAATACTTGTCATTCTGCTGACATTAACTTTATCACCGCAGATGAATTAAATAAGCAGTTTTTAGAATCTATTACTGACGTTCCAATTGATATTCACTCTGAAAATCTAAATAAATACGATACCCCTCTTTTACGAGATGAAACATTTACACTTAAGTTTGTAACGTCAGAGTCGGTGGAAAAAATTTTTCGCTCTTTAAAATCTAAATCCATTGCACACGATAAAATATCCGTTAAAATGATAGACTTGGTTCTGCCTTTTATAATAGATCATCTCACGTACATACTTAACTTCGCTATTGCAACATCTACATTTCCGTCGTGCTGGAAAATTGCGGACATACATCCTTTGCCCAAAGTATCCATGCCTACTAACGCGTTGCAACTAAGGCCCATTAGTATTTTACCAGTACTGTCAAAAATTTTAGAAAAAATTATAGCTTCTCAAGTTACGAGTTTTTTAAATCAACATAATTTAATTCCCTCTTGCCAATCGGGGTTCAGATCGGGTTACGGTACAACTACCGCTTTATTAAAAGTCACGGACGATATTTTACTTTCAAGAGACATGGGAAAATTTACAGTCCTTACGTTGCTTGACTATAGTAAAGCGTTCGATATGTTACATCATGAAATTTTGCTTTTGAAACTAAAGTATTATGGTTTTGATCCTACAGCTGTCAACTTCTTGACTAGCTTCTTGACCAATCGGCAGCAAAGAGTATTCTAAACAATTGTTCTTCAGAATTATTACCTATTTCAAAAGGAGTGCCGCAGGGCTCTATTCTAGACCCCTTACTATTTTTAATATATACATCGGACTTTCACAGTTTCATTCAACACTGTGAGATTCATCAGTATGCCGACGACACGCAACTGTACAAATCGTTTTATTTTACTGAAACAGTTGATGCAATTGAAAAAATCAATGCTGATATTCGTCAATTAATTAAAGTTTCTCAGGTACATGGCTTGCATCTAAATTCCAAAAAATCATTCATTATGGTATTTGGCCCGGACAAAATGAAACAACGTATTTCGAACAGCGTAAAAGTCACAATTAATGGCCACGTATTGCAATTGGTGCCAGAATGTAAAAACTTAGGTCTAATAATTGACACGAATCTAAGATTTAGAAAGCACGTTAGCTCACTAATGCAGGGATCTTACGGTATCCTGAAAAAATTGTTTATGAATAAAGACTTTTTAGACACGAAATCAAGGTTGTTATTGACAGATGCGTTAATACTTTCTAAAATCAGTTACTGTGATATGGTCTATGGCCCAGCATTAACTTCTCGTGATGCAAACAGATTACAAGTTGTCCAAAATAATTGCATTCGATTTGCTTACGGCTTAAGGCGATGGGATCATGTATCAAATAAGCTGGAAGAGGCTGGCTGGTTGACATTAAAAAAGCGTTGGCTTTTGCACTTATTAAATTTAACTCACAAACTACTGTTAACCAAATCTCCACCGTATTTGCACCAAAAATTGATACGTTTACAGGATATCAGTACAGTCAATACGCGCAATAAAAATGTTTTATTACTGCCTAAACATTCCACCTCCATGTTCGAACGGTCGTTTTCCTACAATGCTACAAAGTCATATAACACTCTTCCTGACCATCTTAAAGTTTTGAGCTTTGAGCAATTCAAAATAAAGTTAAAATATTTTCTCCTAAATAGTGGAAATTAATGTTTTCATGTTTATTCGCACCGAACTTGTCTTATAATTTAGTTCACTTATGGCGGATTTCACAAGCGTTACTTAGGTTCGGTCGTCCGTTAAAGGTAAACGTTACCATGGTCACGTGTTGAAGGTATAGGAATGGTTATTCTTGATCGATGATTGAGCCTGGGTGATGTTTGTGAAATTCAGCGTTAGTTTTAGTTAATTTAGAGGTTAAGTGTAAGAACAGCATTTAGCTGAACTTCGCCTCTTGTCTTTTTTGTTAACATACATTCTGTATATTTCATTTCATTTTTGAGAATAAAGACCTTATTATTATTATTATTATTATTTTCTCACACCCCTTCTATCGATATGTGCTCCTAACATAATTTAACATAGGCATATAACAACATTACAATAATAATAATCTAAACTAAATTCAACATTTCTACACATCTATTATGTTTACATTTTGGTAAAGATTTTGTGAAAATATCTGCTAACATACAATCTGTTTGTAAGTAATGTATTTCTTTTCTTTCTACTAATTCGCGTGTAAAATGAAAATTGATATCAATGTGCTTACTGCGTTTGTGAAACACAGCATTTTTTGATAATTGTATTGCACTTTGATTATCACAAAACACATTTATTGGTGACTTTACATATTTATCAAAACCCATATGAATTAAAAGTCGCTTAATATAAATAATTTCGCGTGTTACTTCGGAAAGTGCCGCGTATTCCGCTTCCATAGTCGACAAAGCTACTGATGATTGTTTTCTCGATTTCCAACTAATTGGGGCTCCAGATAAAGTTAAAACATTACCTGAATACGATTTACGATCATCGATGTCTCCACCCCAGTCTGAATCTGAGTATGCTCTGACACTTTCCGCGTTTTTAACATACGTTATACCGTAATTAATCGTTCCTTTTAAATATCTTAATACGCGTTTTGCGATAAGCCAATGCTCTTTGCCAGGATTAGCACAAAAACGGCTTAATGTACTAGCTGCGAATGCTATATCCGGACGAGTTGCATTTGCTAAATAAATTAGGCTACCAACCAATTCTTTGTATGGTCGATTCCTCATTTCATATATTTCTTCTTCTGATGTGGGACTCATTTCTTTTGTATTTTTTAAATTTGAATCGATAGGGGTTGACACTGTTTTTGCATCTTTCATTCCAAATTTTTCTAGTAATTCTTCAATATATCTCTTTTGCGAAAGTCGTATTTTACCAGTTATACCATCTCGTTGCACACTTATTCCAAGAATGTTACTAATTTGTCCAAGATCTACCATTTTAAACGTTGATTTCATCTTGGACTTGATGAGTTCCAGTTTATTAATGTTTTTCGAGGCTAAAATTAAATCATCAACGTAAATAATTACTATAACTCTGTCTTCATTTTTGTCAAATACATAGACGCATGGGTCTGCTAAAGTGCGTTTCCCACCACTTTCCGTAATATAATTATCCAATTTTCTGTACCATTCACGACCTGATTGTTTTAAACCGTATAAAGGTTTCAGTAATTTGCAGACTTTCTCTTCACGTCCGCTTTCAACAAACATTTCTGGTTGTTCAATGAACACTTCGTCATACAACTCACCTTGTACATATGCAGAAATCACATCCATTTGATGAACATGCATTTCTTCGTTCACAGATGCTGCGAATAATGTCCGAATTGTTTCATACCTTGCCACGGGTGCAAAAACTTCTTCGTAATCAATTCCCAATTTCTGTGTATGTCCCCGAGCAACTAATCTCGCCTTATATTTTTCAATTTCACCTTTTTGGTTAATTTTTGTTTTGAATACCCATCGATTTGTTAAAATCTTTTTGTTGGTCGGTCGTGGTACAAGAATCCATGTTTTATTTTCTCGTAGAGTGTCATATTCTTTCTTCATGGCGGTTAGTCATGCTTCTTTGTCGTCTCGCTTCAAAACTTGAGACGTAGTTTCAGGATCTGTACATTGCATATTTTTTATTTGAAAATTTTTTTCTTGGTCTACCTGGTCTGCCAGTTTTTATAATTTTTGGACGACCTGGACCTCGACGTGGTTCATTGTCCACTTTCTCATTCGAACTTTCGGAATTTTCTTCGAATGAATTGTCCTGAATATCTTTATGAATGTTCTTTATATTATCTTTATCTTCGCACTGTTCTTTATTTTCGTTCGATTTGTCAATAACGCAATGAGGTACATTGAACATGGTTCGAATGGTGTCATACCATCAAGGCACTTTGTTACACATCGGTTTCTCAGATATATGGCAGTATTTACCAGTTCGGCCCATAGTGAATCAGGGAGGTTACCTTGAAGTAACATACATCTGGCCATCTCTACCAAAGTACGATTGGCTCGTTCCGCTACTCCATTTTGCTGCGGTGTGTACTCAACCTTCAGCTGTCACGTGATTCCTTCTTCCTTGAGGAAATTTTCGAATTCCTTGGACATATACTCCTTCCCAATGTCTGTGCGAAACTTCTTGATTTGCTGACCAGTTTGTTTTTCTACTTTTCGTTTGTAGTCCTTAAATGGGTGAAGAATATCAGATCATTTTCTGAGTACAATTGTTTCTGAGTATCTCGAACAGTCATCGATGAAAGTTACAAAATATTTAGAACCACCAAGCGATTCTGTGGTCATTGCTCCACAAATGTCTGAATGTATCAACCCTAATATTTCTTTTTCACGATTTTTCACGATCGTTTAAATGGTTGAACATTAATTTTGCATTTAGCGCAAACTTCACAATTTATTCCAGCCGTTTTAGATGTAAAATTCATACCACAAACCATTTCTTCATTTTTCATTTTCTTTAAGTCATTAATGTTGAGATGCCCATATCTCTGATGCCATTTGCGTAAATCTTCATTACTGTTTTCGCTCGCCTGGGCTGCGTGTTGTTCATTTTCGTCGATAATGTGCAGCTGATCATGTTTCGTTGCTGTGAGGACAACAGAACCGTCTTTTCGATTAATTGTCGCCTGATTTTTTTTTATTTAATGATATAACCATTTTCAGACACAGATAAAAGGTTATTACGCAGATCCGGCACATATAATACGTCTTTCAATTTTACTGAATTTATTACAC
Source organism: Dorcus parallelipipedus (assembly GCA_958336345.1). Taxonomy (NCBI): domain Eukaryota; kingdom Metazoa; phylum Arthropoda; class Insecta; order Coleoptera; family Lucanidae; genus Dorcus; species Dorcus parallelipipedus. Next base: position 38,134,495 of record OY284478.1, read on the forward strand.
GTTGCTTTAATTTAACATTTAAATTTACGTCGCCAACGCCGATTGACTCTCAAAAATGTTCTGCGGTCGTAAACACTTTCGATTGTTCGTGTTTGTTTATGGTCGCAAAATTTCTTAGATCATTGCACATATGTCTAGTCGCGCCACTATCAAGACACCAAATTTTTGATTTTTTTTACAAGTTCAGCGTTACACGCTTACAATTGCAGTCATTGCATCGTTCGCATTGTACGAATTACTTCGTTTTGAGTTTGACCTACAATAGCGACTTATATGTCCGATTTTTCCACATTTGTAGCACTTCAAACTAGTTTTTCGCGTATTCGTTTTCGAATTATTTTCTTTCGAATTTACATGCGACTGTTTTGATTTTTCAAACCGAACTTTCGTCATTAACGCATCACTTTTTGAAAAGTGGTAAACAAATTACTAAAGGTATATCTCCATAAACTTAAATCGGTTGATATTTAAATTGCGGGGTGAATTGTTTATTGTATCTAGGCGACAAATAAACAACCGACACCTAATAGTTCCGAGAATATTCAAATTTTATTACTTTAGATTTTGAGCACGATTTTCCGAAAATTCGCCTGTGTGTGAGGTCTTAAAACTCGTACAGTTGCAAATATGTTGTTACAATATCGACGGGTTAACGCCAGAACGAATGCTATTACGTAACTTTCTCAGGAAATACAAAAAAACTATTTTTTTTTTAATTATCAAGACATTTCGATGGTTTTCCTTCTTAAATATATTATTTTATATATTTCTTAATATATTACACTTTGAAGGTTCATTAAAACTAGAACCATTCATTTATTTCTTTAAAAAATGTGAAAAAAGGCGCTTATGTCAGTCCATGATTTAGTCTTGTCTTTTATGTCAAATTTATGCCGGGTTAATGAATGTTTACACTGTTTGGTACTTATGTCACACTTATGTCAACTCACTTTCGTTAAAACGAAACGTTAAACGAAAACACCCTTTTCACAAAAACTGTTTATTAAAAACTAAATGTACATTTCGTACTTTCGTTAGCTCATTGTTAAATAAGCTGGTACTTGTGTCAACCAGCAAAGTATAAAAATTCAATTAATTAAATAATTTTTCCTTGTTTATTGTGAAAAAAACAATGAATAACATAAACACTAAACAAAAAACAATAATAATTTCCTTCCTTCCTATAGAATACGAGATTCTGTAAAATACATAAACGCGATAAAATATAACCTGGTTATAAAAAGCATTTCTGATTAGTAATTGTCAAGCGAATGGGCGCGTTTAGCGAACAGCAGCTGCTGAGTTGCTGACTCAGCAATCGTTTGTGATTGGCTATTACCTTAATGTGAACCAATCACAAACGATTGCTGAGTAAGCAACTCAGCAGCTGCTGTTCGCTAAACGCGCCCAATGTTACAGGCGCTTCAGCTTGTTGAATTCTACTGATTTATGGTAAAATAATACCGCAAACAGGAAAGACTTAGCTAAATTGTACAAAAATTGTACCATTAGCCTAGGAATGGCATTTGGCACTTATGTCAAACCAACCAAATTAATAACAGTTTGACATAAACGACACAATCATTAACACGAATTTTAGGTAGTAAATACGCAATAAAATAACAAAACATCACATTCAATAAGCAATTAATGGATTAATTAATTGGTATAATAAAATACAATATTGATATAATAATACAAACATTTCTTATGGCGGACAACGACGAACTGGCAATTATGTCACGCCGCCGCCACTATGGGGCCAAAAGCACTTTCGCGTGTCAATAATCTGTAACTTTTTTATTTACTGACTTACGTTAATGAAATTTGGTACATAGATTACGAAGACTATAGGCTTTATGGCCGTGATGTGATTTTTGTAAAATTTTTATTTACTTCTTTATTATATGTGTTGTAACACCGAAAAGTGAAAATTGCTTAAGAGTAAAGTGCCCTTATTTTAAAAGATACAGAAAAATGTTATAAGAAAAAGTTGTTTAGAATTAAAAGTTATAGTAAAATACTAAAAATTAGAGCGATTAGTTTGAAGGTTGAGAAATTTAGAGTTCGATGCGAATCTAATGGCGGCTACTCTAAAACTCATTTTTAATGAACGATTACGTACATAGACACAATCATCGTGTAAAGTTTTATACATCATTGGAAAGGGCACATCTTCTAGTTTTAAAATAACTATATAAACATGTAAATTGCGTACTGCTTTGTTTAATAAAAAAAAACATAAACATAGGTATGTTTAATTTGCCATTTTAAAACTTAGCTTAAAGATTTAACTGTCATCGGGATTTGCCGGTGTGGAGTTATTGGTAGGATATGATAGCGATAATAGTCCTCTAAATGATAGCGGAAGTAACTTTTGCATATATTTGCACCTAACGTCAAAAAACAGGTTGAAAGATGGTGACCTAAGTTTAGTGTAAGTAGCTACTCGTATTTTCCGCTTGTGATATGGTGGAAAAAAAATGTATGGTTTTTGACAATAAATAAGTATTATTATCTTTTCAGTGGTTGTGTTCGACTTTTGTGGTTAAAAACATAATACGAGTAGCTACTTACACCGTCTTTCAACCTGTTTTTTGACGTTAGGTGCAAATATGTGCAAAAAGTTATTTCTGCTATCATTTAGAGGACTATTTTCGCTATTATGTCCTACCAATAACTCCACACCGGCTAATCCCGATAACCATTAAATCTTTAAGCTAAATGGAAACTTAAATATACCTACGTTTATGTTCCTTTTATTAAACAAAGCAGTAAGCAATTTACATGTTTATGTAGTTATTTTAAAACTAGAAGATGTGCCCTTTCCAATGATGTATAATACTTTACACGTAGATTGTGTCTTATGTACGTAATCGTTCATTTCAAATGAGCTTCAGAGTAGCCGCTATTTAATTCGCATCAAACTCTAAATTTCTCAACCTTCAAACTAATCGCTCTAATTTTGTATTTGACTATAACTTTTAATTCTAAACAACTTTTTCTTATGATATTTTTCTGTATCTTTTAAAATAAGGGCACTTTACTCTTAAACTCTTTTCGGTGTTGCAACACATATAATAAAGAAGTAAATAAAGTTTTTACAAAAATCACATCACGGCCATAAAGCCTATAGTCTTCTTAATCTATGTAGCAAATTTCATTAACGTAAGTCAGTAAATAAAAAAGTTACAGATTTTGACACGCGAAAGTGCTTTTGGCCCCATAGTGGCGCCGCCGCGCCGGGTTATACATACGCGGTTAGATGGCGCTTATGCCAATATTAAAACTGAAATATCTCCATTAATAAAATTTTGTTGCTTATGCCAAAAGGACCATTAGATGCGACTTAAAAGCAGCTTTCTAATGGTACCAAATTCGATATTTCGAATTTTTGGCGTTTATGTCGTTCTGGCATGAACCCGTCGATATCATGTTTTAAAGTGACGTGAGTGACTTGAACTCGAATTTATTTTAGTGACCCTTTGCATATTAAAAAAATTGAGTTTACTTTGTGCTCCCGTACTTCCTGTTGTTGTAGGTTGGTTACTAAGTCACCACATTTTTAAAATTTATTTTTAATTTTTGTAAAATTTAATTTCTGCCGACTTTCCATGTTTATATATTTTTTACCTCAAAACAATCTATTCTAAAAAAAAAAAAATAACTATAAAATTAATCAAACAGCACATAGCATTAAACAGCGTATAGAATACAATTGATAAAGATACTTATCGCAGCTAAAGGTTCTCGACCTTTCTCCTTAGTAATAAAATAATAACTCCTTTTTGTCGTATGGATTGTTGTGCACAATATAGTAATTACACTGACCCGCTTCAACTTTGATGTATATTTTCTTGTATTTGCGTAACAAAGTAAAAAAATAACCATTTGTATGCATCACATACAGTATTTTTGTAATAAGAAAATAAATAAAAATCTTTACTTTAAATTAAATTTTGCTTACATTCTACATTAATTGAATCATTTATTTGAGAAGCACCACAGGTCCACTTTCCTGACAAATGATGTTTTTAACAAAATTTCAGTCTTGTAGAACATGAATTTAAACGTACGACATCCATTCTAAAAGACTATTTACCTCATAAGGTTGCTTATCCACAAAATAGCATACAACCAGTAGCAAATATTATAGGTAAAGTAAAAGAAATAGTCGGATATTTTAAGAGAATATTGCAAAAAGTAAATTGGACTATTTTCAAAAGCAGATTGGTCAACAACCAAAGAAATTAAAACAAGCTGTAGTTACCAGATGGAATACCGTTTTTTACATGTTAGAGCGGATGTCGCAACTGAAGCTGTGGCAGAGACACTTCATGTCCTAGGTTATCCAGTGAATATTTTGAAATTATAAAAGAACTTTTAAGAATTTTGGAGCCCTTAGAATCGGTGACCAAAATAATAAGTGGGGGAAAATATGTAACCCTTTCTTCTGTAATTATTATTACAGACGTTTTCCAGGATCTATATAGCAGAATAAAAGAATCTATTATCTGCTCAAAAGAATCAAAAAGTGTTATCTCTAAAATTTTTGATGGTGTGAAAAAAACTAGGAAACAGTGAAACTAACAGCATTTTGTTAGTAATAACATTTTCAGATCCAAGCTATAAAACCGTTAGGTTTTCAAATGAGACAGTTGCTAATAGTGCAAAAGATATTGTATGATATTCTTACCGACTACTTGAAAAAACATGCGCTACAGGAAGAATATGAAATTAAAACAAAATAAAATAAAATAACGAGTCTCAACAGTCATATGAAGGAGAACTATCTATCTGGAATGCATTTGACAAAAAGTATCTTTTTTGTACCAATATCTCGTGTCTTTTTAGAAATATAGAACGATATTTAGAAGCTGCCATATTCCAGAGAAATCAAAATTCCCTGGACTGGTGGAAAAAGTATTCTTATGCTTCAGCCACACCTATGCCTAATGTGACGCCTAACGTCATTTTTAACGTCTACTTTGAAATTAATCAGTGGCTACACCTACAATTAATGTCAAATTAAACGTCAAAAATCACGTTAAGTAGCACATTAGACACAGACGTGGCTCCGACAACAGAGTGTAACTACGGATTATTGGCGTATATGGCACTAATTTTGTAATGGCATTGAGAGTGGCATTGCACATTAGACGATAGCTCGGCTGTCAGTTTTTGATAACACATACACATCAAAGGAATTGTCAGCGAACGTATCGCGTAGTTATGGCCATAGATAAAGAAATATATATGAGGAAGACAGAATATACATTTTTTGCACGAAAACAGCGCCATTTCGTGTCTTACGACACATACTATCTTAATTTTGAATGCAGGTTTCTTTCAGTATTTCAAGTACTAATTTAAAATATAATATCTGAACTTTAGAAAAAATAAAATGCTAAAATATTTTTAATATTTAATAAATTTTAATAGAAGATTTCACAAACGTTACTTAAATTTAATCATCCGTTAAAAGTAATCGTTGCCATGGTTACATATGTTGAAGGTATAGGAGTGATTATTCTTAATCGATAATTAAAGTTAAGTGGCGTTTGTGAAATCCAGCATTAGTGTGATATTTAATATTTAAGATAAAGTTGAAAATGTCCAAATAATACAACAGGTGATCAATATCTTTTCTAATTAAGTGACCTGTGGAGATAAAATCATGTGTCTTTGATTAGTTCATTACTTCAAATGCCACTTGAATTACATATTTATATTGCATTCCTATACAAAACGACAGGAATGCAATAAAAATAATTCAAACGTAATGATATTCTTACCGACTACTTGAAAAAACATGCGCTACAGGAAGAATATGAAATTAAAACAAAATAAAATAAAATAACGAGTCTCAACAGTCATATGAAGGAGAACTATCTATCTGGAATGCATTTGACAAAAAGTATCTTTTTTGTACCAATATCTCGTGTCTTTTTAGAAATATAGAACGATATTTAGAAGCTGCCATATTCCAGAGAAATCAAAATTCCCTGGACTGGTGGAAAAAGTATTCTTATGCTTCAGCCACACCTATGCCTAATGTGACGCCTAACGTCATTTTTAACGTCTACTTTGAAATTAATCAGTGGCTACACCTACAATTAATGTCAAATTAAACGTCAAAAATCACGTTAAGTAGCACATTAGACACAGACGTGGCTCCGACAACAGAGTGTAACTACGGATTATTGGCGTATATGGCACTAATTTTGTAATGGCATTGAGAGTGGCATTGCACATTAGACGATAGCTCGGCTGTCAGTTTTTGATAACACATACACATCAAAGGAATTGTCAGCGAACGTATCGCGTAGTTATGGCCATAGATAAAGAAATATATATGAGGAAGACAGAATATACATTTTTTGCACGAAAACAGCGCCATTTCGTGTCTTACGACACATACTATCTTAATTTTGAATGCAGGTTTCTTTCAGTATTTCAAGTACTAATTTAAAATATAATATCTGAACTTTAGAAAAAATAAAATGCTAAAATATTTTTAATATTTAATAAATTTTAATAGAAGATTTCACAAACGTTACTTAAATTTAATCATCCGTTAAAAGTAATCGTTGCCATGGTTACATATGTTGAAGGTATAGGAGTGATTATTCTTAATCGATAATTAAAGTTAAGTGGCGTTTGTGAAATCCAGCATTAGTGTGATATTTAATATTTAAGATAAAGTTGAAAATGTCCAAATAATACAACAGGTGATCAATATCTTTTCTAATTAAGTGACCTGTGGAGATAAAATCATGTGTCTTTGATTAGTTCATTACTTCAAATGCCACTTGAATTACATATTTATATTGCATTCCTATACAAAACGACAGGAATGCAATAAAAATAATTCAAACGGCATTTGAAATAATGAACCAAACAAAGACTTAATTTTTTTCCATAGGTCACTTGATTAGAAAAGATATTGATCACGCGTTACTACTGCTACAGCCGCTTCGGAATGAAATATGAGACAAATAATGACGTTAGCTACCAATGTAAAACTTACCGCAATAACTTTTCTCGCATTAATTCACGCGTTTTTGTCCGTTAGACGTCAATGCAGATGTGGCCGAAAGAATACTGTTGCCCCAGTTTAAATAATATCATAGCATGGATTACACAGCAGCGCAACTCTCATGAAAAATTAAATTCGCGCATAACATCCCGCGCAGGGTCTGAGTCACAATCTCGGGATGCAGAACTCATTCATTCAAGGCTCTGGTGCCGAATGGATCTTTATAATTATGTTAATACACAATATTTATGCCTTGGATTCTGGATTTGGATTCTGGATTTGGTGTGGGGGGTGAATGAGAATCCACATGCACTTAGGCCACAATTTTGGCCCATTGTACTACCCCCATGTTCAGCAGTGTTTAACTGTCAGCGTTCCTCGAGCCATCCCACTCTTTCGATGAAGCCGAGAACGTCTGACGGAGGGGCACTGCGAATTCCAGCCATGTCAGGCCAGAAATCCCCTAACATGGAACCTCTGATTGAGGCAAGTGCTGGGCAATCACAGAGGATATGCTCAACCGTTTCTGCCTCTAGATTACAACCTCTACAGATTGGGCTGTCTGTTAGTCCTATGCGATGCATATGCTTGTTCAATTTGCAGTGGCCCGAGAGTATTCCTACGAATAAACGTAGTCTTTTCCTGGGTAGTTGCATACAGAATCGTGTCAGTTTAAGCGATGGGGCCGTTATAGCCTCTTTCGCTTGGCCCATCTATCGGTATGTCGATTCTGAGCGTTTATATGCGGCCCAGTCGTCTGTATTTCTAGTGTTTTTTGCTTTATTGAACAGTTTGCCCAAGGTAAGTTTCAGTTTATCAAGCTGTCTGCACCACCATATGGTGGGCTGGCGTGCCTGGACTGTTTTTACCGGACATGCCTGTTCATAGGATTTTTTAATAGAGTCTTCAAGAAGGTCAACTTCTCTTTGCAGCTCTACTATTGTTTGAATTCTTCCGGAGACAGGAGGAGTCCGAAGTCTGTCCTCCAGGCACTTCAGATAAAGCGCTCTGTCGGTAGATCTCGGATTTCTGTACTCCTTAGGAATAGCTTCGCAGGTATTAATTTTGAAGCTAATCATTCTATGGTCTGACATGGTAATTTCTTGTGAGACCTTCCAGTTTTCTATATAGTTGAAAATACCGTGGGAAGCCAAAGTAATATCAATTACTGTCTGGCATCGGGAACTTACAAAAGTAGGTTCGCTACCCCTATTAAGCATCTCCATGGTTGTACCGGAAAGATATTCCAGTAGTGATCTTCCACGTGGGTTGATATTGGCACTACCCCATACAGTGTGGTGTGCATTTGAGTCGCATCCAATTACAAGATGCTTTTTGTTCCTCTCACAGTATTTTATGACCTCCATCATCTCTACAGTGGGAGGGGGATCCGTCGAATTTATTTATTTATTTATGCCTTGTTATTTTTTTACTACGTCCACTAAACACTACAATCCGGCCCTGGTGTGTGAGCACGTGTAAATTTACAATTTACAACAAAATCGCTCACACTTAAAGCAGAACAAACAATTCGACACATCTCCTTTAATCTAGTCGAGGTCAATGAAAATCCAGTAAAGAGATCAAAGTGCCGACAAGCGAGTTGCGCTATTGTGTTCTTTATACTGTGATAAAATTGTACTGAAAAAATTTGGCAACTTCTGTCCCGTGTGAACGAATCTTTTCCAAAACTGGGAAAGTGAAATATTTCAAATCTTTCTTATGGAACACCCCAAAGCTATAGTCATCGACTGATGTATAATCCATTCATTATCTATTTATCATCGTAGTATGCCGTGAAAGTCTAGTGAGAATGTGGTACTCATGGGTATGCAAGCAACATTGCGATATACGCAACAAACATGGCGTTTTGCCATACAGAAACGGGGGTATATAATTGGAGTGGGGAACCTAAATCCGTAAGTATTCAATTTATCAAACTCCAATCAGTTTTTTTATACGAGTACGGGCCGATTTCTGGAAAAGGTTTAACGAGTCGTTTAGTTAGAATACATTATGATGTACAGCATATTGTGTCACATTCTAACTTAGGCATTAATTTAATTCCCACTTAAATTTTTCCTGCAACCCAGCCGTACCTATACATGTTTTAATGTTTTGTATCTCTTATTGAAGGACAATAATTGCTGTGTGACTTTGATGTGGATAAAACGAAGAGGAACTGTAAGATATCATCTCCGAAAGTATAGGTACGAATCACATTCATTATTTAATGTCATTTATTTTGCACAGAGTAGTTTAAATACAGCGTGATTTAAAAGGGTCGCACCATCGCTTCGGTGTAAATACAGACCATTATCAGGAGCACAAATATGTTTTTAAAATTTTTTTGCCATGAATAGTTTTTAAGATATGAATGTTTAAAAATAACGCAAATAGGCAACGCTGCATCTTGTAGATGCATTTACAAATTTGAAATTATAGATCATAGGTACCCTCTTTTTGCATATGCGCTGGTTTGTCAAAACGATTGGAAATAAAATTTGACATAATAATAAATGTCAATTCTTAACTGTGGTTCTTAATATCCTACTTTCTTCAGCTATTCTAAAGTTCTTAAGTAAAAAAAATAATGAAAGAGTTGGTTGATTTGATCCAGCATCCAATGGCAAAAGTTAATACGAAGAGGAAAATCAGCTTCACACAGAGCTTGAACTTTTGTATAGTCGAAAGAATGGTAACCTTCTGTTTTTAATACATGCCGAACAACATTGTAATTTACATTTCAATATCGTCCAATAACTCGAATGCTGACGTTAGGATTGTCTTCAACGACTTGTAGAACAGCTTCCTCGACTTGGGGAGTTCTGGCGGAGCGTGGCCTACCTATCACTTCATGATACCGATGATACATGGCACTGATCAAGCCGTTGAAAAACATTTTTGTCTGGATGTCTACGTTCACCGTATCGTTCAGTATAAGCTGCTGCAGCGCGTCGAAAGTTTCCACCACTCTCTCCCAGAAGAAGATACATATCACAGTATTCATTTAAAGTAAACATTTTGAATTTGAATAAATTCTTCAATCAATCAAAAAATTTGACTTTCAAAATGTGAACATCATTGATAAATTTTATTTGTCAGGTCTAGTTATTCTACACTACGGTAACCATAGTAAAACCGAATTTTCTGTGCACCGTTGCCGGCTTTACTTCTAAAATAATAACATTTCCAAAGACTTTTCCTGCTTTATTGCTTAATAAATATTATGTTTTATTAGCATGGATAATTTTAGAGGCGTTTATCTACACCTTTCATTAATAAAAACATAAAGTTACATTATCTAATTACTATAAAATCACCATCAGTTTCGTAACTTTGAAAGCCTATATCTTCGTAAAAAAATCATCTAGAAAATTTTTATTTACACTTTTGAGAACAAATAAGTGGGTCTGAAAACCACCTAAGTGATGGTGCGGTCCTTTTGAATCACGGTGTATACTGATATTTAACTGGTAATGTTGTAATGTCATTACTACTGTTGTACGATTACGATTAGTTTAGATTTTTTGTATTTTTAATAATGTTCAAAAAAATGGTTTCTTTAATTGATGTGTTTTAAAATAAAATAAAATATTATTTAGACGTCTTGTTGCGCAAACGTCCATCAAAAATAACACAGCCCTACAAATAAAAAATTTTAGTCTGGTGCCTGGAATGTTAGGCCTGATGTTGACTGTATTTGGTGTGCTGATTCCAAAAATGAAATCAGTTTTTTTCCATCAGCTATACTTTTTGAGATACAACACCACTAACTTAAAAACTTTTTACCATTCAACATATTGTTATAAACCATATAGGGCTGGGACGTTAACATATTTACCTACGTTTTTCCTATTTTATGGAAATTTGATAAAATCTGGCAACGCTGGTAGACGGAAATATTCTGAGCGCCTTTGGAACGATTGTAGTGGAATATACATAAAGTATTCTGATTTACTAGTAACTTGAGTAAGAATTTTTGAAACAAATTTTAATAAGAAATATAGAGAAGAACCTATAGTAGAAACTATTGGACGAAGAGGTGTGTTAGGTTTGTGAATTTTTGGAATGCAGTATAATTTAGGAAATGGTTTGAACTTTTGAAAAATAGTTATTTTTGTCAAATAAAACAGTAACATTGCTTTTGTCTGCTACTGTGACAATGATGTTAGGATTTTCTTTAAGAAATTTTTTACAAGCCAAAAGATCTCTTTTGATTTTTCAAAAGTCCTATCAATATTCCTAATGTAATTTAGAAAATTAGAACAAAATTTATTTCTTACTTGTATTTTGGAAGTTGAATCTAAAGATTTTATACCAAACTCTAAGCTACTTAAAACGTTTAGAAAATCTAATATATTATAATAACGAGCGTCTAAATAAAAACCTGGTCAAGTGGGTTGTGATCGAGAACATATCCATTGCATTTACATAGCAGAATTACTAAATGTAGCCTACTTGACCAGGTTTTTATTTAGACACGAGTTATATTATACCAAAACTGAAATTCCATCAAATTTAAAATACATTTTTGCTTTGGGAAACAAATTTTCATTACCCTATTTTAATAAAAAACAAGTAGATTTTCTAAACGTTTTAAGTAGCTTAGAGTTTGGTATAAAATCTTTAGATTCAACTTCCAAAATACACGTAAGAAATAAATTTTGTTCTAATTTTCTAAATTACATTAGGAATATTGATAGGACTTTTGAAAAATCAAAAGAGATCTTTTGGCTTGTAAAAAATTTCTTAAAGAAAATCCTAACATCATTGTCACAGTAGCAGACAAAAGCAATGTTACTGTTTTAATTGACAAAAATGACTATTTTTCAAAAGTTCAAACCATGCTCTCTGACAATAATACATACGTACAATTAAATAACGATCCCACAGAAAATTTCCAAAGTAAAACTTTCAATATTATTAATAAGTTAGAAAAATCTGTTGAAATTAGTAATAATATTGCTAAATCTCTTAAATTATAGCATCCCACATTTCCTAAATTATACTGCATTCCAAAAATTCACAAACCTAACACACCTCTTCGTCCAATAGTTTCTACTATAGGTTCTTCTCTATATTTCTTATCAAAATTTGTTTCAAAAATTCTTGCTCAAGTTACTAGTAAATCAGAATACTTTATAAAAAATTCTTATGAACTTGTAGATAAATTGAAAAACATAGATATACCAAATTTATTATTAGTATTATCATTTCCTTAGATGTCGTTTCTTTGTTTACTAACACTCCAAAAGAGTTAGCTTTAAAAAGCATTAATGATAGGTGGATAGAAATTAAATATTTTACAGACATTTCCAAAGAAATTTTTTTAGAAATTGTTACTTTATGTTTTGAAACATCTTATTTCGCTTTCAATGATAAATTTTATTAACAGATTTTCGGTACGGCAATGGGTTCTCCTTTATCACCTGCTTTAGCTGAAATTGTTATGCAGGAACTAGAAAAAAGTGTCATTAACTCATTACCTTTCAATTTAACTTTATATTTTCGTTACGTCGATGATATTTTATTGATTTTGCCTTCAGATAAAGTAGACTTTGTTTTAAGTAGATTTAACTCTTTTCATAATAGATTACAATTTACAGTAGAAAAAGAAATTAACAATTCACTAAGTTTTCTAGATGTAAATATCATCAGACGTAATAACAAATTAATAACGAATTGGTTTCATAAACCTACGTTGTCAGGTAGATATATTAATTTTCATTCGTATACATCTAAAAACTATAAAATTGCAACAATTATTTCTTTAACAGATCGAGCTGTTTTACTTTCAGATAAACTTTTCATTTATGATAATTTAAATTTAATAAAAAAGACTCTTGTTCAAAATTCTTATCCAATAAATCTTATAGAATCAGTAATAAAAAATCGTATTAAATATTTACATAATTCAAAAATCCAGAATAACAATAAACACACAATGTGAAAGTAATGAACAATTTAAGTAGCGACATCTTGCGATCGCTTTTTGACCTGACATCACAGTAGGATTGACAAATTGAAGCCAGTTTGCTACATAATAAGTCATTCCATGCGAGGCGGCCATGCTAGCTGTCAAAGCATATGAGAATAGAAAAATTTTGTGCAAATCGGTTTAGATTACAGCAGATTCGTCGAACTACTTAAATTGTTCATTACTTTCACATCGCAAGGGCGAATAACCTAGGACAGATCGGTTTGGTTTGCAGTGGATTTCTCGAGCTACGGTTCTGCTGACGAAGGCCCAATTAGGCCTGAACAGAGCATGCTCGAGGATTCTGCTGTAATCAAAATCGATTTGCACAAAATTTTTCTATTCTCATATGCTTTGACAGCAAGCATGGCTGCCTCGCATGGGATGACTTATTATGTAGCGAACTGGCTTCAATTTGTCAATCCTACTGCGATGTCAGGTCAAAAAGCGATCGCAAGATGTCGCTACTTAAATTGTTCATTACTTTCACATCGCAAGGGCGAATAACCTAGGACAGATCGGTTTGGTTTGCAGTGGATTTCTCGAGCTACGGTTCTGCTGACGAAAGCCCATTTAGGCCTGAAACAGCTGTACAGAGCATGCTCGAGGAATCTGCTGTAATCAAAACCGATTTGTACAAAATTTTACAAAGTTATACATACAAACTGATTACCTATGAAATGTTAAATGTTGTTAAACAGACGTGTTGGAAGCTTTCGATGATTTACAGGTTTTACAGCTTACCATCTTGCAGCAAAATATAACGCGCAAATCAAAACAGAATTTAAATAAATAAAATACACCAAATTAAAAATGAGTAAAATTAAAAGGATCGGAAGGAAAGCACAAAATCAACAGCAACGGAATCAATACATACGACCAAACAACAAAATAATGCACAATGCGTTAAGTACTTATGCCACAAATGCCATTGAACATGATAAAGAAAACCAACAGCTCATCTTTGGCGCGTATTTTAAACAGGGTCATAAACAGCTCTTGCACAGCTTCTGGACTAGGTCAAAAATTTTACTCGCAAAGCATAGGCAACGCTCCCTCTATCTTCTCCCACCTCTCTGGCCTCATTTGCCACATGGGAACGTAGTGAAATATGACCGAAAAAAATAGTTTTCATTAATGAAAAGTTGGAATTTCTTACGAAAGAACTTATGTTTTTAGTGGAAAAGTAATAATAGTAGATATGTGATATATTTTTACATAAATCTTAATCATTTTGACTATTTAATACAGTTCAATATAAAATGGAAAACATAATCTAAGTTTTTTAAGTTCGTGTTTGAAACTTTCGAAACCCTATGGGGTACCTTGGAACGGGGCACAATGGAACAGTGATTCATAGAACCCCATTTACTTTATTTGTTTCTTGTTGCAGATTTTGAAGTCATAATGGTTATAAACCGCGTGAGAAAAAGGGACAGGGGCCTACATAGAGAAGCTAATATGCGAGAGGCTGTAGAACTCGTAGAAGGAGGAATGAGTTTGCGAACTTCTGAATTAAAAGATGTCAAGTGCACTACGTTGCATCGATATGTCTAAAAGAAAAAAGCAACAGGGGACGGAAAAGAAATACGAATGACACCTAACTATGCAGTCCTAAAGATATTTTCAAATGAACTCGATTGGAATAATATCTGTTGACTTGTTCAAAAAAGTGCTACGGTCTCGACACTTTAGAAACAAAACGTTTAGCTTATAGTATCATTCAGAATTGAATTAGTGCAGAAAATTAGTGCAAACAGGTACTGCAGATTGGCCGCGCAAATGTTTGACAAATGTATTTTGATGTCTCTATTCACAATCAACTTAGTGCAAGACGTCTGTTGATTGTAAATACACACATCAAAATACATCTGTCAAACATTTGCACGGCCAATCTGCAGTACCTATTTGCACTAATTTTCTGCACTAATTCAATTCTGAATGAGCCTTATGAGATGGCCAAGTATCACAATCTTAAAATTCCTCAAGCTTGGGAAGAGCGGCGAATGGCTGGCATTGACTCGCTTTACGGCTTCAGAAAACGACACTCCGAAATAAGACTTCGTAAGCCTGAAGCCTGCAGTTTGTCCAGAACAACGACTTTTAATAGATACAATGTGCAAAAGTTTGTTGACAATTTGTTTGTTGTTCTACAAAGGTATCCAAGTTTTGGGGATGGTACAATGGTATTTAGTTTAGATTAAAGTGGAACAAGCACGGTTCAAAAGTCCAAAAAAGTTTTCGCTTCAAAATCATCCAGGCAGTTAAATAAAGTGACTAGTGCAGAAAGGGGAACATTAGTGACTACCTGTTGCGTGGTTTCTACCGCTGGTTCTGCTTTGCCACCAGCGATGGTGTTCCCGAGAAAAAATTATAAAACTCATATGTTGACGGGAGCACCAGCGAATTGTTTGTGGATGTTATGAGGCATTTTGTAAAAATGACTTCTTCTATGAAAAAAAATCCAACTCTTGTAATCATGGACAACCATGAGAGCCACTTAGCTGCAGGAGTTTTAAATATTGCAAAGGAAAATGGAGTGATACTTCTTACAATACTTCCGCATACGAGTCATAAACTTTAAGCACTCGATGGGTCTGTAGTTGGCCCTTTCCAAAATTTTTACAACGCTGCGGCAAATTCTTGGATGGTTCGGCACCCAGGGCAGGCTCTGACATTTATAATGTGGTTGAGCTTGTGGGACAAGCGTCCGAGAAAGCTATGACACCATGTAACATAAAATCTGGATTTAAAAATTGTTCCGTTTCCGTCTTTACCGCAGACGAGTTTTTTATAAGCGAAGTGACAAACAGACCATTGACTGAGGAGAATCCGCAACTGCAGTCAAGGGATCTTATAACACCTACTATTGATAGCCAGCAAGCTTCCACCTCAAGAGTTGCGCTCTAAGAATCTGAAAATCAGATAAAAAGCCCTTTGGAATGCAGGGACCATCCTAGAGCAAGGCCCAGAAAGAACACTAACGAGAGAAAGAAAGGGAAAAAGTTTAATACTGACTGACACTCCTGTGAAAAATGAAATAGAAGAACGTGCACGTGACAGAGAAGAAATCAAAATAAAAAAGAAGACGGAGAGAACCAAAAATATAAAAAGAGTCAAAACTGAGAGAGCCACCAAGACACTATGGTTTTCTAGCCCTGAACTAATGTCTGAAATAGTGTCTATTCTAGATATAGAACTGGTGTTGCCAAGTTCATGCTTAGCAGGCAAGACAAAGCGACAAAGCAATATAAATACTTTTCCCGCAAGAGTGTTAAGAAAGTGTACTCTTGTTTAATATTTATTTTAATACAGGGTGATAATACAGGGGTGCCCCCCGTTAGCACGAAATTGCAAGAAATAAATTTATTAGAGACATTTGAAAAATCAGCGTCTTGTGAGTCCTAAATTGAAACCGATTAAGTACCACTGATGCCGTATTTATAAAATTACGTAAGAAAATCGTTTGATACCGTCGAGTTCATTTGTTGCGCTTTCGTGGCGTAATAAAATTATTCCAGTGAGCATCAACCAATTCACATCCGAATTTTCAATGAATTTTGTCTCAAAAACTATGCATTTTAGATTTTTTGCTTTGTTTTGTCATGTATTATTTATTTATTTATTTATTTATTTATTGTAACCAACAGCAATATGCCAATTACAGGCTACAAAAATGAATGTTCATGAAATGGGCGTCAATGCACGTAATAAAAGAACGTAATATAATAAATAGAAAATAATAAAGCTAACAATTAACCATAAACTTACAAGATTAACTAATAAGATTAACTAGGTAGACAGATTTTCTAAAACATGTTTTCTGAATTTCTTTATGTTATCGAAAAAAACATCAACAGAATTTAACTTAAAGTTATCACACATTCTATTCAAATGGGAATTCATTGCGTAGTTTGTCTTTTGAGTGTTTAAAGAAAAGCAGGGTCTGTATCTTGCATCATACATAGGTACATAAAACTGTAGTTTAATTATCTGCGGTTAACGGGTCGGACACTTATTCTGAATCACGCTGTATATATTTTCTACAACCGCGCGTAAAGTAGATACTTTAAAGGTTAATTTTAGATTGTAAAGTGTCACTTTTCACTCACTAGTACGTAAAGTAAAATGTAAAGTGGATTTTGTTTAAAAATGCGTGCGTGCCTCTTCCCGCCTACCCCCCCGCTACCCCTCGCTAATATGATTAATGAATGAATTGTACTGGGTGTGTATTCCCCCAGTGAACTGTGAGGCGAGGACTTCGTGCGTTTTCCCTACTGGGTGTGTTTTCCCCCAGTAGACTGTGAGGAGGGGACCTCTTGCGTTATCCCTTGGTTCCCATTGCACCACCGACAGCAGGCTGTGGTTATCCTAGCCGGGGAATGCTAATATGATTAATGAATGAAATGTACTGGGTGTGTTTTTCCCTAGTGAACTGTGAGGCGAGAACTTCGTGCGTTTTCCCTTAGTTCTCATTGCACAACCTACAGTCGTACAGTTACAGTCGAGTCATTCCTGAAACCTGGGTGTGTTTTCCCCCTCTAGACTGTGAGGAGGGGACCTCGTGTGTTATCCCTTGGTTCCCATTGCACCACCTACAGCAGGCTATGGTTATCCTAGCCGGGGAATGCTAGTATGATTAATGAATGAAATGTACTGGGTGTGTTTTCCCCCAGTGAGCTGTGAGGCGAGGACTTCGTGCGTTTTTCCTTAGTTCTCATTGCACAACCTACAGTCGTACAGTTACAGTCGAGTCATTCCTGAAACCTACTGGGTGTGTTTTCCCCCAGTAGACTGTGAGGAAGGGACCTCGTGCGTTATCCCTTGGTTCCCATTGCACAACCTACAGTCGTATAGTTACATAATGGGCACATTCCTGAAAGCTACGGTGTGGGTTTTCCCGCCGTGGACTGTGGAGCCAGAACTTCGTGCGTGTTCTCTTAGTTCTTGTTGCACAACCTACATCAGGCCTTAGTGCCGGGGAATAATGTTAAAGTTGAGAGAGAGCCCTTGTATGGAGTGGTGTGCGTTTACCAGAATTCCAGTTATAATCTAATGTTGACGGCCTGAAACGTTGTAGTTGATCATGGTAGTTGATCGTTAACCGTTCACACACTTGTCGCTCTGACGGATTTCCTGATAAACCGTAATGTTTAGTGAACCCTTAAATTACTTCACGTCATTAAATGATTAATTACGTAATTCCGTGTTTTTCTTAAAGTCGTGTCTTACATTCGTTATTTTGCAATTCCATATCTCTTTCGTTACGGTCTGCGTAAGCGTAACGAATGACTAATATTTTTAAGTACGGCAGTATAATCCATTCACAAAACTCCCGATGACGTTTACATTTTCATATTGAAAATTTGGAGTGTATTTGATAAGTAGTAATGTATTTAAGAGTCAATATCGACCCTATTATTAAATAGCGTCGATATTGACTCTTGAATACATTACTACTTATCAAATACACTCCAAATTTTCAATATGAAAATGTAAACGTCACCGGGAGTTTTGTGAATGGATTATACATCTGTAACTAATGTCAGTGCATTTATGTGATAGGTTATGTTCGTTGTTTGTGCTCCAAAATTATGTTTATGTGTTTTTAAATATTTTAATTATTGATACTTATTTCAATTAAAATGTCGATGGAATTGACTGTTAAGTGAGTTTTGAACTTATTTCAGTTAATATTATTTCTGTTTAGTTTAAAAAATTCAACACTCTGACAATATATTTTGCTAATAGAAAAAGAGGTGCTAGAACATCGCAACAACAATTTCAAATATTTGTAGAAGAAATGAGAGGAAATGAAATGTTAATAAATAATAAATCCCATCCTTCATATCCAAATGGAATATCAGAGGCATGGACATCTCTTACAGAAAAATTAAATTCATCAGGAGGTCCTATCAGATCTGTTGAAGCGTGGAAGAAAGTCTATACTTTTATATCGATACCCTAGTATCATACCGTAACAAATCAAAATGTAGAGTTTCAAGATATAGCTATTTTTGTATTAAGGGCGTGAAGGAGGCGATCTTGGTCCGCGGCGGAATCATAAGCCCGAGGCCCGAAGGGCCGAGGGATTATAAGACGCAAAGGGCCAAAATCATCGTTCACGCCTTAAATGCAAACAAGATATTTTGTAAAATCGTTTAAATCCACCTTACAGCTTTGAGAAAATAAACGGAACGATTCATTCTCAAAAGTCAAGTTATGTTGTTGGTTGCTAATGTGATGCAAATAAACATGTTGGTTTCTTAGGTTTTGATATGATCCTTGGTAATGAGTGTACCTACGTTATCAGTTAACAGTTAGTTATTTCTTGAAGTTTCAGTTGTTTCTCTATGATATTGGTAGAAAGTTTTGTGATTTTAGGTTACTGTAAACCGTACCTACATAACTAAAAACTTCCTTTTGTTTTACTTGTTACGGTATGATACTGGGATATTGATAATATGTTGATAATGAATTTTTGAATATAGAGCAACACCTGTAATTATACTGTAGATCTAACGCAAGTTATTTTTGTCATGAAAAAATAAAATTAATAAAATGTTCACTTTACTGGTCACAGATGTCAACACCGTAAGACTTTGGAACACGTCATAATGCAAAAGTTCATACAATTTTATAATAAAAAAGTACATTACGACTATTGAAACTTTTGAATTAATTACAGGTATTTGCGGATTGGAAATGTCAAGTTAAGAAAAAGGTACGTGATATTAGAGATACAAAGAACAGGTGGTGGAGCAGTGGGAAGAACAGCTAATTCAAGTAATAGGAAATTGCTCTGTATCATCCAACCAACATCCAAGAAGCTGGACTAATAATAAATTTAAACGAGAGTGTGGTAGATTGTAATGAAAATTAAGAAAATATGGATACTTTAAATTTATTAGAAAGTACCTCCATAAATGACATTTATAAAAACATTCCTGAAGTGCTAGTAGGAATGAGTGCTACACAGCCAATTTCCTCAGTAGAGAAAAGCAAATACATTGTCTTCAGTGGTGGAAGCTTTTCAGAAAAATGGAAACTCCTATGCCTCAGAGTTTGCAGGTATTCGAATTGAATTGAGCAAAATTAGAAAAATAAAAAAGTTTAAGACACTAGTTGAATATCACAAAAATAAAATAAGATATATCCAAATCTTCCTAATTTAGAAATGTCTGATTCCGAATAGTTCCTTAAATTGTAATGAAACTGATCAAATTAGGTACAGAAAACAAGTTGTTTGCTTCAATTATTTATTGTGTATTTATTATGTAGAGTTACCTGTTTTTCTTTTTGGTTTTTTTTTTGTTTGCAAATTGTTTGTAAGTATAAAGAATAAATTTTATGTTTGCTTTTTCATTATAGTATTAGGAGAATATTTTGTTTTTTATGTAAATTATATCATATTATGTTCGTAATGTAAAGTAAAGTAAATATATTACTGACAATGGTTTTTTATACACCGTGTCCACGGATAGGGTTCACTATAGGATTTTTTTTTTATTTTTCACTTTTCAAAAAAAATCATTCATTACAAAAGTTTTTGCTTGACCTAAAAGCCCAAGAAATATTACAGAAAATAATAAATTCCCATTAACAACTGAAAAAGTTGAGAAATTTATCTTTTAACTTTTACAAAATGTGGCAAAGATTAAAATTCTGTTAAAAATCACGTCAGCTAGAATCGGGCAATATTATGAATTTGATTTCTTATTACGTTTTAATTCACAAAAGTCATTTTTTTATTACCTAGCAGGTTCTTAAAATTGAAAAAATGAAATAAAAAAATTTAAAACTTAATTTTTGAAGAAAGTTTATTTTATATTATGTTCTTATTTCTACATAACTATCACCCAAATTACACTTACAGTAATTGATATTGCTTGAGTTAAACAGTTTACTTTTTTTTTAATCTGTGGTGGTTGTCCAACGGGGTACTAAGTCAAAGACTTGTCAGGACCTCAAGAGCGGAAGTGTATTTGAATGTGTGTATAAAGTGTTCCATGGCTTTGTTACTTCCAACCTTCTCGCCGTTTAAGGGGAAGCAGTGTCGAATTTTATCCCCAACACCGAAGGGTGCCTAAAGTCGATACCGGCCACCCCCGAGAAAAATCCTGAGTGCGGTTCGAACCGACGACCATGCGATTGCAAGGCCGGTCCTCTTACCACTGGACCGTTCAGGCGTTCATCGTACTTGATTATACTAACAGAATTTTTGAACATTGCCGTATTTTGTGAAAGTGTAAACAGGATTTTATTTTATTGTTATTAATGGAAATTTAATATTTTCTATAACGTTTTTGGAATCCTTGGGACAAGCAAAAATTTTTATAAAGAATGATTTTTTTTCGAAAAGTGAAAAATAAAAAAGTTTTTCCTATAGTGAACCCGATCCGTGGACACGGTGTATATTTATTTCTTATAATTTGCCCTTCGTTTAACCAATTTTGTTCAGCCTTGATATCCAATTGCACAACTTCAATTATCTCAAGGTCAACTTCTTCGTCCAGTCTTTCTCTTCAAATATTGTACAACACTGCACAAGTATTAATTATTTTTGCAACTTTCTGTAGTGAGTAATGGAGTATTCTTTCCTTTAATAAGCATCTAAATAAAGACTTCAAAACACCTATACACCGTTCTACAGTATTTCTGGTCCGACAATGTCTACTGTAGTATCGTCCTTCTGGCGTGTTCCGATCAGTATTTAGGCGCTCGTCCAAACGTGCGACGGGGAGGGAGAAAAATTATTTTCTCTGGAAAAAGTCCGGCGCCCGTCTAAACGTGCGACGGGGGGGGGGGGAGAAAAATTATTTTCTCTGGAAAAAGTCCGGCGCCCGTCTAATAAAATAGGTATTAGTAAAAAAGGTTCAAGAGGATATCCTGCGTCACCCAACCGCCATGTGATTTCGTTTCCATTGATATTATTCTTTAAAGAGAATTTTACATCTGACATATTCCATATAGCAGAATCATGCACTGGCCCTGGATATCTAGCATTGATATTTATTATATTAAGATTACTATCACATATAATTTGAAGTTTAATCTATGGTATTGCTTCCTATTGAAAAACAATATTGCTGGAGCTTCTGGATGGCTTGTTGGAGGAGACTTGATTGCTATGTGTGTACAATCAATTACACCTACCACTACAGAAAAATTAAATTTTTGATAAAATCCTTCTTTAATGCTTTGCATTTGCTGCTGTGTGCTTGGAAATTGAATATATCTTTTAAAAAATTATTATTGACTATTTCAGAAATTTCGGTGATGGCACGACTGACAGCAGGATTGACTTATGGAACAGCAGTTTTTGCTTATTTATTTTTGATAACTTCCACGAGCGAAGAAATTTAAGGCACTTAAAAATCGAAACAACTTTAAAATTTTTGTTATTCTTACACTGTCTGTCATTAGTGGTGTAAACTCCAAGAAAAGTTCTCTGGCAGTTTCAGGCGAAAATCTATATAATGTCCTAAAATTTTCACCGGGTATATTGAAAGGATCGTTTTGATCTCTCAACTGCTTGCGGTATATGTATATTATTTTCTAACCTAATAAATAAATTCATATAAAAATTGTTCATAACAACATACCTACATGTCGATTTCATACCTTCTTTCATGTTCCTCAACAGCAATCATTAGTAACAGATCATTATCTTGTGCCATTATTAATTATTTTCTAATATGCTGACACGCTGAAATTATTTGAATAGGTACCAAATAATCGAACAAAGCAGACACAAATTCACAAATGTTTGTGTATAACTAATTTAATTTACAGGTAACGGTAACTGGGCAGCTTTCGTTAAATATCGATCGTATAATTACGACTTTCGTTGGGGATTTATCTTATGGAATCGAAAACTAACGAATTTCGTTATATGAACGAAATTTCGTATGTTGACGTTCGTTACGCTGTAACGAAGTCTTACAGAATAAGATATATCCATTCCATATTTAAATGTAATCATCGACGATTACATCGTCACCTGAGGATACTACTTTTACTGTGTAGCACGTTTTAATGTTTCCTATAATTATTGTACTATGTTGTATTACTGCGCATTGTAATTGGTTTATTGCTGCAATCTTCACTGACTCTGTAGTAGTATATTACATAACGAGAGTTGTAAATAGCAAATTACGCACGGTGGAAAAGTTGGGCATGAGCCGCGCAGCGGCGAATGCAAGTAATTCCACAAGTGCGTAATTGCTTTACAACTCGAGTTTTGTACTATACTTTATGTACGACCACAAAAATTACCTTCAAAGTAATCAGCAATGACACTTGCAATTTCAACGACTGTCAATCTAATGTGATGCGGCTACGTAGATCTAACTACAAATGTGCGTAAAGTAGGTGCGTTGTGCGTTTTTCTTACTTTACGCACGACGTTTGTAAATACCCGCTTACTTAATTTATGTGTTGTACGTAATTCGTCATTTACAGTAGTGGTCGTAGATAAATTAATTTACTGCAATTTTCTAGAAACATTGACAAGTCCTCTCATTCTGAATGTACTTGGGACTAAATAAAATTATTATTATTATACTGATACATTTCTTTCTTTTACTCAAGGAGTAACCGTCAATTTTAGGACATTCAATATACATATAATATTTTCAAATGAGAGAATAAGAAAATATCATTGCGGGTATTAGTTTTACTACAAAGAAAAAGTACTTAAATTTCTTCTTGGTGACTTAAATGCCGGAGTAAGAAAGGAAAACTACTGATG
Source organism: Dorcus parallelipipedus (assembly GCA_958336345.1). Classification (NCBI taxonomy): domain Eukaryota; kingdom Metazoa; phylum Arthropoda; class Insecta; order Coleoptera; family Lucanidae; genus Dorcus; species Dorcus parallelipipedus. The sequence goes on from OY284478.1 coordinate 38,158,267, forward strand.
AAAAAATTTTGATTTATATTACACTAATTTCTGTTGGGAGAAAATAGTACAAAAAATATTAATAATGTTACACGGCCTGTTTCTATAAGTAACATAATTTGTTTTTCTGTTTTACAGTATCCTAAAACTTGAAGTATCTTTTTCTGGCATCATTTTCTATGAAGATGTAAAACAGACAATTACAATTCAAACATAAATGTTTTACATGTTCGTGAAACACTGAGGAAAAAAATGGAACTGCAAATGGTTTAAAGGACAATCCTAAACAGATTTCATTTTCGTACCAAATTTTTGTAAACAGAAACACTTGAAATGCTGAAAAATAGTTGCATAAATTTCTTGCCATCGTTATTTACACCGAATATCTGGACTTTATCTGGCCATTAAATAAACTTTTTGCGCACGTTCCACGCCGGCCGTCAAACCTTCTTGATTATTTTTTTTTTTTAGTTTTATTGCAGCGTAAATTTGTAACAGTACATTAAATCTACTTACGACGCGACGCCCCGATCTTTTTTTTAATTAAATATCACGTGGGCATTATCTCACCGCCGTCGACTTGAAGTCTGGTAGGCTATTGAACTTGATAATTTTTAAGCAGTCGAGTTCGTGGTGTAACACAAAGAGGGGTTACGTCGTTGGAACGGGTGCAACTGCGCTTATGTAAGAAACGAGGTTTGATAATTACACGCACACACACACACACACACACTTACACACTGAAAATGAAGTCTGCGGCACTAACGAGCTCCCCACTTAGCTACCGCTTCAAGTCGTATCAACGCAGAAATAGAATAGAATTGATATTTGTGTGTATAAATAAATCTTCTTGAGGAGTTATTGTTTTTTTAGACTGAACACATCTTGAACCGCACGCAAACAATTATAGTATCTTAAACCCGAACAAAGTTTTAAAACCAATAGCTTAATACAATACGTATGTAAAAAAAAACTAACAGATTAATTAAGATTAATTCTGAACTAATGAAAATGTGAAATTTCTTTTAGAATTATTTAACATGCTAAATCATACATAATGAAAAGCTAAAGTAGTAAATATTTAAATTAGAACGTCGATTTTTCGAAGCACGAGTGTTCTCGACTAATGTTAATAGTAAATTTTTTTAATGGAGTTCACTGTTCCAATATGTTATGTTTAAGTGTAGGTAATTTAAACATTTACGCCTTACGTGAATTTCAAAATTAGAAACACTATTTTTCACGCTCCTCCAAGAGATCGCCATGATTTACGTCGCTAGTTAATTGCATCGTCACAAACAAATGTTCAGCCTAAATGCTTTTGAGAGAGAGGGCAGTTAGTAAAGGGCAACTATCAAAATATAGGAGAGGTATACCTAAAACGGGATAGTTAACGTTTGGCGTTGATAAAAAAGGACTTCAAGTCATAGGAGTCCCATGAAGAACATGTTTACAATTTATTTTTTTAGTACAGGGTTAATGACAATTGTACCCACAAAAAAAAAAACGCATAAGAGAATAGGTGTCAGATTACGAGAAAAATGTTTAAAAAATTCTTATGAACAGTTTATTCCTTTAATGCACAATTTTTTTTTCTTTAATATACAAATTTATACTGTTTTTTTCTTTAAAAAAATTGTATAGGATGAATTTAAATGTAAGATACATAAAAAAAATATTTAAATAAATCTTTATGAATATTTTTTTATATTTTTTTACATTTTTTAAAATTTTTTTCATATTGCATATATGCTACAATGCACACTATGGGATCTTTTTTTTACAAAATAAATACTAGTTTGAAATCTTCAATACTTTATTCCGAAATACATATATAAAAATGGTTAAACATTACATGTGAAAACTTTTGTAACAATTTTTATTCTTATTAAAACATAAAGCTGATGCACATTTTTCGCAATACACATAAGTAAACCTTTTACAGTTAGGAAATTTACAGCGAGATCGGTTACCCATCCACTTTGGCCAATGTGAAAACTCATCCATTCGAACATCTTTAGGTGGTACAGTATTTTGAGAACGTCTTTTTTTACTCTGAAGGTGTTGTTCAGTGTTGTTCCGTCCTCGCTGTCCGCATGTAAATGTATACAGGGTTATCCACATAAACCGTTCGTTAAAAGTCTTCAAGGATGCAGTTCACGTAGATATTTGAAATTTAAGGAGCAAGGGCTTTCTGTCGATATCTCTTTAAATAAAATAAAATTGTCTTTGTATCACTTCCGGTTGTACCGGAAGTTGCTATCAACTCGCTTATTTTAAATGGAATGCTATAAAAATCTTCCGGTGCAACCGGAAGTGCTACAAAGACAATTTTATTTTATTTAAAGAGATCTCTATGGAAACCCTTGCTTTTTCTGTAGCTATATTTTTGATCACGTTTTTGAATTCTTCTTCCGGTACAACCGGAAGTGATACAAAGACATTTTTATTTTATTTAAAGAGATCTCTACGGAAAACCCTTGCTTCTTAAATTTCGAATATCTACCTGAACTGCAACCTTGAAAACTTTTAACGGACGGTTTATGTGGATAACCCTGTATACAACGTGTACCAAAAAGTTTTATACAAATGGACAAAAAGTTTATCTTACATTTCACAAAAAAACTATTCTTTATAAAAAGCTCTGCATGACTTGTAGATCCATAATCAGGTACAAATTTTTTTAAAAATTGGCTGGAATACAGGGAAAATAAAAAATAATGATTCGGACGGAGAGCAAAATACGTTCAAACTGTAGTGGAGAGCAAAATGTTCATTGAAATTGTGATTAAATAGCAAAAAATTATGCACACTTGTAGATTATTGATATTCCCAGATAAAAATTAAAAAATAAACACTTCAGCAATTATTAGATAATTTATTTTTATAAAACATTGATAACCTTCTTTATCAATTTTATCTGGGAATATCAATAATCTACAAGTGTGCATAATTTTTTGCTATTTAATCAAAATTTCAATGAACATTTTGCTCTCCACTAGAGTTTCAACGTATTTTGCTCTCCGTCCAAATCATTATTTTTTATTTTTCCTGTATTCCAGTCAATTTTTTAAAAATTTTGTACCTGATTATGGATCTACAAATCATGCAGAGCTTTTTATAAAGAATACTTTTTTTTTTGTGAAATGTAAGATAAACTCTCTCCATATTGCTGTGTTATTTTCTTTTCGAGGATTAATTAAAATCTAAATGAAAAGGATACACACTTTGAATTTGTTTTATTTTGATAAATGATTTTTCTTTTGGCTTTTGGTGCCACATTTCTATCATGTTTGTATAACAGGGTCCCTTAGAGTTCTGAAAATTAAACTTTCATTAAGATTTTTCTTGTACTTATACTTCTATTTTGTTAAATGCAGAGTTTACATAACCTGGAGGACGATCCTTTGAGTCTCGACTCACCGACTACAGTCAATTGGTTGAAAAGCAAATTCAGAGAGCTTTTTGGGGAAGACTCAGACACCGAGTCCATGCCTGATTTCCTCACACCACCTGCTAGGCCTGTTTTGTCGATGCCTGAAGTCCCGGACACTTCGGTCAGGGAGGTTGGGTTGCCAGATTTTGAAACGGCTGCCCCTCAGCAGATGGAGGCTGCTGAATTCGAGGAAGCCGTTAAAAAGCTTCCTCGTGAGTTCCTTAAGGACCGACGAGGGAACAAGCGCCGCTATCTACTCCACCTTCCTGATGGGGCGAAGGTAAAGATGCTTAAGGTGGAGGCACTTCGATTGGGATTGATAGGCTGGCCTACGAAGAACTGAATTAATTTATGTAACTTTGTTTTGTATAGAGTCACATTTTTTTTAGTTAATTTTGTTGAATTTTTAATTTTATTTTCGCATTTTGAGGTTAGGTTTTCTTTTGGGGTGAGTTTTTGTGGGTTTGTTTCCCTATATAAGTGGGGCAATTTGTCAATAGAATTTAAGTCTGCCTTGGGCAGTGTTAGTGGAAACATCTTCTAGAATGGTAAACAGTTTTAAAATTTATTAATATTATTATTGTTAATTTTGATTTAGTCACACATTCTTGTATTTAACGTATCATATACAGAGCAGATGCTTTTATCTAAACTGATATGATTAGCTTTGTTATTAGCAAAGACGACATGGAATAATTACATTTCGATTTGCAATAAACAAAGTTAAAATTTACCACAAACACCACATTTTTGTATTTAACGTATCATATACAGAGCAGATGCTTTTATCTAAACTGATATGATTAGATTTGTTATTAGCAAAGACGAAATGGAATAATTACATTTCGATTTGCAATAAACAAAGTTAAAATTCACCACAAACACCACATCTTTGCATTTAACGTGTCGTATACAGATTAGACTGGTTGTCTTATCTTGATATGGTTGAAATTTGTTTATGGCAAATACAAAATGGAATAAATACATTGAGTTTTTGCTATAGCAGATGTAGAGTGCACACTATATTTCAACAAACCACATTATACTTGATACATAATCATTTAACACAACACACCATTATTTCATTGCATTCAACGATTTTTAGAATTTTGAGGGACACGAAATCAAGGTATTTGCCTTAGCGGTCTCTGAAAATAACACACCTGTTTGTTGAATGTGAGGTTGAGATCTACCAATTTCAATTCGTCGTGGCAAATTCGAATGTAATTTTATGTACGTTTTCCAACTGATGATAATTTTTGGTTATGTGTATACTTGCTTTGACATTTTCTGTTTAACGTTGGCAATACTGCAACTAAATAAATTTGTTACTAAGATATTTGATTTTTTTACTTAGCCATTCACCACGTTGCTCATAAATTTGCACAACAACAATTCAATAAATAATTTCAGAGTTTCAATGCTACTTAAATTGCTTCATTGCGTAGGAACCCCGTGCAGTATTATAACTTGTCTAATAATTAAATCAATAGGCCCTGAGATCTCAATTGTTTCTAAAAAGGTTTATGCTAAATACCACAGCATATATTTATTGACGCTCAACAACGTGGGGCCTTTCTCTTTTTCAAATCAATTATATTTATTGTTGCCCAACATTAAAGGCATTAAATTTCACCGTTTTCAATTCAAATTTATATAAGTTATAGGACGACTTTCCCATAGCATCAGCATCTTACGAGTCGGTCACACCTTGAAAGCCGCTGATCATCGTTTCATCATCCTATTATTTTTGTGTAGTTTGCAGAATCCCGCGGAGCGTTAGAAACTTCCGTCGCTCAAGCAAGTCAGTCAGTAATTAGACGCATAGTAAAACACATGCTTTTAGTATCACTATAATTTTTGTATCGATTATAACTAATAAAAGTTTTTTTTTTTTAAAAAGAGTTTCACGTAAAATTGATAGAAAATTGGCGCAGTCAGTAGGATAGCCAAACAAATATTAGTGAATATAATATTTGGTTTGTGTCAACGATTTATTGGTGATCAAGAAATTCGCTTTCCCAGTTAAGTGAATTGAGTAGCTTAACGAGAAGAACTCCGAGTGGACATCGAAGGCACTTCGAGGGACAAGTTTCGAGAGCATATCGAAAAGGCGAAACAACATTCAACTTTTTCGAGGGAATATCGAAAAAGAATACTCAGCCGTCGCAAGGGAACATTGAGACTACATGGAGTGGACGATCATTTTACTGTGAGTAATACTCATGTCTTTTAGAGGTTCTAAAAATCGATACGATTCAAGTAGTGATTCCGATTCTGACTCACATTCAACAAATTTTAGAAAATTTCGTTCTAGATCGCCAATTACAAAAAATAAATCAGTTAAAATGGCTCTAGCACAAGTACCTGTTCTAAAAAAAGAATATTTAGATATGATTCCTGATTTCAATGGGGAAACGGAATTATTACCTAGATTTATTGAAATTAGTGAAAAACTAGTAAATAAATTTTATATTGTGTAAGATAAAAACGACTTTCAGAATGAATATCTGATGTCTAGTGTCTTAGCAAAAATTAAAGGAGAAGCTGCTATCAATATCTCGTCTTGTATCATTAATAGTTGGCAAGATTTGAAAAACTCTATTATTAATGCGTATGCAGATAAAAGAGATTGCTATAGTTTAAACATTGAAATGACCGAATTAAAGCAAGGTAACGAATCTCCATTCGATTTTTATAATCGTATACAGCATTCACTTAATTTGCAAATCTCGTATTTAGCTACACACTATGATGCGAACGAAGCACTTGTGTTATCTAATTATTTTCGCAACTATGCTTTGCGAATACTATTACGCAGATTAAAAGAACCGCTAGGATCTTTAATGCGTACCAAGGATCCCACAGATTTAAATAATGCGTTAAGCATGTTAACAAATGATTTTCAGTATGATGTTAATCAACTGAAAATTGAAAAAAATAAATTTTTCACAAAGCCAAATTTTGTTAATAAAACACCCGTTAGATCGCAACAGCCTAACGTTACGAAAAATTGGCAATTCTCAGGAAAATCAAATGTTAACTTAAATCAGCAACAACATTTCAATAAAAATAATTTTAATAATCCGAATTCGAGCACTAATGCGTTTAAATCAAACCAAAATAAAAAATTTCAAAAACCAACACCAATGAGCATTTCAACACGGAACACTTTCCGCCCTCAGCAACAAAGTTCAAATCAAAATAATTATTTTAGAAATCAAAACCCTAACGCCCAACGTAATTTTGTATTCGAAGAATTACATAATATTGATGAAAATGATCTACAGGATGATTTACCTGAAGAAGTAAAATTTACCAGACGAAATGCTTGACGAACAAATCGAGGAAGACCCAAATTCTTTTTTATGCGAGATAGCCTCGGACCTCGATATGAATTAACGAACTTAACAAATAATTATAGTGAATTACCGTATATAATTTTTCCCGAAAATAATTTAAAAATTTTATTACACACCGGTAGTTCAAAATCATTTATTAATCCAGAAATAGCTAAAAAATATTTTAGAGATTCAATTATTGAAGATCCGTTTCAAATTTCAACTGCACATGGCACATCGATCGAAAAATATAGTACTACTATATCATTTAGTAAATTGCTCAACAAAAAATCAAAGTTTTCTTTAAAATTCCATCTTTTCAAGTTTCATAATTACTTTCATTGTTTATTAGGTACTGACAGTCTAAAGAAATTAAATGCTATAATTGATTATAACACAAATCAATTAATTACCCCAACACGTAAAATTAAAATACAATTTCATAATTTATCTAATAATACGAATTTTATTATCGCTCACCTTAAATCTGAGCAAATTATAAAAATCAATATTAAAAATGTCAGAGATGGTGAAGCAATAATTCCTTACAAAAAATTTAATGAATTAGAAATTCCTGAATGTTTGGTAAAAGTTAATAATCATCAAGCTTTATGTACGGTCTTAAATCCGACAGAAAAGAAAATAATGTTTAATTTAAATGAACCAATCATTGCTGAAAATTTTGATGAAAATGAACAAAATCTTAGTCCGAATATTAATAATTTAGAATCACAAAAAATCCAAATTGATTTGTTATCAAGAATTCGTACTGATCATATGAATTCTGAAGAAAAAGATGCAATAATTAAATTAATTAAACAATATTCAGATATATTTCATTTGGAAAACACATAATTGACGTTTACAAGTAAAATTAAACATAAAATAAAAACTAAAGACGAATTACCAGTTTATAGTAAATCTTATCGCTACCCTGAAATACATCGACAAGAAGTTAAAACACAAATTCAGAGTATACTTGATCAAAAAATAATTCAACCTTCTCATTCACCATGGAGCTCACCTCTTTGGGTCGTACCAAAGAAGTTAGATGCATCAGGAAAACGTAAGTGGCGTATAGTCATAGACTATCGTAAATTAAACGATAAAACTATGGACGACCGCTACCCTTTACCGAATATTACGGATTTATTAGATAAACTAGGCAAATGTATATATTTTTCGACTTTAGACCTTGCATCTGGTTTTCACCAAATAGAAATGTGTAATGAAGATATACAAAAAACAGCATTTAATACAGAAAATGGCCATTACGAATTTTTACGTATGCCATTTGGGCTCAAAAATGCGCCTGCAACTTTTCAAAGAGTAATAGACAATATTTTACGTGGAATTCAAAATGAAAAGTGTCTTGTTTATTTAGATGACATAATAATTTTTAGTACCAGTCTCCAGGAACACATAGAAAGATTAAAAGAAGTATTTGATAGATTGGGACAATCAAATTTTAAAATTCAATTAGATAAGTCCGAATTCGTCAGAAAAGAAGTTGCTTATTTAGGACATATTGTCACCCCTGAAGGCGTTAAACCGAACCCCGATAAAATAAAAGCTATACAAAATTACCCAATTCCAAAAACTACTAAACAAATAAAAGGCTTTTTAGGATTATTAGGCTATTACAGAAAATTTATAAAGGATTTTGCAAAAATAACAAAACCGCTTACCAAATGTTTAAAAAAGGAAGCTGAGATTAATATCAAAGATCCTGAATATGTAAAATGTTTTGATTTGTGTAAAAACCTTTTAATAAACGAGCCTATACTTCAATATCCAGATTTCAACCAACCGTTTAATTTGACAACTGACGCAAGCAATTTCGCAATAGGTGCAGTATTGTCGCAAGGAAAAATAGGTTCCGATTTACCGGTAGCTTACGCTAATAGAACATCGAACAATTCAGAAACAAATTATTCGACCATCGAAAAAGAATTACTCGCGATTGTTTGGGCAGTAAAAAATTTCCGACCTTATTTATTTGGCCGAAAGTTTAAAATTGTAACTGACCATAAACCACTTCAATGGCTGTTCTCTTTAAAAGAACCAAATTCAAAATTAGTTAGATGGCGACTCAAACTCGAAGAGTACGACTACGAAATTGTTTATAAAAAAGGTTCTTTAAATAAAAACGCGGACGCTTTATTGCGGATTGAATTAAATATGATGAATAGTGACGATAGTAAAGAAATTTTCGAATATATGGAAAATTTTAATAAAGAATTAGAAACCCAATCTTTGATAGTAGAAGCAGATAATAATAACGAAGATGATAACGAGACCATTCACACTAATCAAGAAGAACCAATAGCTGGTATTCCAATTGTTGAATGTCCCGTAAATTTTGGCAAAAATCAAATTATTATTTCAGAAGTAAATTAGGCACCTTCAGTTCCTACTACAATAAAATTATATCAAACTAAACAACGAATACTTATACAATTTTCAAAAAATAATTACGAGCGAGAAATGATTAATTTCATAAAAGAATTTATTGTACCTAAAGTAAAATATTATTTATATTTTGAAGATCCATTGTACGAAAAACTTTGTGCAATGCATCAGAAATATTTTAAAAATTCGGAAATTAAAATGCTGAAGTGTACGAAAAAATTAATAGATATTAGCGACAATGATGAAATTTTGCAAACAATTCAAAATTATCACGAAGGCAAGAATAATCACAGAGGACTTGATGAAATTGAAAATAGAATAAAAGAAATTTATTATTGGCTTAATCAACGAAGGTCTATTCAAACCTATATTAATAACTGTGAAATTTGTCAAGTAACGAAATACGATAGGAAACCATTAAAATTAGAGTTTAATATTACTCCAACTGCTGTCAAGCCATTCCAAATTTTACATATCGATAGTATCACGTTAGAGAATGTTAAATTTTTAACCATAATTGATTCCTTTTCCAAATACGCTCAAGCTTACAAATTAAATTCATCTCAAGGTATAGAAGTGGTGAATAACTTAATTAAATATTTTACGCATCATTGTATTCCTGAACAAATTATATCGGATAATGGTGTAAATAAATAGGATGCACGTTGGATTTTACAAACTAAACGCAGTAAAAATGTCAGAATGTGCTTTTGCTGACGACTTAATGATATGTGCCGCACGGGAAAATGATCTTGAAAGAAACTTAAAAATATGGGTGGAAGAATTGGCAAAAAAAAAGATGAAAGTAAACACTACCAAGACGAAAATAATGGTGATAGGAGAAACAGGAAGGAAAGTAAACATAAGTATAAATAGTGAGGAAATAGAGCAAGTTGAAAGTTTTAAGTATCTTGGGATACCGATACATAGAAACGGAAATACAGAAAATGAAATAAGCGAAAGAATTATAAATGCGTCTAAATTATATTATGCCATATCGAATACATTTATTGGTAAAAAGGAAATATCGAGTCAAACTAAAATGGTAGTGTTTAAAACAATATACAGACCTACACAGATAAAAATCTGGAGTTCCCTCGCGTCTGGTGTTTCCTCGCGTCCATCCGTTTTTGGTGTTAAAATAAGCGGAGTTAGGACGTTTAACTTTAGAAAGTGTTAACGTGGTCTATAAAAGTAGCATTTTAATCCTTGCGGTAGTTATTTCTATATATATATTATATATATATATATAATTTTTTAACACCTATTTTTAGACGCATTTTAATCAGGAAAAGATTTTAGTATCACTAAATGAGATGAGCTTTACAACTTTTCAAGTAAAACTCTATCCGTATTTTTTAAGACCGATTAGGAGGAGAACATTTTATCCCAAAAATTTTTATGTGTGTATTTTAATGTATGGCTGTGAGAGTTGGATACTAACACCGGCGCAAGAAAGTAAACTGCAGGCTATGGAAATGAAGTATTTAAGGAGGGTAAAAGGAGTTACGCGTAGAGATAGAATTAGAAACGATACGATAAGAAAGGAACTATTAGTAGAATCATTAATAGAAACAGTTGAGAATCAACAGTTGAAATGGTTAGGACATCTAGTGAGACTGAGGGAAACCAGGCAAGTGAGAAGAAATTGGGAAGCAAAGGTGAAGAAAGGAAACAGAAGAGGAAGACCAAGGAAGACATGGAATAGTAATATCAAGAATATATTAAAGAAGAAAAATATCGAGTGGACAACGGCTATGAGGATGGCGTCAAATAAAAAAGAATGGGCAAAGTTAGTACACGCTACAGAAAAATAAAATTAGAGAAACAGAAATTAGCACTCCCTACACCTTCGGGTAGAAAGGGGAATGATTATATATATATATAATGGTGTAGAATTTAAGAATAGTTTATTTAAGGAACTATTAGAAGTTCATAAAATAAAAATACATTTTATTAGCTCACAACACCCCGAATCTAATGGTCTTATAGAAAGATTTCATTCGACTTTAATTGAACATATTAGATTGCTAAATAATCAAACAGAATATCAAAAAGAACATATTGAAATAAAAATTAATTATGCGCTATTAGCCTATAATAATTCAATTCATTCTATGACAAATTTAAGACCTTACGAAATAACTACAGGTCATCTAGAAATAGAATCTCCATTTAATAACGATATCGATAAACAATTAGCCAACAATTATATGAAAATCACAAAAACAAAATCAAGATATTATATCAAAAACTTAATGAAAAATTACAACAAAAGAAAGAACACGTAATTACTAAACTAAACGAAACTAAGGAAAACCTTCCTGAAATTCCTACGAAGATTTATGTAAAAAATAAACAAAAACAACGTAAAACTAATAATAAATTTAAGCCGGAAAAAATCAAAGTATTAATTATGAATTAAAAACGGCAAAAATAACTCCGACACATCATAATACTACGCAAAACATACACCTTTCTAATGTTAAAAGGCCTAGGAAGAAAACTTATAAATTTAAGAATTTTTCAGGTTCCTCGCAGCCGGACAAGGATCAGAAATAAGAAATATTACACAAAACCCAGGTATACTACCAATTAATTTAGGTCCTGCCAAATTACAACGCACAGAACACATTTTTGTCCATTATTATGACTTACAATCGCTATATAACGAATATGAAAATTTAAATTCTCAATACGAATATTTAAAAGGCACTACTTCGAATTTTTCTATATATGCTAAAGAATTAAGCAATTATGATAAGGCAATTCAATATAATATAAATATTATTAGCGACAAAATTAATAATATTAGATCGCATTCAATTATTGATAGATCCAAAAGAGGACTAATCAATGGATTAGGAACGATAGTTAAGACGATAACTGGCAACTTAGATGCGAATGATGGTGAGAAAATTGAAAATATTTTAAAACATTTACAAAGTAATCAAAATCTTAGAATCAGAATCAATTAAAAATGCAATATACCGTTAACGAGAAAATTATTCAAAAATTTAATGATACAATACAAGATATCCAGCATAATGAGCTTGTACTAAAATCACGAATTATGCAAATAAAACAAATTTTGATCGAAAATTTTAAACATCAAGATGTTCTATTCGCCAAGGATTTATATAATCAATTAATAATTCTTTACAATGTTATTTTAAATATTTTGCAAGATGTAGTCTATTACTTTTTGCAAACTAAAAACATTGCATCCTAGTATAATGAAGGGTAAAGATTTATTTTCAGAACTACAGAAAATATCTAATCATTACAAAGAACAATTTCCTTTTGAACTGAAATATGAAAATATTCAAGATTTCGAATCAATAGTAAGAATTAATTGCAAATTTGAAGTAACACGAATTAATTATTTCATATCTATTCCCATTGATTTCGAGGAAACATTTGAATTATATTATTTGTACCCAATTCCGACAAAGTACGAGTTAGACTTTTTGACGGTTATTCCAGATTTTAAATATTTACTCAAAACAAAAAATAATTTAATTAAATCTCTAAGTGACATTTGTACAGGTCACAGAATATTTCAATGTCCAAGTTATTTACAAACGAACCATAAAACTTTATGTGAAGGTCAGATCTTAGAGAACATGAAAACCGATCGCTGCCAATATACAAAATTAAATATTAAGGAAAGTCACATAGAAATCGTTCCTGAAATAAAACAATATTTTAAAATTTAAAAATTTTAGGTATAAAGTTAAGACACCGTTCATAATATATGCCGATCTAGAATGCATATTAACACCATGTAACAGTAAAAATAAGTACCAAGAACATGTGCCCTGTGGTATCGGGTATTATGTCAAATGTTCTTATGATGATTCACTATCTTTCTATAAATCGTATCGTGATGAGGACTGCATGCAATGGTTTACTGCAGAACTGCAACAGTTTGCTGAAAATTTAGAAACCGTATTCCTTTGCCCTCTACCCATGGAACCCTTAACTTCAATTGAAAATCTGGAGTTCAATCAGGCAACCCACTGTCACATCTGCGAGCAGCCGTTTAGCCTTGAAGACAAAAAAGTAAGGGATCACTGTCACTTAACAGGGGTGTTTAGGGGAGCAGCACACGAGGGATGTAATGTTAATTATAAGGATGGTCACGTGGTACCTGTTGTGTTTCATAATCTGAGCGGTTATGATGCTCATTTTATAATTAAGAATTTAGCATCAGATTTTGAGGGCCGCATCGATTTACTTCCCGTAAATAAAGAGAAGTATATTTCGTTTACGAAACATGTTGATAAAAATTTGGTAAAGTTCCGTTTTATTGATTCGTTTCGGTTTATGAGCTCAAGTCTTGATAAATTAGCTTCAAATTTGGAAACTTATCCTATTTTAAAATCAGAATCTCAAAATTTACCGGAGGAAAAATTTCAGTTATTAACGCGAAAGGGTGTGTATCCGTATGACTACTTTGACTCGATTGAACGTTTTACCGAATCTAAATTGCCAGCGAAAGAGAAATTTTATAATAAATTAAATGATGTGGATATAAGCGATGTGGATTACGCTCATGCTCAGCGTGTTTGGAGTGAGTTCAAAATTCAAAATTTGGGGGAGTACTCAGACTTATACTTACGCACAGATGTTTTACTGTTAGCTGATGTATTCGAGCAGTTTCGTTTAACCTTACTGAATTCACATGGGCTCGATCCTGCTCATTATTTTTCTGCTCCAGGATATACTTGGGATGCTATGCTAAAGTATACTAAAGTAGAGCTCGAATTATTAACAGACATCGATATGCTCATGTTTGTCGAGCGAGGTGTTCGAGGGGGACTGAGTCAGTGTTCGAAACGTTATGCCAAAGCTAACAACAAGTACATGACCGACTATGATCCCACCCAACTATCAAAATATTTACTTTATACTGATGTTAACAATCTTTATAGGCATGCAATGTCACAACCCTTACCCTACGGAGGGTTTGAGTGGGTGGATGATGTAGAAAACGTAGATTTTAATATTTCAAACAACAGTCCCGTAGGATATATTTTAGAAGTTGATTTAGAATATCCTGCTGAGTTGCATTATGCTCACTCAGATTTACCTTTTTGTCCAGAACACGTCAGCGCACCAAAATCTAAAGAACAAAAATTAATGGCTACATTGAATAACAAAAAGCGTTACATCATTCACTATAGATATTTATAGCAGGCTTTGTCATATGGTTTAAAATTAGTTAAAATTCATCGCGTATTGAAATTTAAGCAGGCGGCGTGGTTAAAACCTTATATTGATTTAAACACCCGTCTGAGAACTGCTGCAAAGAATGATTTCGAAAAGGATCTTTATAAATTATTAAATAATGCAGCTTTTGGCAAAACGATGGAGAATATCAGGAAACATAGTAATGTAAAATTAATATCTAAATGGGAGGGAAGATATGGTGCAGGTAAATTAATTGCGAAACCAGAATTCAAGTCCTGCACAATATTTAACGAAAATTTAGTTGCAATAGAATTAAATAAAACGGAAATTCTATTTAATAAGCCCATATATGTTGGCATGTGTGTACTCGATATTTCAAAGGTGAAACTTTATGAATTTCATTATGGATATATGCAATCACAATTTGATGATAAATGTAAGGTTTGTTATACGGATACAGACTCTTTAATTTATGAAATTGAGTGTGATGATGTATATAAAGTAATTCAACGTGACTGTTATAAACACTTTGACACTAGCGACTATCAGGAAAACAATCGGTATGGTATTGCTCGTGTAAATAAAAAGGTTCCAGGTCTGATGAAGGATGAGCTGAATGGTAAAATTATGACGGAATTTATTGGTTTGCGATCGAAAAGTTATGCATACAGAGTGGAGGGTGAGGATAAAGACGAGAAGGCTAAGGGTGTTAAACGAAATGTTATTCAGAACAAAATTACTTTCAAGGACTATTTAGAATGTTTGCAAAATTCTGTAGAAAAATGTTTACATCAAAATTTAATACATTCAGAAAAACACCACGTCCACACAGTTACGCAACAAAAAATTGCTTTGAGTCCTCACGATGATAAACGATATTTAATTCAAAATTCTTATGATACTCTTCCGTGGGGGCATCGGGATATTATGGATACATAAATCCACACAAAATGATATTTTTTAGCAGCTTAGATGTAAACATAGTTTTATTTTATAACTTGATTTATAAACATATACATATATTTTTAATGATTTTATGATAATTGTTATTTTCGTTTAATATCATCATAGCAATAAATTATATTAAAAATTGTATCTTTGTTTTATTTTCCATCCATCAACATAATAATCATCTTGAAACTGATATGGATCTGTACAAATTGGGAATGTCATTAATATGATGTATATATTTTAATATAGCAAAATAACTTGGAAACATACTTCTTAATGTTATTTGTATGAATATCTGTGTAAGAAACTGTAAATTTCTAAGTAAATCATCACGTGATTAATTTTGTTTTAAACACTATAAATTATAATGAAAAACCTTTGAATGAGCAGTTGCAAAATGTGTGTGCCACGAGTAAGATCTATTCCCGAGCAGCAGGAAGAAGAATATGAAGAACAAGAAGATGAATCATTCATACATTGGGATCCAATATTGTGGCCAAACAATTTCATGATATCATCTTTCATAACACCGATGTTTCAATGTAACCAAGAACAATTTTTCGATGCTTGTTTCCAAGTGTTTCATGCAGAATTATCAACAATGCTTCCAAATGCTCAAGGATCAATCAAGGTTTCTGCAGAAATGTTTTGTATACATGAGGATGGTGAAACTTACTATTATTTAACGAAAACATGATTCCTCTCGCAAGGTGATAATTTAGTTGAATGGTATGAGAGCAACATAAAGAAGCCGTTGCTGAAAAGTTTAGAAGAGAAACCTGCAGTTCATTTAACAAGATTGAAAGTGAACCTGCAAAATCCTAAATTATGGTTCGTCAGTTTGTGTCATGAAGATACTATTGTGTCCGATTACGAATGGAATAATTCGCGTTACTGCATTAATAAAGAAAGCAGCTTACCTTGGAATCATAATAGAATAGTGTTTTTGTAATCAAACATAAATTAGTGCATTTTTTTTCTTGTTAACAGTAACATTAATAAACCTGAATTAAAATAATAAAAAGTTTATATTTCCATTACCTAATGTATACTTGAACAACTTCTTAACGTTATTTATATAATTTATTATGGAGGGAAAGCAAGCTTAGATTAGGTTACCACAAATCATTCAATATTAAGTTTTCCCATTCAAATTTTCAATCAATAGAAAAGCTACTAGGTTGCTATATAGCAAAAGTAGGGAACTATACAACTGTATCATGCACCACGTGACCGAGATCATAGCAGTAGTTACGAGCAGTTGAGAGGGCTTCATATTATAGTAGGTTAGTAAACAAATGTGGTGTTGAGGTGGGGTGTGGAGACAGACTGGAACCGATAATCACATAACAATTCAAAATAAACTGTCTCGATAAATTGTAAATTTTTTCGATGTACTGGTAAAACAGATAGCAGTTTCTGAGCAGTTTATAAAATAACAGGTAAAACAGGTAGCAGTTTGTAAAATAACAGGTACAAACAGGTACCAGTTTATAAAAGGCAGTATACTCCAGTTCATTACAATCCTACTGTGACCCTATACATTTAGAATTATCATCTTAAAGGGTGGTCACACTGGCTCCGATATCAAAAATCAATTAAAAAACAACTTCATATTAACAAATGTATTCATTCATTATGTTCTGAATGAATACATTTGTTAATATGAAGTTGTTTTTAAATTGATTTTTTTTAATTGATTTACATATGGACAAAATGTGTTTATTCAACAGAATAAGAATGAGATACGTTTTAAAACTGACCAATAAAATTTAGTGTTCCTCCAAAGCACGCATGCGTGGTTAGGTTTGTTATTGTCAATCGTCAAAATCGTGAGTTGGGTATACCGGTTATTTCGTGAAAAATAAACGTACAAAATAAGTGGTTTTAGAAATTAGCAGGTAAAACTAAATAGTAATATTTTTTATAAATAATTTTAGAAAACAATGCTTTGTACGCATGCGCGCATGATATATCGCCTAAGAATGAGGTCTAAAAGTTCAATGTTAACCAACTTTTGTTATCTTACGTGGTATACCTTATTCCTTATTCAGTTTATAAACACAAACACAGGGACCCGTAAGATTAACTTTTATCTTAAGCGTTACGCCTTAAACCTTATTTCTTATTCTTGTTGTATAAACCAGCCTTTAGTAAACAAATGCAGTGTTGAGGTAGGGTGTGGAGACAGACTGGAACCGATAATCATATAACAATTCAAAATAAACTGTCTCAATAAATTATAAATTTTTTCGATGTACTAGTAAAACAGGTAGCAGTTTCAGAACAGTTTATAAAATAACAGGTAAAACAGATAAAAACAGGTACCAGTTTATAAAAGGCAGTATACTCCAGTTCATTACGATCCTATTGTAACCCTATACATTTGTTAATATGAAGTTGTTTTTAAATTAATTTTTGATATCGGAACCAGTGTGATCACTCTTTAAGACAATAATTCTAAATATAATTTGAAGTTAGACAATTTTGAGAGTAAAGTAAGCATGTTTTTAAATTTAAAACCATATATAAATCTGCTGCTACAATGTGTCCGAAAATTGATCTTATGAAAATGTTAAAACTGTTTGATTCCTAAAACAAAATTATATACAGCTTTTCTAATAACAGATGCTATATTTTTAATGAAGATGAAAGCGTATGAATAGATCAATAGCAAAAATGTGTATGTATGTGTATCACACTGTAAGATCTGTTATTAGAAAAACTGTAAGGTAACAGTATTAGTGGATAATAAATAGAGACAAACAGAGTGATGTTAAGGTTAACATAAGGTAAGTGCAGAGCCGTTATCATAACCATAAATAAATAATAACATATCATTAAAACAGGTAAATTTAGATACAGTGGCACCTCCATAACTCAAACCTCGAAACATTCTGTAAGTCGAAATTTACTGATGTCCCTGCACATTGTGTATAACTGAAATCTCTTTCTTTAACTCAAAATTTCTATAACTCAAAATAATTTTCCGGTCCCTTGAGATTCGAGTTATGGAGGTTCGATTGTATATGATAGAAAAGGAAGAGGAGCATTGGGGAATACATTGAATAACAATTTTCATGGAAACTCAATCTGGGGACATACTGTATATGGAAATAATTATTAAGTTACATGATATAGTAAATACAAAAAGATACCTCAAGATAGATGACAGCGTTAGATTCTATTAGTCTATCAGTATTATCAACTAACCAAGCATACAGACAATCAGATTTAGGGAATGTATGCACTTTTAAAAAACGTATCTGGTATAGATAGTACTTATCTTATATGCTTCCACGTCTCAACTGATTAAATTGCTTTTAATACATAACATAATAGTCTGTTTAAACCCTTACGTAAAATTGAATAGGAACTTAAATCAATAGATGTGCTATTAACGTTCAATGTTACTTCTATATGTGTGCTTGCCTACCATCACTTTTGCTATTATACTGCTATCTGTCACATCTATAAACTGCTATCTGTTTTATCTGTTATTTTATAAACTGCTATCTGTTATTTTATAAACTGTTACCTGATTTACCTGTTATTTTATAAACTGCACCTGTTTTTACCAGTACACCGAAGAATCGCTCGAAGTATAAAGTCCCCTAAAGTATAAGCTTCACCGAGATGGATATTCATTTAATTAATTCTTGATAAAGAAAAAGTCTTAAGCTTTTGGTTACTGTTGACGCAATTCTTCAGAATAGAATGCTAAGATATAGATGATATGTATCATTGAACTTGCCTTAATAATTATTGAAAAAATACATGCATACATAAGAGATGTAGACAGAATGATAGATGATTACCAACATCATGATTTTAATGAAAATTAAACATCCAATTAAATTCAAGCTTATTAAATTCGAATTAAAATTTGCATAAGAAACTATCCTTGATATCAGACCTTGATATCAATTCTCAGTAGTCACGTCATCGGTGCTCTGTTGTTGTCTCAGGTACTGCTATCTGAAGAAAGTTTTATTGAGTGAAATAATGAAATAATGAAATCTAATAAGCTGTTTTACTATACCTTTCATTGATTATTATTGAAAAATGAAAGAATTAAAAAGAAATTAAAATAATTTATTTAGAACATAAACAAAGCAGTTAATAAAATGTGAAATCTGTTCAGTTAGTAGAAAAAATAAAGCAAAATTTGAATTTTTTTACTTCTTTTTAACTTAAAATAAGATTATATACTTAAGATTTCACTTTCTCAACCTATTATGAAACACTCCGTATAGCATGTGATTTTTTTTAAATTTCTTTTAATTTCAATAATAAATTAATTTCAATAATAAATTAATTTCAATAATAAATTAATTTCAATAATAAATTAATTTCAATAATAAATTAATTTCAATAATAAATTAAAAGTATTAAAATGGTTGTGTGTAAATTAATTTACTCTGAGTAGGATAGGATTAGGTGAAATATACATATAATACATATATAAAAAGAATCTCCTTTATTGTATCCTGTAACAAATTATATAAGTTTTAATATGTTATAAAATTAATTAAAAAGTTGAAATATCAAAGAAAAAAACAAGAAGATATTACAAGTATTAAATTAATTCATTGAAAACAAGAACAAGTATAAAAATTGAAGTTAAAATAAATTACTTGAAAATAAATTCGTTGAATACAAGAACAAGGTATAAAAATTTTAAAAGCGAGTTGAAATAAATTCATTTAAAACAAAAACAAGATATTATAAGTATTACAAGTATTACAAGTCAAAAATTAAAGTTAAAAATAAATTCATTGAAAACAAGAACAAGGTATTACATATATAGAAATATAAAATGAAGGTTAAAAATAAATTCATTGAAAACAAGAACAAGGTATTACATGTATAGAAATATAAAATGAAGGTTAAAAATAAATTCATTGAAAACAAAAACAAGGTATTATAAAATTTAAAAAATAAATTAATTGAAAACAAGAACAAAGTAAAGAAACTTATTTATTTATTTATTTATTTAGAAACAACACAGGCATTAGCCTAGTTACATTGTTTCCGATGCTGATAATACCGTGTGATTCGAAAAGGGCCAGATAAGGGGAGGCCGTAAAGTTTAAAGTAAGATTAATTTATTCGGAGAGACTGATATGCAATGTGGCCAGAGAGGAAAAGAAAATGCCGGCAGACTTCCGATAGGAATAGACGAAGTTGTTGACAATTCTAATTTGAGTTTATTATGTATCAAGTTAATTGAGGCTATACGTTTTGTCCTCTACGGCCTCCCCTCATCCAAAACCCAAAAGTCACACGGTAGCCAAAGTTAGTGTTCCAGCATCAGAGTTGACATAAGTATATGCAATATACATGTTCAGGTGTTAGACACAGTATGAATATTAATATAGTATATGTGAACAAAAATACCACAAAGCGCACATACAGAATTAAAAAAGAACTCTTAAACTACAATTATACGTAGAGAAGAATGTTTCGAGCTCTTTCTAAGAAGTTGTTGAGGGATATACCGAAAATCTCAATAGAGGAGTAGTACTCATTGTAAAGTCTGCAGATTTTACTTATAGGCGATATAGAACTGTGATAATCATGCATAGGGGGCCCTGGTCTAATGGAATAGTATGGCACATGTAGCTTGAACAACGTAAGTAAGTAAGAATTATCAATAAAGCTGTTGTATATCTTAAATAGTTGTAGTAACATGGCTACGTTACGTCGATGACTCAGGCGTGGTAAAGAAAACTCACTTCTAATATTATTATACGCGTCATACTCTGGATTGTGCCTATATTTTTTGAAATAAATGTATTTTAGGAATTTATTTTGTACTTTTTCAATCGCTTTAATATCACCCTGTAAGTGGGGATACCAAACAGTACTGGCAAATTCTAAATGCGATCGCACAAGGGCATTAAAAAGTAAAATTATTGCTTTAACATTATTGAATTCCGCAGTATTTCGTTTTAGGAACCCTAAATTTCTATATGCCTTACTCGTTACCGACGAAATATGTTTGTTAAATTTCAAATTGGATTGATAATACACTCCCAAATCCTTTATTTCAAATTTGCGCTCCAAGACTTTAGTGTTAATAGAGTATGGTTCAAGTATTAGTGATTTCCCACGAGTGTATGAAACCAAGTAACATTTATCAAGATTAAAACTCAGCTTATTATCTTCACTCCATTGATACAGGGCATCAAGATCAGATTGCAAAAGTTTTGCATCTCTTTCATCCTTAACTTCCCGAAAAATTTTTAAGTCGTCAGCGTACAGAAGAGTATATGAATTTTTAATAGAATCGGGTAAATTATTGATAAAGATTAAAAACAGTAAAGGACCTAGATTACTTCCTTGAGGTATTCCCGAAGTTGGGGTGAAGATTTTAGATTTGGATCCGTTATAAGTTACAACTTGTAATCTATTCTTTAAATATGAAGCAATTAACGTGACTAAATCAACAGATAATCCGAATGCATATAATTTCCTGATGAGAATATCGTGATCCACTCTATCAAATGCCTTTGCAAAATCGGTATAAATAACATCCACTTGGGAACCATTTTCCACGGCACACGACAATTGATGAGTAAACACAGTCAAATTTGTTACAATTGACCTGTTTTTAAAGAAGCCATGCTGACTGTCCGTAATTTTTAGTTTAGCGTAACTATAAATTTTGGAGAATAATATGTGTTCATATATTTTGGCTATAGTGGATATAATGGATATAGGGCGATAATTTTCAAAGGCAGTAGCAATACTGGTTTTAAAAATTGGCGTGACTTTAGATTTCTTAAATTCAATAGGAAAGGTTTTTTGCGATATAGATAGATTAAAGATAAACATGAAAGGATAGAGAAATGAATCTCCGCATGCTTTGTAAATATATGGGGGTATGTCGTCAGGTCCAGCCGATTTTTTAGATTTTAAGTGTTTAATCGCGTCAGTAATATCCTCAACTGTTATTCTTTTAATAGTGAAGTTATCAGAAGAATTTCCACTGAGAGTCGAAACATCGTAAGTTGGGGTGTTAGTCAGATAAACACTACAGAAATAATCCGCAAAACCCTGAGCAATCTCATCGTTATTTACAATTTCAGTACCATTCATGGTAAAAGAGCCCTTAGGTGGTAAAGAACGTTTTCTGTTTTCTACATATCTCCAAAACTCATTAACATTTACGGAAGAAATTGAATTCTGCACATTCTCCAAGTATCGTTTATAAGCTTTTTGAGTTTTATTCTTAAGTGTGATTCTGAAGTCTCGATATTGGGACATCATGTACGTACTCAAATGTTTTCTTCTGCGGAAATATTCCTTAGAACGAAGACATGAAATTACGTCCTCATCAAACCAAGGAGGGTAGTTATTATTTCTGTTTATTCTTTGAGGATATTTCGGGACACATACGTCAAGTAGGCTGTACAATGAGTTATAGAAATACACAACAGCTTCATCGACTGAGCGACTAAGACCTAGTATTGACCAGTCGTATGTAGTAAGCAAATGATAGAATAAATCAAAATTAGCTCGTTTATAATTGTAGGCATTAGGACCCAAGTTGTGCGAAGGGTTATAAGTAGCACGAGTAAATTGTAAATTTAAGTTTAGTGCCGGGTGATGAGGGTCCTCACCCACCAACAATTCCCCAGCATTTTCAACACACTGTTCAATTGATGATAAAACCAAATCCAAAGTTCTACCATTAGAATTTAAAACATTATTATACGATCGTAGATTATTTAAGTCGAGAAAATCTGAAATAGTACGAGATATTGGGCCACCCTCTGCAAAATTATACAAGTCACCATTAATCTGAGGAACATTAAAATCTCCCAAAATTAATATTTCATGATCGCACAAAGTTGTACTAATATTTTCAAAGTTGTCAATAAATTCTACATAAGCTTCCAAACTTGATGTTGGAGGAAAATACACTGTGCTTAGAAGGTAATGATTGCTATTCATCCTAATTTTCACAAATAACATTTCAATATTAGAATCAATCTTAATATAGGATGAGTATAATTTCTTACTTACTGCAATGAGAACCCCTCCTCCCCTTCGAGCTGAAGATCTATCTTTCCTGTATACTACGTAACGGTTATCGAAATATTCGGCATCTGAAAAGTTGTCATTCAACCATGTTTCAACCAAAACAATTATATCATAAGAGCTATTTAAAACATTATTCCTGAAAATTAAATTTTTTGTACGCAAACCTCTAACATTTTGGAAATAAATTTCGAATCTCATGTGAAACTAACACTAACTAATTCTAATAAAAATAACAAATTAATAAATCTGAAATATGAAACTAAAGTATGCCATGTATTTCTGCGTAGCAGCTCCCCAACCAATCAACCAGCTAGATAATAGTGCTACTAAATCAAATAAAAAATGTGAAATTTAGAATTTAAAAATAATAATTATAAATTGAAATTTAAAAAATAATAATAATTCTGATTAAGTAATTCAGATTAAATCATTGAATCATTGAATTTAAGTCATTGGCGTTCTTAATGACTTTCTTAGTACTACCCCCGGCTGCAGCGCTTACAAATTTGCCATAAATTTTACCACCCACTGTCCAGGCATTCCGTCTACCTAATTTTTGCCAGCACTGTTTTAATAAAGAAAGTCTTGCAGTAGTCAGATCCTCAGTGACAAGAACGTCAGAGTTCTTCAGGAGCCTACGATTTCTCAAGATTTCTTCCTTGTAATAAAAGCAGTTGAACTTTATTATTATAGGCTGACTTCCGCGAATTAAATTTCCGACTCTGTGAAACCGGTTAATGTAATTAGGTTTCCACTCAATCCTCAATTTTTCCATGAAGACATTACGTAACTTTCCTTCCAAATTTTCTAAATTTTCATTATCGTCTTGAGTGATCCCGAAGATGCGAATGCAGTCACGCCGATAATATTGTTCCAGGTCATCAATTGCCGCCTTCATCGCTTCGATCTTGGTTTCCAGCAAACGTAAATCCTCTTCGTGTTTGTTTACCTTTTCTTGCATGGTATCGAGGCCACTTTTTTGAACCACTTTTTCGGCAATTCTGGAAATGTACGCATCGTCCAGCAAAATTTCGCTCAAGGTTTCCCTGATCATTGCTTTTAATTCATTTATTTGTTCTCTGGTGTACGTAGGCATCTTTTTTGATCTTAAAACAGAAGCACTGAGTATTAATTATATCACTGTAATACTTAAACAGACGTAGCACAGATAACGGCACAACAAAACAGGATTTAGTGGGAGCAATACGAACGCGTGGTCTACTCTCGATGCATGCTCTGTACTGTAACTTATGCTTACATTAGGATCCTGTCCCACCATTAGGTGCTGCAAGAAAAATGTACATTAGTAATTTACCCTACAAAAACAAGAACAATATATTACAAGTATAAAAATATAAAATGAAGGTTAAAATTGAAAAGCGAGTTGAAATAAATTCATTGAAAACAAGAACAAGGTATTACATGTATAGAAATATAAAATAAATTCATTGATTTAAATTGAAAAGCGAGTTGAAATAAATTTAATGAAAATAAAAAACATGGTAAAGATATTACAAGGTATTATAAAAATTTGAAAATAAAAAATAAATTAATTGAAAACGTGAACAAGATAAAGAAACTTATGCTTACATTAGAATCCTATCCCAGGAATGGAGGGGGTGCTGTAAGAAAAATGTACATTAGTAATTTACCCTCCAAAAACAAGAACAAGGTTAAGGTAAAGTTAAAAATTTGAAAAGCAAGTTGAAATAAAATTTAAAAAATAAATTAATTGAAAACAAGAACAAGGTAAAGAAACTTATGCTTACATTAAGATTGATGTGGAGGATGTATACTTAACACCCCCTCCATTCCTGGGGTTGGAGGAGAGCTATAAGAAAAATGTACATTAGTAATTTATCAGATAGAAAATAAAAAAAGATTAAAACTCACATAATAGCGTATATTTGCCCTCCATCTAGGAGGGCAAACACCATTTTCGATTTGAACTGAAACGATAAATAGTAATTTGCGGGAGGCGGCCCCTCCCAGCCTGCTATGAAATAGTTCTGAAATAAAGTAAAATAATTAAAGAAAGAAAATATATGTATATATAAAACTTACATTCATAGGGGGAGGCAGCCTCCGTCTCAATTCTTCTATTATGATGTGTCTTTCTGAAACAGGAAAAAAAATATCAAACAATATTCACTTGAACATATATGTGGTTACTCTTACGTTCCATGTTTGAAATAACTGATTATGTTGGCAATTCGTAAATATATTATAAGAATTTCAAGCGATGTTGCCAGAGTTTAAAACGTAAATTCTTGAATGAAAGCATTCAACTAATTATTAACCTGTGATAAATGATTCAGTCTGACAACAATGGAGATCCCTACCAAAGAAACTGCAATAAGCCGTTAACTATAAATATATCATTTAACTTACCTGGAAAACAAATATAAATAATATAAAATGTTTTCAATATTTGTAGAAATGTTTATGGAATTAACACACACACACACACATAGTTTTTAAGTTTATAGAATTAATATATGATTTTGAAAATCAATCATCAAGATTTTTACATCTATCAGCATGAAATTTATCAGCAAGTGTCGATTAATAAATAACTCTTATTCATTCCTTTTGAACATTGAATAATTTTTAATAATTAAAAAACATATGTCATTCAATAATTGTAGAAATGAATTAAAAAACATATATCTTTCAATAATTGTAGAAATGTTTATAGAATTAATATACATGATTTTGAAAATCAATCATTAAGATTTTTACATCTATCAGCATGAAATTTATCAGCAAGTGTCGATTAATAAATAATCATTATTCGTCCCTTTTAAACACTGAATAATTTTTAATAATTAAAAACATATATCATTCGATAATTATAGAAATGTTTATGAAATTAATTATATTGGTGAGAACATTGCTCAAAGATATTTCTATTAAACGCAGTAACCTCGTATGTATAAACAAAACGGCTTTGTGGAAGCAGATAAAATCAGACTACTATCGTAACATAAACAAAAGCAGTTTAATCAGAGGAAGCGTTGAGGTGTATATGAAAAATATGATATGAACTATCTATACTTCTGTAAATAAACCCTAGAGATAATATTAATAAAGAAGTTATAAAAAGTATTATAGCTTTAACTTTTAAAATACAGTCACAACTCCATAACTCGAACATTCACAACTTAAAATTTTCTGTAAGTCAAATTTTCTGTAAGTTAAAATTTATTGATGTTCCTGCATACTAATCTCAGTCTCTAACTCGGAATTTCTATAACTCAAAATAATTTTCCAGTTCCTTGAGATTCGAGTTATGGAGGTTTGACTGTAATTAACTTCAACGCAAGGACACTTTAGATTCTAGGTATCACGCAAATGAACAAAATTGTATTGTTGAGACAGATAAAATATTAATTGTTCGCAATTTAATATCATACTTGATGAAAAATTCTGTTCCATTAGCAGATTTTCTCTGGATGAATACTATCATTCCAAGCTTACAACAAGCGATTACATACAACACACATTAGTTTAATAATGGTGTGCATTCTATATGAAAAAGAAAAAAGTCAGACCCATAGCGCTTAATCGCGCACGCTTCAACCTTGATTCGTCTTACAATAACTATAACAAACTGCTATCTCGCTATCAGAGAATGATGTAGAGGACAACCCTCTCTAAATTTTGAAAATGTTTCTTTTGCACTAAATACTCTGAGGTTGCGTAGGAGGGTGCGAACTGATGCACTTCTGTTTAATAAATGATTATCGTTTCGCTGTAATTTATTCTGTTAAACAGTTTAGAAAATCTCAAAGATAAATTCAAGTTATTATCAATGAAATCTTACCAGGAATAAAAATTAATGGAAACACATTATTTTCTTCAGTTTCTAAACGTATGCGAAGGTGAAAATGTCTCAAGCTAAACTTCGTTTGTTAGCAGAGATTCAAAGCATTAGAGATCAAGGAGATTTCATTGACTTAGAACCATCTACGAATGAAAAATATGAGATGATTATTACCGCTACGAGTGGTTTCGGAGGATTGGCACGATTAGGTGTTAGAAAAGATAACTTTAACGTTGAGTGTTACTGTAATGATTTGGACGGGCTTGAATTGTATTTAGAAAATCGTTTAGAATTTGGTCATTATTTGTGTGAATATTTGTGTAAGAAATTGCAAATTTCTAAGTAAATAAACAACATTATTTTGTGTTGACAGCAATGTAGTAAGATACAATAAATTATTTTGAAGTAAAAGCATATGCTTCGTTTTATTCATCTGACTCATTGTTTACGTTTCGTTGCATAAACGTTTTGAGTTACGTACGATAACTCTAGTGCGTGGGGAATTTGAATCCTCTTTTTCGACTTTAGCATGCGGAAGTGCGCGAGGTAAAAAATTATAATTAATGTCGCGGCGGTATTTAATGCATAAGTTGTCTAAACCGAAAACGTATATGGAGTTTAAAAAAAAATTGTATTAGAAAACGAATCAACCAAATCTTCACATTCGATTAACCGAGAATGAAATTTAGCAAATTAATTGCTTCACAGTTTTCGTTTCTCAGATATTTGCAGCGCTTTTGCAATTTTATGTTCAGTTTGAAACAGTTAAGTAGTATAGTGATTCCTAAAACGGTTTGAAAGAAAATTTGATTCATGATGTGTACTGAAACGACTTCCGTTTGCAATTAATTTCCTAAATTTCATTCTCGGTTAATCGCATGCGATTCCACCTTGATTCGTTTTCTTTATCTCGCTGCTCTAAGGTCGCGAGTGTTGCTATCTGCTAACACGTCTCGACAAGTATTAACATTCCTGAAACCGCGAGCGCCTCCGCCCACGCGTTCATCTTATTACACATCTCGAACTGATACGAGCAATTGATCCCAACGGTCGAGCGGTGGCTTAGGTGGACGGCTCACGAACGAGTTCGAAAAAGGATATCATTCACCGCGCGCGTCGTTAATATTACACATATCGAACAGATACGAACAACTGACTGAACGGCCGAGCGGCTTAGGTGGACGCCTCACGAACGTCGAGAAATGGGTTCGAATCTCTCTCTGGCTGGAGGAAAAAAATTCGTTATTTAGAAATATCTTGAAATAAACATCTACTAGCGCTGGTCATAAGTCGACGCGCTATTTAATACATATGATGAGGTGAAGAAAAAAAATCAAAAATTAAGGTAGAATTCGCGAAACACCCCTCCGTTTCCAAAAACCGCTCTAACTATGCTCAAAAATGTACCAAGGTCGCGAGTCTAGATATCTACTGCCGCGTCTCCCCCCTCTCACTCCGGCTTGCCCGCGTCCCGCTTCTGCTGCCGCTTGCGCGCGACCCCGCTCCCCCTTCTCACCTCACCCCCCCTGACCACGATCCCCGCAAAAATTGCAACCTCGAGGCCTGTGTTAAATCTTATGGGAAATTGGCGCAGAACGCCCATAGTATATCTACTTACATTAAACATGTTGTACAAGGAAAGGAAACATGGTTCAGGTGTAGTGATAGTAATATTAGTGCCACGGATTTAAAAGAAATCTTAGAATTAAATGCCTACATACTCTCCTATAAGTTAGATACTATTTAATATACTTTTGCGTTATTATTAAGGTAATAAAATATATGTATATATAACGGACAAATAATTTTAGATATAATAAGGATATACAGTAAAAATTAAGTAATAGCTCTTTATGTTATAGGTTGTCATCAAAAAAAAAAAGGAAACTGGGGCCCCAAACCAAAAATATTATATCTACGGTTATTAATAATAATATGTTCTATTTTAAGTTATTCCAGTACCCATCGAGAATGTGGCCACAAATATGGATAATTATTGTATTTACACTACTATTCCGAAACGGAAATACGAATGTCGGTCCAGAGAAGGAATATGAAATTCAATCCATGGAAGATTCATCTGGAATAGTATACGAAACACTAGGTAAATTATAGATGACAGAAACTTTTTGGAATTTAATAACTTATATAGATCTAGACAAGTTCGAAAAGAAATTTTTGCAAATTCTGCGTTTATTTGAGGATACCAAACAAATATGCAACTCCAAAATGTTAAAAGACTATGAACTATGCGGAAACTACTTAAACCTGATAACGGCAACAATTAATCGCATAAAATGGGAAAAACAGCTAATACCAAATTTAATAGGCCATAATATAGTAAAGAGAAGAGTATTTTGATGCTGTGGGAAACATTTCAAAAACTCTTTTCGGCACGTTAACAACCGAAGACGCAGAAAGGTTTGAGCAAGCAATAAACGAAGTTAAAACGGATCAAAATACGTTGTCTAATATTTTAAAAAATCAAACACTGGTGGTAATGTCAACAGTTGATTCATTAAACAATACGCTGGGCCACATAGATCATAACGAGAAACTAATTGTAAATAATTTTAATTCAATAAAAAAAAATTTAAATGGTACCATTACAGACTTAGATTTCCTATATAAAATAGATAGACATTTGAAAGACCATACAACCACATTATCTGCGGTTATTGATCAATATCAACTAGAGATTATAAACTTAATAAATATCATTGTATCAGCAAAGCAGGGAATATTTCACCCATTATTTATAGCTCCATCGACTATATTAGAAAAATTAAAGGCTGTTAGCGGATTACTTCCACCGGGTGTTAAATTTCCAGTAGATATCTACAATTCAAGTGCAATAATTACTATCTCCCACAAAAACAATACCAGAAGTTTGCGAACGTCACGTAATTACGATAAATCAAATTTTCTTTTTAGAATCGGAGATAACTAATTCTTGGATTTTCGTAGCACCACTCGAAGAGCCAGTAACTGTAAACTGTATGTATCCAAATGGCAGCAACATAATAAAATATGCAAGTTTAAAAGGCACCGGTAAATTCTATCTGTCGACAAGATGTGAAGCATTTTCAGAAAATATAATTCTAAATGCCGTAAAAACAAAAGAATTCGGATTAAAATCCAACTATTTGTCTTCATTAAATATTAAAACGAATGCTTTTGAAAATGATAGTCTACCTTCCCCGTTAGTAAATGATTTAAGACACTTAGATTTGGAAGAATTAGAACAAGTTATGCAGATTAATGGTTCATTCTCAAATAACCGCAACAAACTTCAATCAGTCGTTAACGATATTAAAAAAATGCAAGACAAGCACAATCAAAAAACTAAAGATACCTACCA
This sequence comes from Dorcus parallelipipedus, assembly GCA_958336345.1. Classification (NCBI taxonomy): domain Eukaryota; kingdom Metazoa; phylum Arthropoda; class Insecta; order Coleoptera; family Lucanidae; genus Dorcus; species Dorcus parallelipipedus. The sequence goes on from OY284478.1 coordinate 38,188,821, forward strand.
ATCCAAAACGTTGTACTGTTTAACCATAGCAATTTGTATAGGCGTAGGTGTATACACAATTAAGAAACTAAAGCAATGTGTTGGTAAACAGCGGAAAGTAGTAAAGAGAAATATCTCCCTGAAAGAATATGAGGAAGGGACGTTCGTATTACAGGACGGAAGGAGTTGTACAGTAAACCTACAGGAGGCAACTTCTCGCGAGGAATTGGATCGTCTGAACTGATCAGCAGACATCGGATCCTCGACAGAGGTAGTATTCCTAGGTTTGCTATTAATGCTAAAATTTTAGATTAGGGTGTTTGTTAGCATTAGCATTAAATTTTACCACTTAGTAGTAGATATAGATATGTAATGTATCGCTAAACGAGATATTTATTTAAATATTTATCATTAATTTTTTCTTAACCTACGCAAGGAAATGGCCAATCGTTGCGTCGGTACTAGTTATTTGTATTATTACCATGATTATACTCTTATTATACCATGACCAAATACCCATCAAACATAATTTATTAATACAAATATAAGAATTTATAACTCGTTTAGGCTAAACCATATTTTATTCAAATGTTGTAAACCATGAGGCACAACCTACAGAACTAACGTACATATATTGTATTTATAAAATTCTGATGCTGCCTTTTCTTTCATGGACACTGCCGAAAGACCAAGGATACTAATGAGTCAAGAGAAGAAAAGAGGAATGAAAAAATCGGAAACAAAAGCCCAAGTGGAGGACAATGTAGTTCAGGCTCCAAAACTTTAAGCCGAAGGTCAACGCTAAAACAAAGAAGAGGACGATGCCTGAATTAAGTAGGGCATTACACACGTACATTAACTGGAGATTCAGAATCAAGTTTATCATCTTATTTCACATCAACATACAAGCAACCGAGGAGCTACAGCAAGCCATTATTCCATTCCGTATAAAGAAACTATTACTCAAATATCTTTAAATTTATCACATGAAGCGAATAAAAGGTCGGCAGTTGATCCATGGAGAATAAAGGCAACGTAGTTTTGTAAATTTATTAAAATTATAATCCAGATATCTATTAGGAAAAGTAACTCTTTGTGACGGCAACCCTTATGTGTAATATAAAATATGCATGGAAGCATATTCTCTGGCGGGGGGGGGGGGGGAAGTGTCACGAAGGTTACTTTTGTTTCGTTGAACACCCTGTATTATATTGCGGTACGGTAGGAAAACTTTGCTGAGTCGTCAATATTGAAAACCGCTCGATCGTTCTTCGATCGAGCAGAGTGTTCCTGGATTTTGGCTGGGCAAGGACGACTCAGGAAGGTGCGTCCCCGGAAGACCTGGTGGGTTGTGTCCAATAAAGTGGTTATAAGTGTTTGGGTTTTTTCTGGAACCCCTTATTCCTGGACCCTGCGGTAGACGGCTGTGGAACGACGCTGAGGAGATCGGTAAGTTCAGTACAGTCTACGGACCTCTCATACCTTTCAGATCGCAAAACGGTCCTATACCACTGAGCTACCCCCTTAACTTAATTAGCGTTGTCGCTATTCATCGAAGAGAGCGTTACAGTATTTGAAATAATGAACTAATTAAAGACACATGATTTTATTTCCATATGTCACTTGATTAGAAAAGATATTGATCACCTGTTATAATGAGGAAACTATCCATTACCAACTTTTGAAGAAATTTAATGTAAAATTTTGGGCTCAAAAATATTTAGTATTTTGGATGCAACTCAGGCTTTCTGGCAGGTTCGCCTGACGGAAGAAAGTTCAAAATACACAACATTCAGTACTTCGTATGGGAGATGTTATTTTTTGCGAATGCCATATGGTATCAGTTCTGCTCCAGAAATTTCTCACAAATGTTTTACAAAATTTTTTGAAAGAATAAAAGGCGTTGTTACGTATATTGATGATTTGTTAATATTCGCAAAAGATGAAAAAGAGCACAATAACATTATGAAGTTAGTATTTGAACGTGCAAGAAATTCTGGAGTGAAATTCAATTTAACGAAAAGTAAAATTGGAGTTGATCAGGTTACATATTTGGGTTACAGATTTACTGTGCAGGGTATAAAACCAGATATAGAAAAAATAAATGCAATTATAAATATGAAAAAGCCTGAAAACCAAAAGAGTTTAATGTCATTCTTAGGAATGATAACTTATGTATCCAAATTTATAGCAAATGTTTCTGAATTAACAGCACCTTTGAGACAATTAATAAAGAAAGATTCTCTTTGGGACTGGGGAGGTGAGCATGACAAAGCTTTTAAAAAATTACAAAATGTTTTAACTAAAGCACCTGTTCTGAAATATTTTGATCCGTCGCAACAAATAACTGTTTCGGTTGATGCAACCAAAGATGGTATTGGAGCTGTTTTATTACAGAACAATCAACCAGTTGCTTACGTGTCAAAAGCACTAAATGTAACACAACAAGCTTATTCTCGAAGAGGCTCTTGCGATAGTCCTTGGTTTCATCAAAATATTTATGGAAAAATTTTTATTGTTGAAAGCGATCACAAGCCTCTTGAAGCAATTTTTAAGAAACCCCTTCATGAGTGTCCAGCACGATTGCAAAGGATGCGAATGCGTTGCGAATGCGTTTATTATAGAGATGTAATTTTTCCGAAAAAATACAAAAGATGGAAATTACCTTTACCTACCTTTTCCGGTAATTTACCAGAAAATTTCCGAATCAATTATAGTAATGTATTAAAAAAAAATATATTTTTTATAAACTCAGGAACAAACGCTAGTTAAAATAGTACCAAATATGTATTCATGTACAACGGTAATACCTATAAAAAGTGACAGAAATTACAAAATAATGTGTATTCACTAACCAAATTTATGCTCTGGCGTTTGCTTATAATTAATAAATTGTACGTATAGATATTTCTCCGCATTTTGGCTACATAATCTTTTGAAGTTTGGTTAGGTTACATTTTAATAAATGGTTTTATGTTAAACTGCGCAAGCGCAACAAGTAATAACTTCGTTAAATTTTCGTCGGAAATTTTCCAGAAAAATTGGTTAGAAAGTTTCTAAAAGGAACCCACATCCTTATCGTCAAGAAATGATACACCATGGAGGGCATCGTCGAGAATCAACTCGAGCTAAACAAATAAGAGACATATTTGCCAACTACATTTTAGATCTTTAAAAAATGAAAAAATTAATGAACATTATTCGTTCACAGTTCTTTTTTCAGGCGATATATTTTACTTACTAACCTGATGATAAACCCACTTTTGCTGCAATGTCATTCCATAACATGTTAGTTTTGTCGGTTTTTTTTTATTCTGGATGTTGATCGTTCCATAATATACAGGGTGGGCCAACAGTGCGTGGGCGGAAGATTGTGGCTTTATTGTTGAATATTTTTAAAATCTGTGTACGCACTAACATACATATGGGTTAGATGCACAATCTAAAATTATTTAGACAAATACAGGGTGTCCCGTAAGAGTGTGGCAACCCTAACTTGTGTTTTTTTAAATGGAACAGCCTATATATTATTGCACGATTCGATAGCTCGTCATTAGTGGATGAAAATAATATAGGGTTTTTTTGATCTAAAGTTTATGGTTCTCGAGATATTGATAATTTATCGTTAAAAAATGGCAACATTTGTGACTCTGTAAATTATTTATTTTTAAATATTTGACTTTGAAATTTGGTAAATACATTATCTAACTATTGGGAAATAGAAAGGTATGCACAATCGGAAATTTCTTTTAAAACTTTTATACAGAATGATGCATTACGCAAAAGACCATTTTTCTAAAAAAAATTAAATGGAACGCCCTGTATGTAATCACACTATTTTAAACACCTTTTGTTGAAGTTTCTCACGGCATAAGTTTTTTTATGATTGGCTATTAAACTTTAGATGTAGGAATTTTTTAAAATTATAAATTTAAAAAACGAAGCTATGATTGTAATTTAATAACGAAAACCTAAAGTTTCTTTGATTCATATTCGTATATGACAGCAACAATAACAACAAACTAAAACTTAACTAACAAAAAAAAAACTTAATTAAAACACTTTCATGAAAATTATTACAGGATTTGTAAATATCAAACTTGCTGCACTTATTTAGAAAGTAATATTAGAAACTAATTGTGTAAATGAAAAAAAAAAACTAATTTAAAAGATGTTCAAAATGACGCCCATCTTGCTCTATGCATTTTTGAACTCGGCGACGCAAAGAGTTCCTTACATTTGATAACATTACAGGAGTTATCGATGCAAATGCATTTCTTATTCTAATTTTCATATCCTCTACATTAATAGGACACTCTCTATAAACTTTTTCTTTAATGTGGCCCCAGAAAAAGAAGTCAAGGGGAGTAATATCGGGAGACCTAGCTGGCCAATTAACGTTACGATTGTAATGTGGTGGCGCTCCATCTTGTTGAAGCCACATTGTTTCAATTCCGTTATAAGGGATGTTCACCAATAATTGCATGAATTCATTTTCAAGAAAGTGTAGATACAACGGACCAGTGAGGAGAGTGCCATCAAAAAAATAGGGACCAACAATATGTGAATCTATTATTCCTGCCCAAACATTAACGGACCATCTATGTTGGTTATGTACAATTCGTAAAAAATGCGAATTTTCGTTTGAATAATAGTGTAAATTATGTTTGTTTACAGTTCCGTTATTATGGAAAGTCGCTTCGTCAGTAAATAAAATTTTACTTGCAAAATTATTCTCTGCATTAATTTTCTCATTAAACCATTGGCAAAATGTCCTGCGTCTTTGAAAATCTTCTTGAACTAATTCTTGATGTAATTGAATATGGTACGGATGAAACTTATGTTTTTTTATTATTCTTCTTATTGTTGTCTTACTTAAATCTAAGTCATTACTCAACTGCCGTGTACTACATTGAGGATTTTCTACTAGGGAATATATCACATGAAGTTCATTATCTTCTGTCAAATGAGTCTTTTCTCTTTCATGTTTTTCGTAATTAACACTGCCCGTTCGTTCAAATCTTTCAGCAAGATTCATAAAAGATTCTTCACGCGGATGACGTCTCTCTGGATACCGTTCTTTATACACTCGACTTGCTAGTAAGGTATTTCTTCGACATTCGCCCAGAATGTAAATCATATCAATCAACTCTTCTTTATTAAAATTCATTTTGAAATTTAAGTTTATAATAGGGTAATATTTATGCTGAACGTTCAAACCGAAGCTTGTCAAACATAATTTGTTTCCATGGACTACTATTTTTACAAGAATTGATATTTCTAAATGTTAAGTTAAATAGAAAATATTTACAAATCCTGTAATAATTTTCAAGAAAGTGTTTTAATTAAGTTTTTTTTGTTAGTTAAGTTTTAGTTTGTTGTTATTGTTGCTGTCATATACGAATATGAATCAAAGAAACTTTAGGTTTTCGTTATTAAATTACAATCATAGCTTCGTTTTTTAAATTTATAATTTTAAAAAATTCCTAGATCTAAAGTTTAATAGCCAATCATAAAAAAACTTATGCCATGAGAAACTTCAACAAAAGGTGTTTAAAATAGTGTGATTACATACAGGGCGTTCCATTTAATTTTTTTTAGAAAAATGGTCTTTTGCGTAATGCATCATCCTGTATAAAGTTTTAAAAGAAATTTCCGATTGTGCATGCCTTTCTATTTCCCAATAGTTAGATAATGTATTTACCAAATTTCAAAGTCAAATATTTAAAAATAAATAATTTACAGAGTCACAAATGTTGCCATTTTTTAACGATAAATCATCAATATCTCGAGAACCATAAACTTTAGATCAAAAAAACCCTATATTATTTTCATCCACTAATGACGAGCTATCGAATCGTGCAATAATATATAGGCTGTTCCATTTAAAAAAACAAAAGTTAGGGTTGCCACACTCTTACGGAACACCCTGTATTTGTCTAAATAATTTTAGATTGTGCATCTAACCCATATGTATGTTAGTGCGTACACAGATTTTAAAAATATTCAACAATAAAGCCACAATCTTCCGCCCACGCACTGTTGGCCCACCCTGTATAATAAATTTGAGGGAAAAAATCTACAATATTCGCTAACTAAGCCATTAAACGAAAATCTTAGCGATAAAACGTATAAAAATAATCCGATCTTAACCCTTAACTGCTCGCGTGGAGTCTGAGAGGCGCCAAGAACGGTTTGAAGATGTATATTTTGGTAAATACGTGTTATTTCCAAGAAATAACAATTTTAGGATTTTGGCAATTTCGAAAAAAGCTATTTTCTATTATTATATTATATCTATATTATTATTATTATAAGATTGTGATTTTAGATAAATCCGACTATTATGAAAGGGTATACAACCTAATAAATAATGGTCCGTACAAGAAACTACCCCGAAATCCGTTGCCAAAGTTAATTAAAGCTGTCAAAGACACGATAAAATAATGTCCCAATCTTATTACTAAACAAAATATATATAAGATTAATATATCTAACCCCACTGTACCCAAATTGTACGTCCTTCCCAAAATACACAAGCCAGGTAACTCGGTGAGACCAATCGTGTCCGGTATAAACTCACCCACTTACTCTCTTTCCAAATGGTTGAATAGTGAGCTCAGTGCACTTCCCAATCCTCAAGATAATTTTTCGGTAAAAAACTCAATAGAGTTTATAAATAAGATTAAAAATGTTTCTTTACAAGAAGGGGAAATCCTGATCTCTTTTGATGTTCAATCGTTATTTCCCAGTGTGCCCATACCTGAAACGCTGACTTATTTGCGGGAACTACTGACAGTTAATAATGTAGATAAAGATAGGTTGGAGGAACACGTCAGGCTCACATCTCTTTGCATGTCTCAGAACTGTTTTCAAATAAATGGTGAGTTTTTTGAACAAGTTCAAGGGAAACTGTCACCGTTTTTGGCCAATTTATTTATGAGTATATTCGAAAATGACGTAAGAGATGATTATCAGTATTTTCCAAGAATTTGGTTGCGTTATGTTGATGACATTTTTGCAGTTTTTGATACCAAGAAATGTAATTTGGAAGATTTTATAGAAAAATTAAATTCAAAATTTGATAGCATTAAATTTACATACGAAAAGGAAGAAAACGGTGCGATTCCCTTTTTAGACACTCGTGTAATTAGAAACAGCAAAAATGAATTAGAAATCGACATTTATCGTAAAGATACAAATACTAGCCGGTTTATAATTAACGAATCACAACATTCTGTACAACACAAACTCGCGGCACTAAATTTTTTAGTGAATAGATTACTCTCATTTCCACTTACTAAATTCCGATATGACAAAGAACTTAAATATATTAAAAATGTTGCGGTTCATAATGGTTATACTCCCCAAATAGTAGATAATATAATTAGGAAGATTAGCCATAGGAAACAAGTCCAAAATTCTAGCACTCTAATGGCAACTTCATCTCTAGGAAAATTTGTTAAAATGCCTTTTGATGCACTTTACACTAAAGGTTTAAATTATATTTTTAAAACTCAAAACTTACGATTAGCTTTTTTTACTAACAATACTATAAAGAATTTATTGGGAAACCCGAAAGATAAAGTTGACGTTGAACAGAAATCTGGAATTTATGAAATTAAATGTAATGAATGTGCTAATAAATATATTGGACAAACAAAAAGAAATATATTAACACGTTTTAAGGAACATTTAAGTCACTATAGGTACAATAGGTTTGAGAAATCAAGTGTTGCCCAACATATTTACAATACTGGACACAGTATTATTAAAGATAATTTAAAACTCATTAAGGCGGTATCAAATAATAGGGAATTAAATGCTTACGAAAGTATTTTTATTCAAAAAAATAAAAACAATTTAATGAATTCAGATAATGGACCAATACCTAGTTCCGCATTGTTTGATTTACTCTAATTTTGTAGGTTTTATATACGGATTTATTATTATTATTATTATTATTTTATTTTTTTTTAAAATGTATATATATATATATATGTATGTGTATGTGTGTGTGTTTGAGTCAAAAATCGACCACAAGATGTCGCTTTTGTTAGGTCAAAAATCAGCCACCAGATGTCGCGACCTAAATTTTATATAAAGGGGTGTTAGAGACAGTTAAGCGCATTTGCACTGGATATGTGATAAGGAGAGGTAAGATAAGAAGTGCTCTTAACTTGTGGTGTGTGGGTGTGACCTGCTTTTATCTGTAGCTTGCTTTTTGGCGATTTGTGCATATATATATATATTTATTTATGTGTTTGTGTATATATGTGTTTTAGTCAGGAATCAGCCGCCAGATGTCGTTTTTGTTAGGTCAAAAGTCAGCCGCAAGAGGTCGCGACTTAAATTTTATATAAAGGGGTGTTAGAGACAGTTAAGCGCATTTGCACTCGATATGTGATAAGGAGAGGATTCTCCGAGATAAATATCGTAAAGTGCTCTTAACTTGTGGTGTGTGGGTGTGATCTGCTCTAATCTGTAGGTTGCTTTTTGGCGATTTGTGCATATATATATATAGGTGCATACATATACATATATAGGTATATAATTTCTTTTCAGGGATAAATTCAAGCGGTATCAAATAACAGGGAATTAAATGCTTACAGAAGTTCTTTATTCGGGAGAATAAGAACCGTTTTCGGTTATTAGACCAATACTCATTTCCGTTTTATTTGATTTGCATTTTTGGTAGATTTTGACTGATATTATTGTGGGCGGAGATAACTTTCAATTATTTCTTAAACCACAGTCTCTCTTTTACTATTTTTTAGTGTTAATTTTGTTATTTTAGGTAGTATTAGTAGTATAGATAATATGATCAGGTAGGTAGGTAGGTAGCTGTTAGATTCCATGTAGTTTTATATAAATATTAAATTGTACTGAAGATGGCAGCTTAGCTGCCGAAATACGTATCTACGAATATAAAATTATTGTGGGCGGAGATAAATTTCAATTACTGTAAATGTAAATTAAAATTAAAAGGAGAATAGTCGATACTTCTCGACTTTCGAATTGGAACTTCGTCACTGTTGTCTCTTCTACCGATGTTTTGTGCACGATCTCATGGGACATCTCCAGAGCTCTGCTGAAGATGTTCTGTGCGATCTTGAAAGAGAAAATCGCCGGCAGAAGGAACAATAGTGAAACGGTTCAACCCGGAAGCCAAGAAGTATCGATGGACAACGGCCGCGCAAGCATTCGAAAGAAGAAAGGAATAGATTTCCGGTTAAAGAGAAAATATGATCTTCATTTTTACCAAAAATAGACACAGAAAACTAAATACTGAATACAGATGGGCCTTATTGAAACATTTTGAAAACGAATTAATTATGTTGTGGTAATTTGAATGATTCTTCTATTTTTTTTTTTTCAGAACCTTTCTAAGAAGGTGTCCAATAAAAGATTAACTAAAAAATATTTTATTTTGCAGCTTAAAAGGAAACTCAAGAACTTTCCAAATTTCAACTATTAATTTTTGAATCTCTACTGATTCAACTTTTTCTACTCATTCGTACTGCATAATTTAGAAATATCCGAAATTACTCTTACTGTGTAAGTTAAACCAATTTGAATTTTCCACCTCAAATTGTTTTTTTTTTCTCTAATTATTTTAGAAAATCTTTCAATTCTAGGTTATTGGCATCAAGGTGGCGATATCAGGTTTCAGCTGGAGGCGTTGTTACAGGTCGTTTTAAAGTCAACTCAGTTTTTTGACGAATTCGTTCTATAAGGAAAATAATAAACTTTTGTTTGTTTGTATCACAAAATCTTTTAACCGGACACTAAATCATAAGTGTATAGTGCGCGATTTAGTATCCGGTTAAAAGATTTTGTTATACAAATTTCATCGGACAAGAACCAACTTTAAATTTTGTTTGTTTGTTTTTTTTTTTGCAAAATAACAGTTTTCAAGCAATTCGGTTTAACATCAACGCTTCCAGTTGATTTTAGTAATCCCAATTTCATTCCGTTGTATTTTTAGCAGCTCAAAAAAGGTCGTGTTTTGATACCATGGACAAGCGAACAGAAAAGGTTCGCTCAAGCTTTTTTCAGGAAACACTTAGCCACTAAGAAACCACCAAAGAAAAACGAATGTGAAGAGTTGAAAAATCTCCACTCTGAAATTTTTCACAACAAAACTTGGCCGCAAATAAAGATATTCATTGTTAATCAATATCAGAAGAAGAAAATATAAGTACATAAGACAATTAGAAAATAATGTAAGAGTAATATAAATACCTGCCTTAAACTATTCAAATATAACATAATACTTCTATGTTAATAGAACTTTATTAATAAAGAAAATTACATTATATCGTTAAGTTTCTGTATCCTTCTTCTCTGTTAGCATTTAATGTGACTCATAAAATCTTTCCAACTGGCAACATTGTAAGGATGTCACAAGTACTGCAAGTTTTTTTTAGGGATGTCACAAGAGTTATAACATAAAAATATATACTGGATATACACTGGATGTCAAAGAAATAGTAAATATTTTGATTTTAATTTTGTGTATCTTTCAATTTTTTTGTTCACACTAGTGCCATCTCCAGATTTCCATAAAGTCATATTTTTATGTTGTCTCTATTTGCTCTTTAAAGAGTGGATGCCTAAACGTCGTCATTTTTACTGGATGTCACAAGATACGGTGGTCGACTATATATATATAGTGAAGGGAAGTATGCGCCGTATTAATGATGATGTCGTTAATTCAAATAGACTTCAAATTACTAACGTATTAACGAATTATATCAATAATTACAAAACTAATGTGAATCACATTGTCTCTGACTTTGATGACGTCTTTAAACGTTCAAAAAAATTTCTCAAAGATAATAATGATATTATTCTAATCAATGCGGACAAAGGTGCTGTTACGGTTGTTATGTCAAAAACCGATTATAACAATAAATCCACTGAACTACTTAACGACGATCAGGTTTACAGACAAATTGATAGAGATCCCTTATTTATGGCTACAATTAAACAATAACAAATTAGCTAAATCTTTATACACTAATAACTACATAGATAAAAACACTTATGATGAAATTGCTATTCATAATTCTACGTTACCTAAATATTACGGCCTTCCTAAAATCCATAAGCAGAACGCCCCTCTCCGCCCTATAGTTTCTTGCGTAAATTCTCCGACGTATCACTTAGCAAAGTTCATGTCAAATATTTTAACAGTCAGCTTAGCCAACTCTACACAATACAATGTTAAGGATTCATTCACTTTTGCACAAATTATAAACAACTTCAACCTCCCTGAAGACTACGAACTTATTTCCCTGGATGTGGTGTCACTTTTCACCAACATTCCCAAAGAACTGGTACTAAGCATTATCTCTAACAAGTGGGAGTCGATCGAAAATGAATGCAATATCCCCATGAATGATTTTCTTAACATTATTGATTTCATTTATAGTAATTGTTACTTCACTTACAATAAAAAAGTTTATTTACAGATTCACGGTACACCGATAGGCTCACCGTTGAGTCCCATTTTAGCTCAAATAGTCATGGACTTTGTTTTGGATAATTGCATTCCCAAATTATCTTTCCCCTTACCCTTCATATACAAATACGTTGATGACATAATTTGCTCAGTTCCAATTAACAAGAGTCAGGAAATTCTACAAACTTTCAACAGCTTTAATCCCAAAATTCAATTCACCATTGAAACAGAAAGCAATAATTCAATTCCGTTTTTAGACACTAGATTAATCAGAACCCCCAACAATGTCATAATTTTAGATTGGTACAACAAACCTACATTTTCTGGTAGATTCATTAATCTTTTCTCTAATCACTGTCTCAAACAAAAACTCAATACTATTAAAGCAATGAAAAATAGAGTAGATAAAATATGCCATGACTCCCTTAAAACTAGTAGTTTTAACAAACTAGTAGAACTTTTCACGAACAATGGTTTTCCTAAACATTTAGTTAAAAATATAATTTTCAATTCACCTAACCCTGGCGTCACTGATACGACCGACAACATAAATACCACCACAACCAAATTCAAAAAAAATCCAATTTATCAAATCTGTCACACCTAGAATAACTTCAATTCTTCAAAATTCAAATTTCAAGTTTGCTTATTATAACCCTAGAAATATCAGAAACATTTTTACCAACTTAAAAGACCCAACACCTAAGTTACTTAACTCGAATGTTGTATACAGAATTAATTGTGACAACTGTAATCAATGTTATATCGGACAAACCGGCCAATGGCTAAAAAATAGAGTTATACAACATAAGAGCGACTGTAAAATTAAAAAAAGATCTTGTGCTCTTGCAACCCACACGACGGACACCGGTCACCAATTCAATTTTAATGATATCCAAATTCTTGACAGACATACTAATTACAGAAACAGAATTTTTTTAGAGATGTCCCACATTCAGAGACACAGTGATATTTCGGTTAACTTCAAATCTGACACTAATCAATTAAGCAATATTTATGCTAATATTTTGAATTTCCCGCCCAACCATGCGCATTGACAGAACGATCTTGTCATTCAACAACAACAAATATGTCTCCACCTCGTGCACATTTTTAACGTGTTCTGTTTGCATCGTTTGTTTTAACAATTTTACTTTTAATTTTAATTAATTTTTAACTGCAAAATGTTTTGTTAATGTCAACACATCTACTATTAATGTCTCACGCTAGTTTCCTGTACTCTCTCAGTAAGTAATTTTAATTTATTATTATTACCTCATGCTCATTCAAATTTGTATTATAGTTGTCCTGAAGAAGCAATAAATTATTGCGAATTATCGACTAATGAACAAGGAGTCTTATTGATTTCACATAACTGCCCTGTTGAAGCCGTTTATCCCCGCTATCAAAATTAAATTTTTTTTGGATTATATATATATATAGTGCAGTATGATCACGACTGATCAGTTAAGAACAATTAAATTCTTCACAGGGCTGCAGTCAAGAGGGCGGTAATTAATACTCTTTTAAAGTTTAACCGAGCTTTCGGAAAATTTTATTTCCTTTTTCAAGGTTTCTACAAAAACATGGCA